>JADLSH010000244.1:1200000-1549098 GCA_016169945.1 Trachythela sp. YZ-2020
TTAGAGAGTCGGAAAGGTGGATTGACATCACCGCTACTAAATTATAATTTTTTATGCTCTCGGGGAATTTAATAGGAAAAATCAATCAGAAAAGGTAAGAAAACAATTTTAATGTTTTTATTTGCCAAGAAAACATTTCTTTGAGTCGAAAATATGTAACATGATTCAATGATAAAATATACCTATTATCAAGGAGGATATTGTACTGTGTTTTAAATGCAATTATACATTAAACTGGTGATATATTTATGTAGCTGGGTTTGTTGAATTAAAGCAGGATTACCGTATAAATAGCAAGACTTCTGGAACTGTTGAGTTGTGTGTTTCAAGCTCTCACTTTGTCATTTTATTTTCATAGATTTTTCTAATATCTAATACAACTATGCAAATATTAGAGAAATATCGACACCAAATGGTTAGGCATATTATTAATTGATTGTACAATGATTCAGCTTCTCAAAAATACCATAAATAAGTGAGAAACTCACAACTTAGTGATACCCAGTTTGTTTCAATGCAAAATATTTACAGGCAATCCAACAGAACCTTTAAAATCGTGTAACTTTTGAGTTTTGACCTTTTTGGGCAACAAGTGGCTGCAGTGCTTTTGGATCAGTGACAGTTCATGAAATTAAACTGCTTGTCTTTTTTTCGGATAGTTTTAAATGTAATTGCTATGTCAGAATCTAAAAAACGAAAACTAAAGCCTCAGGGAACAAGAGTTCATTGTTCTGCTTGTAATTGTTCTAACAGCCAAGCTTCGCACCCAAACATGAGTCTTTTTCGGTTTTCATCAGACCCAAAAAGGTAATGTCATTATTTACTACTGCTGCTTTTAGTCTTAGAGAGTATGAAATGATGGCGTCTCTCTCTTTAAATGAAATTAATTATTTGAATGCAACACAGAAGTAATAGGTAGAATCAAATGCATTAAAGGATGGCTTATCACCATAAATGGCACTCATTTTGATCTGGAAACATCTTCAACAGAATCACAATTTCAAATTCTTATTCACACGTAGGTTAAATACAGATCCAATAAGACAGCAGGGAGGGAATAGCGATAACCCCACACCAACACATTTCACAAGGGCCTTCAGGAAACTTCTCTTTAGCTCTCTTTTTACCTCCAACACTGGAAACTGCACAGAAGATTTGGATGCACTTCTATCTCCATTCTCAAGCAAGTCCAACAAAGCTGTTCTAGTCGGGACAAATCCACAACCACAGACATTGGTACTTGGATAAACAGATTACAAAGAGAATGAAGTAAGCTCCAGTATGGCACAACAAAATGCTGTGGGCATATATATCTTCTGAAAAAATGTTTCCATGTCCATGATTGTTCCTCGTGTAAAGAAACCATGATTTCCAAGGATCTCGAATCTGATTTAATGCTGTACAATACTATACAGAAACTCATCTATATTGTTTTTGTGTAAGCGCTATTCATCATGATTCGTCACTCAGCAAGTGCCCTAAACAGAAGTGGTCATCCCCTGGAAATATACCCATTTTGAATGGGGGTGACTCTTCTGTTTAGGGCACTTGCTGAGTGACGAATCATGACGAATAGCGCTTACGCAAAAACAACAAGAGATGACTTTCTGTATAGGTTAGTATTCTGTGCCTCAGTGGTCAATTTGCCATTAATAAGCGTGACAAATCCTAGTCTGTTCACAGGGATTGGGAATTTGGCGTTGTTGAATGGGCATTGTTCTTGTCACATAGTCCCACCCCCAGATTTGATCCCATCAACAGAATGTCCTTTATATGGTGCAGTTATAAATACTCTTACAGTTGTGGCAACAGGAGTGTTCCCAAAAATGTCGATCAATTAATTTCCTCCCTTCCTAACTTCCTGTTTGATTTGACCAATTAAAATTACTCATACAATTCTAATTGGTCAACTCAAACAGAAAGTTAGGAACTTTTGAAGGAACTTGTCAGAGAGGAAATGAACTGATCGACATTTGTAGGAATACTTCTATTGCCACGATTGTAATAGTGAAATAGATGTTCTATAAAGTTGTCTGAGGTAGGGCATTTGACACTCACCACTTGTCCAGGGGTGGGACATTTGTCACCTGGTTCTTTTAATATAGGCATTGACTCGCATATAATTAATATTTAGATCGCGAACGCAGAATTATAGAGAATTATTTTCATCTTGGTTATAAATATGAACTTATTGTTTATCTGCTGAAAAATTAACATGGAATAGAAATTACTGTTCGCACACTCAAGAGACGTTTGAAATCATACCAATTGTCACGTCAAAGTGAAAATGAGAATTATCGCGAGGAGCATGTTAGAAACTTTATCAGAGAAGAAATGCAAAGTTGCTGGAGGTTCTTTGGCCAGTTACAGGAAGATGTGGCACATTCTTCGACTAAAACATCATTTGCATGTTCCCCAGAAACTTGTTGCAACAATTTTAAGAGAACTTGACCCAGAAGCAAGTGATACGAGAAGAAGGAAAAAGCTGAAACGACGTCGGTATATCTCACAAGGTCCTAATCAGTGCTGGCATATTGATGGTATGTACTTTATGAACTGATGGTGTATAAGTCACTCATATATGCACCTTGTTACATGACTGAAATATAATAATTGCCCATGGTCCACATATATTTACCATTAGGCATTATTTATTCTGAAGTTGTTGTGGAGACTAGAAGAGTGTTAACAAGTAACAATATTGAGCTCAAAGAATGATTGCAAAGAACAACTAAACATTTCAAGGCGTGAGAAGTTTGACCACATTTGGATGAAAATGGTGTGAATTGCTTTTACGAAATGTGCATGGACGTTTTAGGGGATAGGCATTGCCAATTTTATTAGTTATAGTAATTCTCACAATTTTGAAAGCTTGCTAGTGACACTGTATTGTCCAAATATTGTCAAACTTTATATTGGTACCAATTTTTGAGATACATATGGTACTGTACTCCAATGATTGGGTTTATTTCTTAATTTTGTTACTTTTTAAAATTTGGTCCCAATGTCTTCATCACCATCAGAATGGCTACCTGCCTTAGCCAAGAAACTAGCCATACAAGGGTCACTGCAAGCTCTTTCTTATATGCAATGCATGTCGCTTTAGTGAAGCCCCCCCCCCCCCACCCAAGAGGTATTTTACTCTGTCCAAAGAAGACTCTATAGCCAAGGCTCAGAACTTTCCAGAAGGTGTACACTGCATTACATGTATATAACATCCCACATTATTATAAGAACTACTAAATTAATGGCAAATTAGGCAAGTTATTTTCCTAGAGTTATGTTAGGATACAATTTCACACAGACCGAAGAAATGCTTCAAATAGAGAAAGGAAATATAAGGCACACAGTCACCCTTTAAGCCTGAAAACGTTCCAGACCTTGTTCAAGTTGTTACATCACAGGCAGTCCGGTCGTACTGCTTAGAGTACATGTGGTTTTTTTTCTCCATATTGCATTTTTTGAGCATACTGCCAACAGTTATGCATAATTAGTTGTGGTAAACCCAAGCTCAGACAAGACCAAATCCAAAATACTCTTGCAAGGCGTTGTCCACAGCCTGCTCAAAATCTTTGGTAACGCTGTAGCACAGAATAAGAATTAACCAGAAGGTTCACTCGGGGAAATCTGTCCTCGAGCTAAACAAGTGTAATGCAACCTCGTACCCAGTTCACTCCTATACTATTTCCTATTAAAATGCTCAGCCCGCGCTCGTTTCAGATCCCTAAACAAGTGTAGCAAGCGTGAAAAAGCGTGACTAGTCTTTAGTATTAGAGTGAACCTTCTGGTTTATTCTGTGGCTGTAGTGCATTGGAAACCTGATACTTGGTGTTGCAGCAGTTGGACGGCACTGGCAATGTGCTGGACAGCCATGCTTGAATTTCAGCATGATGTGCTTTTCAGCACCAAGTGGTGTTACTGAACGGCTTCCGGTGATGAACCTGTACAGGTTTGGCAATGCTTTGTCTGCATCTAAGAAAATCATACATGTCGATAAATAAAGTTGAACAACTGTAAGTATTCCTAAACTATTCAGAGGATGTTTTCATTCCAAGGTAAAAGAAAGTGAAACAGCTTAAATTCAAAATAATTTAAACCTACTTAATGTATGTATGTTCATTGTTTTTTTGTCCAAAGAGGCTTTAGGGTCAGGTTTCAGGATGGATTGGGGACAGGCTTATATGAATTACACTATGGGGGCACAGAGTTGCTCATAAGCAACAAAGTTGCTGCAACTTGCAATGAAATCTGAAATCAGCTGGTCCACTTTAGTTGAAAGACGGAACATGCATGTTTATAAACTAGTTAACAAATGTTTAAAGGGCAATGTACCACAGTTTTTAATGGACTATTTCAAATTTAATTGTGATAGGATATCACGGCATAGAGTAAATATTATATAGAGGGTTCACTCTCTTGGGAACCTTTGAATTTTTTGGGGTCGCGCATATCGCATTACGCATGTTTGCCGCCATTTCTCTGGCCAGTCAATTGCTTTTGCTGGCCAATAAGCACGCTGAACTGGCTGATCCGCCATTTTCCTGGCCAGTAAACTGCATATTTTTGCATAAAAAACCGAGGACACGTTGCACCGCTGAGTGGCCCTTCTGTATATATATTTCTTCTGTGATCAACCAATTGTATGTACCTTGTAGGGTAAAACTGGAAGCTGCAAAGAAGTCGTTCTACCATAACGGATGTGTTGTTTTTAATAAATTCTCAGATGTTACCGACGCTTAACTATTACTTTAAATACACCTTAGTATAAATATAATGTAAAGACAATTATATAATGTAAATATAGTTTTAGAATGTAGGTGCCTTGTTCCTTATATTAGTAACTAACTTTGTAAATATTTTAACTTATTTGAATGAAGGGCACCTGTTGATAACAGCATTCTTGTAATGCTGAAAGGTTTACCCTTCTAAAATAAAGTTTTTCATACTCATGCTCATCAGCATTTCTTGCAAGTTGCAACAATTTTGTTGCCCCTAGCCTGTATTACCCAGCCTTTAAGCCTACATGCAAAAATCCTAATTTGTGTATCTTGCCTTCTCTTGTTTCCACTTCTTGGATGTAATCACACAAGAATTTGTGTACATTTATTTCTTGTGTCTTCTTATTACTTCCTTCTGGACTAAACTCCACAGTAATGTTGTCCAGCATCATATCAGCAGTTAGATGGAAGTCGGCAGCACCCTCCAAAGTAAGCATTGATGCCATGACTTCCTTGTGATGCTTAATTTGCTCCAGCACTCCAACGAGCATCAGACCAGATGTCAATTGGTCCATCATTGCTAACATTATGGCTCATTCCAGCAATCACAAGTGACCTAAAAGATACATAAGTTGTCAATAAACACATTCGTTTTTATTGTCTAAATGTATTTCATACTTATAGTCCTTGTGTATCATAATCTGATAGCATTTTGTGCAATGATCTTACAAATGTAAAATAATATGTACTGCATAATATCATATTTGTTGGACAAATGTTCATCATCAAATACCTTTTCAGTACCTTTTCAATTACGAAAGCATTAGAGTAGTTAAATATACTCAATTCCTTATAGAGATACTTAATAAGGGCCATTTATACAGGAGAAAACATGTTGTGATTTACACACTTGTATAAATGGTCAAATTCTAGTGAGTCGCAACTTAAATAAGAACAGGGGTTCAGGCTGTTGCACAATAAGTCGCGACTTATTAGAATTTGACCATTTATACAAGTGTGTTCACATCTTATATAAGATGCATCTTTGGCATTTCGTGAACCAAAATGCCCTCATACAGTATATATATGCCAAAATCATGTACAGCAGAAAATATTGAGTATCAGCAGCCTAACATACCGAATGATTTCGTCCCGTGATTGCAAATTCTCTTTAGACGGAACACCTCTGTACCCAATTGATTGAAGCACTTCCATTGTGTTATCATCAAAAAGCAATGTCCTCAGTTCATCATCACTTGCACATTTCTTTAACTGAATAATTTTAAATATGATAAATAAATCCTGAAATCAGTTTCACAATAGTAAAGTGCAGGTACTGTATCTTCAGCTCGTATTCTAATGTGCAGTATATGAAAATATAATCTGTAAATGATTTACATACCCTCTACTAAGGTCCCAGGGGCTGATTTTAAGGAAAGGGGGCGTATTTGAGATGGGTCTTGTCTATTTCCCAGTAATATGATATGATAATTTTGTTCAAACACATTACGATGGGGGGGGGCTTATCAGAGGAGGCTTATTACAGGAGTGGGGGGCTTCATAATTTTCTTCATCTATGAAGGAGATGGGGGCTTATTAGAGAGATTATGGTAACTATGGATAAAAAAAGAGGGATCATTGTGCAGCGACTGGTATAATTCTAGTCTACATACTTTCTCAATTTCCTTTTTCAAACTTCCATCCTCCACATGCTCCAACCAGTTATATGACTGGATATTGCATATCCCTCTTGCAACATATTCAAAGACATTTGTCGCAAACAAGCAAGGGGCTGCTCCTTCTTCGGCCAGAGACGATGCCATCAACTCACCAGCGATCTTAAATTCTTCATTTGCCAGTGCTCGTGTGTTGACCAATGGATACCCATTTGCATCAAACAAGGTAAACTTAATGTGGAGCAAAACATCTGCAAATACAAAAGCACAATTCAATGGACTTGAATATTATGCAGATTGCAGAATGAGGGCATGCAAGTTTTGTTTTCCCAAATGCTACAAACAAAAGAAGCAAAATAAATCCATTAACTGGCAGTACTCTACCACTGATGAGTACATCTGGGTGCATTACTAGCTAATGGGTTAGAAAAATACAATATTATATGTCCACTGTGCTTTTTGCACTGTTACACAGAGTATATGATATATTGTAAAAGGACAGAGTATACAAAAGGCATGCATTACAGTGTGTTCTTGCTTAATGGTAACCACTGTAGACATGTCATTCTGTACTATATAACTTATCCCTCTATACATTTTGCATAAACCTTCGAAATATACGGAGTATAATGTACTGACATTCTCACCTGTGAAAAATTCCCTCCTTGGGCCACCCCCACCACTGATGGTTCACCTGTAAAGTTGATCTTACGGATTGCTCCTTCAGTGAACCACTTTTTTCTCCTGGCTTCCGAGTAATCGGTAAAGGCTTCTCGCCTTCGAATGGCAATCCTGTTTATCGACAATCGTTTTACATTGTCCTTAAATCTCTGGATGACTTCTCTTCTACAATCAGTGACATTGAAATTTGGGACACTTGTATAGAAAGGGTATTTTTGTACACAATTGTGCAAAATTCACTGGTAAACCCCCTCCCCCCGTTTCAATGTTGGTTTATCTGCTGGAAAAAACATCGACAGCCTAATACGAGACAATAGCATGTTACATAGAAAATGCATGTTAGACTACCAACATTGAAAAGGGGGGAAGGGAGGAATTTTGCCTTTTCAGGCTAATCGGTCCAATAATTATGTCACTGATTGTCTGAGTATTTTACTGTGTTATCATACTTTTGAAATGTCTGTAACTTGAAAACTAAACAAGATATCTTTATGAAACTTTCAGCAAGAATTCAGTGGTAATTGAGCTATAGATAAGTCGAAATCATTCCAAGATTAATTATATTGCGTAACAATAGTTTCATTTTAATATACAAACATAGCACAAATTCATGATTTAACTGCAGAGCAGCGAGCTTTAGCCCTCTTGCTGAGGCGCGAATTCAAATATTCTTATCGGAAAATTGCGTTAACATGTCAAAGTCAAGCCATCTAAGAGTTTTTAAGCGGTTTGATACTAAAAATAAAAATACTGAAAAGCTGAAAAAGTTTTATCAAGGTCGGCGTAAATCATTGACACAACGAGATGAGCGCAAACTCAAAAGAGCAATTATGCAACTCCGAGAAAGAAGTCCTAATTTCATACTTATCATACTTATTTTATTTTATTGTTGTATAATGTTTACTGAATACATGCATACTAGTAGCAAAATATATTTAAAATCTCGCAAATTTGCCTAACTAATGCATTGGTGTCGTATTACATAATGCTCACAGCCGTGGCTAATGCAAACAAAATTGTTGTGTTTATTGCGTATATTATGCTTATATACAGATTATATATATATATATGTATATATAATACACATATATATTAATGCCAAGTAACCATGTGTTTATATAAAAATAACAGACTTTTTGCACAAGTAACCACAAGTAACCATTTGATTAACTAGGGATCCAAGGATTGTGCAAAGTTTCAAAGAGCCATAAGTTTTGAGGAAAACGAAAGATTAATATGGAAGCACTGAAGTACTCTGCGGCGAAGACATAATATACACCATAATTTACAAGTAAATGCAAGTAATGTTTCAGGAAAATCTCTCCTTGATCCTAAAGATAAAGAATATTTCACAATTCGCCGTGGGAAGTGTATGCGTATTTATTGCTGAAGTAAATAGATGACTCATGCATGGAATTAGCTAGCAGTATTTGTGCCAAGATTGTCAATTTCTCATGACATTTGTTTTTCGAAGGTCTATTGTTACCATTTGCGTTCAACCTTGAAGTTTGACGATTTTAACGCGTTTGTTTACTTTTCAAACATGAACGTTTGCTAACAAAACATGAACGTTTGCTAACAAAACGTACACCTCATGAAATATTAGATTTTGCGATTTTTTGGCGAAGTATGAATATGTTTTTGATCCTTACTTTAGATCCTTATATCCATTCTGTCTTCAAAATAACTTAAATTTTGCGAGCGTAACATTCGAAAATATGGAAAATTGCTTAAAACGGATTTAAGACGAGTTTCCCGTCTAGATGGGATTCCCGTCTAACTTTCCCGTCCGTTTGGACGGGAAAGTTGGACGGGAAAGTTAGACGGGAAACTCGTCTGCCCCCGGATTCATATTAGACGAGTTTCCCCGTCTAAGACGAGTTTCCCGTGGGCGTGACCAAACGTTCACATTTGAAAAGTAAACAAACGCATTAAATCGTCAAGCTTCAAGGTTAATTATATCCCATCAATTCAAGGTATACTGTAAAGTTTAAATTAACACGACTATTGGGACTGCAGGCTTTGCAGCACGTTTATATCATTATATGATCCCGTTTTATACCATAGAGGTTATAATATAAATCGGATACTATAGTCTACACTGTTTTGATAGTTCATAATACAGATTACAGATCGAATACATGCAGCCATCGACTATATATATCCAGCCATCGACTTGCACAAGTTTATTGACATTGGCATTGCCCCTATAGTTCATAAGGCTATAGTTGTATTTGAAATAATATAGCCTTTAAACTGCTACCACATTTACCTTCCTTATCATTTATATAATCTGCGAACTCGCATTTGAGATACAGTCTTTAAATATTTTGTCATAATCATAATTCTCGAAAGCAAATGTCAAATAATAATGCTCGGGAAGCGAAAATAAGTGAATTTCTACAATCCTTCCCGTTGATTATCCAGTACTGAAGGCAAGTTGGTAAGTCAGTTATAATGACTGATTTCTCTCCGGTTCATCGACATACTTATATAGTTATACTATATATTGATAATTTGATATAATGATGTTCTTGTCGCTAGACTCGCTTCACGGCACGCGTACGAATCTCGCAGTCAACTCGCGGCCACGCACTTGATAGCGCACGTGCTTTTGTGATTGCACAAAAAATCGCGTGTTCCGGGGTAAAGATCGCCAATTTAATGTCAATTCAACGTCTTCAGCAAATGTTTCAAGTTCAATATAAAGACTCTAATTCAGCATAGTTTGTGTAAAGTCGCCATAAGATCAAAATAATATTTAAAGAAAAATGTGAAGCCCTGTCTTGAAGCACTAAATCACTAAATGTTAATGAAATTTAAAAAGAAACATAAATTGTATACACCCCCCGGAAAGTTTACACTATGATTGAATGAATGAATGAATGAATGAATGAATGAATGACTGACTCGTTTGAATTTTCGCCACTCACCACAATATTGCAAAGTTTCGAAGAAACTTTGCACTAAAAACTATATATGATATACTTACTTATATAAGCTTACTGATGGTTACTTGTGGTAACTTGCGCTATTTATACTTGGATGATGATTATTCGTCAACAAATAGCGAATTCACAATTTGTGTGTAACATTAGACAGTTATATTTGTCCAAAATAACTACACATTGCATCTTATTTGAGTGCTTAAAGATGGTTACTTGTGGAGACGTGCGGTTACTTGTGCTCTTTAGACTTTCCCGCATGATAATTACTTGTCTACAAATAGGGAATTCACATTTTGTTTGTAAAATTAGACTTGGTAGTGTATTTGTCCAAATACTTGAAATGTAATTCATGCTAGCAAATAATTAAGCGATCCAGTCATATATATAGTTGATGTGTCATTGAACGGCCAATAATAAATATTTCAAATAGTGCCGCAAGCATAGCTTGTATTACAACCACGCAAAATTACAATAATATAGCGCGCGCGTTTTAAGCTACACTATATATAAAATATATACATAGATAGCAAAATCTGCAGCAAACGTAGCTTTAGGGTACAATTTCATACGAATCACATCTTTATGTGATAGAACGATGTTTAAAGAACCACCATAGCAATTTATAAGACTTAATTATCTAGCAAACTAATACCAACAAATTCCTAACTAACAGCAAGCCATAAGAAAAAACTCAGACAATCAGTGACATTGAAATTTGGGACACTTGTATAGAAAGGGTATTTTTGTACACAATTGTGCAAAATTCACTGGTAAACCCCCTCCCCCCGTTTCAATGTTGGTTTATCTGCTGGAAAAAACATCGACAGCCTAATACGAGACAATAGCATGTAACATAGAAAATGCATGTTAGACTACCAACATTGAAAAGGGGGGAAGGGGGGAATTTTGCCTTTTCAGGCTAATCGGTCCAATAATTATGTCACTGATTGTAGCTTCAATTGGCATTTAATGATATCTCCTCAATTTCGGTGTCAGTGCTTTCGTCAGCCATTGAATTTGCAAAATCAGCCTCAGTGCATAGCCAGAAATACATTTTGGAATACGAGATTAGCAAATCTTTCTGGTAGTTGGCTAATACAAATTGTGTATTGCTCTGAGGCAGTTCTTTACAATAGTCATGTCATGGTATAAAAGAACATACTTGCCATTTTTGTCAAATTGCTTATGATGTCGTGCATGTTTATCTACAGCTTTTTCGAGAAGAGTTGCAGCATCACTATCTTCATCAACTGCAAGTGTAATTGTTCTTGACTTAACTCTTACTAATATTCCATCCCCATGCTTGTCTTTCACTAGACCAACTTGGACTTTTACCTCCCGTGAGAGCTTTGCCCGTTTTCCACCAGATTTTGGTTTGAACTTTGACGACCGGTCTTCCTCTTTCTTCTTACGATAAGCCTCAAATGACAAAGGCTTTGTTTCACAGGTCTTGCTTGATGAAGGTTTTGATGCATCTACAAAAATAAAATATTATTTTGGATCATAAATATAAAGAACACTTTACACTATATTCTGCAGTTTACATATATAGTTATAAATCATGAAGTAGGCTAATTTCAATAAGGTTGACAAAGTACTCAGACATTATAGTCAAATGCCCGTACTGATTGTTAGCCTTGGTAAAATATGCTACTGTACATTACCAATGAATGAAAAACACAACACTGCTAAAATGGAGTCCAACCATTCAGAAAATATGTGATGGTTTGGGAGCCAGGGGGGTGTTTGACTAAGAGTAACATATTGACACAAGGGGGTGAGGGGGTATCACAAGCACTGTCATGTGACATTGGTGTTACAACCAGGCAAATGGAGTAATTTATGTTGAAGAATGGCTGTTCCAGCACACATTTTGGAGGGGGGGTTAGCACATAGTCACATAATTTTCATTTGCAGGGGTAATGACAACTGCCACATATGGTTACAGGGGGATAGGATGTAGAAAATTGCCAAAATTTTGTACATCTTTTCAGAACAGCCTCTTGTTCAATTCTATCCCTGTCTCCCTGTTAAATTATAATCTGTCTCATAGTATAGAAATAGCTCTACAGCAATAAATATAATATATATTGCCCTGGAGCCAAGCTAATATAATGGGGAACAAAAAATAGAAATAAAGTTCAATTTATTACTGTCAAATAGTCTCTCAGAATGCAGGAATTCCTATTATAAGACATTTCCCATTGCTAAGGTTAAGGCCATATATTTAAGACCACCCTAAAGTATTTAGCTCTGAATGCAGGTTGAGAATGTTATTTTTAAAACGTTTATAAAACAAGCACATGCACCACATGACCACAAAGACCTTTGAGCATGGACAATAACTAGGGCCCCTTAGTAAATATCCATTGATATCGTTATTTTTCTGCATAGAAAGCTTCTCCCTTTATTCTTCCACTTTACGTAGGAGTTTATTGATAAAACATGTCGTAAAACATCGGATTGAATTGGATTCTCTACAGTATAATAACATTTACATAAATTTACATGTTATTGCGTACATACCGAGTTCTGATGATGAACACATGCCACAGTTGTGGCAGTATTTCGCTTTCTCCAACAGCTTTGTTCCACAGCTTTGGCAGAACATTTTCAAAACGTAAAGAATAGATTTATACACTGTCCGAACACAAGCTAGGTTGAAATGCGACCGGGAAAAAGCAACCTCTGGGCCACAGAATACTACACAGAAGGTCATCTCTATATTGTTTTTGGTAAGCGCTATTCGTCATGATTCGTCACTCAGCAAGTGCCCTAAACAGAAGCAGTCACCCCCCGGAAACATTCAAACTGGCTATATGTCCAGGGGGTTGACTGCTTCTGTTTAGGGCACTTTGCGCTATTCTCTGAGTGACGAATAGTGCTTACGCAAAAACAATCTAGAGATGACCTTCTGTATAGTATTCTGTGTCTGGGCTCTGGAGAAGTTATGAGCTGAGAGCCTGGGGACGACAACACAATCACATGTGCGTGCATTAGTTTTAACTTTCTACGGCAGAGCTGTATTTTTCTACTGCGCAGTGATGATTTTCTACCGCATGATTTTCTACCGCATAACACTGCGTTTCTACAGAAAAATACTACATTTCTACGGAATTATACTACACTTCCATGGAACAAGACTGCATTTGTACGGAAAACATGCTATGTTCTACGGAGCGAGTATTTTTTTCTACGGAAGAAGCGTGTCCCTAATGGGCCACCATAAATTTATTAGGATTAGATTAGCCACTTTGCAATGTTTACATATTTTTGAATTGTATTTGGAATTCCCGCACAAATTACCATCCTCTCTCGTCAACAACATATTTTACACACCGTTTGAATCACTATCGCTCTTGTGTTGCTCCAGCGTCGTACCTAATACAATTAAGTTCGGTGCATTAGTGGAGCGGCGTCTGAAACGGGCCTAATGTACAGGGTGTATCAAAAAAAAGGTAATCCAATTTTAGCATGCCATTGTGCGTTAATTGCTCGCTGCATGAACGTAATTTTTTCATAATCATAAAGATCAGGCTTTTAGCTGTTGGATGACACGTTTTTCATCCAATATGGAGGGAAAATGAGCAAATACGAGCCCGATAAAAATTGTTTGTCGAAATTGCATATTTTCAGCTCTGTGCCTAATTAAAGCAGTGCATAACAAAAGGAAAAGCAATTAATCACGAATGTGTCATTTTAACAATGAGTTTAGAGCTGGTTTACAAGATGTTTATAATAATTATGCATACGCAGGTATTTTATTGAAGTGAAATTCATCAACTTAAGTCCCAAAGGGAGTTAATTTTCAATAGTTTTAGACCCAATTCTCAACGGTGAAAATATGCAATTTCGACAAACAATTTTTATCGGGCTCGTATTTGCTCATTTTCCCTCCATATTGGATGAAAAACGTGTCATCCAACAGCTAAAAGCCTGATCTTTATGATTATGAAAAAATTACGTTCATGCACCGAGTAATTAACGCACAATTGCATGCTAAAGTTGGATTACCTTTTTTTTGATACACCCTGTATATATATAAGTAATATATATTCGCGTATAGCAACAACAATGTAGCCCAGTGATGCTAAAACTCACACCTGTCCATGATAAGAACACAGAAGAAGCTCCTGTTGAAAAAATAAATTTTTCATCTTCGGCTTTGGAAAATGATGAGGACAACCTCGTTAGTGGTGATGATGCTGTGGCAAATGTCGATCTTGATGAACTAGATTAAAACTAATAAAAGGATATGTTTTCATACATTTACATTTAAAAATATATTTTAATGTCCTGGTTTTGATATTGGGTTATTTAATAGTATGTTGCTATTTTTTATACTTACTGTATTTCGTGAGAAGAGTGCATGGAAACCTGGCTTTAAATATTTAAATATTGTTTTGTTAAATATTATCTCAATTACATTTATACTTTCTGTACCCATTAAAGTATTACTGACTTTGTTTTGTTTACTTGTTTCTTTGTGATCTGTGAGTCGTCTCATTGAGACCTTTGATTAATAAGTTAAACAGGTTTTTGTATTGTAACTTTGGTTCAAATTAATTATAGACCTGGTCAACCCAGGTTAAATGTTACATTAGTTTCATGTGTCTGGGATCTTAACTTAAGGGGACTATTTGTTGTTTTCAGAAACTAATTACTTATTTTGAAACTTGTCACACCCAATGTAATTGGATCCAGCAGATATTCTGACTGGTGCACTGGACCTCACACTAATGGGGGACTCCTGAGGGTGTTGTGCCCTGGAAAATTTTCAAATCTACGACCTCGGAAAATGCCAACATTTGGTGCAGCTGAGAGGGATTAACAAGTTATTTTACGGTGGGCTTAATGGAAATTTAATGCAGTTACTCAGTGAACGATGGCTGCTGGACTTTCATCTTTGATTTCGCTGGTTTGGCCAACATTGCCAATTATTCCCCATCCAATTATTCCCCATCCCAAATTGGTTCTTTGCACATACAGCATTATCACTCGAGGGCAGTTAGAACCAATCAAGAGGCCTATTTTGATATTCTGACAATGCATCAGATTTGGGGCAATGGGTCTAAGTTGTGGCATTTCTGTACATGAAATTTGTTGTCACCTTGCTGGTATTGTGGCGCAGGAAAAAAACTTGTTGGAAGTTGATGTCGCTGACTACCAGGCCCTCAATTCTGTGACTGGGTATCAGTTCGTTCTCTGCGTGCATGGTGGATAGAGATAGATGTGCCTTTGGTCCACTCACTTTAAGGTGATTTAGAGTTTCGACTGTATCAAACAGCAATTCTAATAGTTCAACGTTGAGATGCCCTTGTAACTGAATAGCTGTAGAGATGCCCTTGCAACTGAACTCGCACGTCGATTTCCAACGTTTAATTATGCTTGTGGCTGTGGGTCTGGCAGCGGAGCTGTAAAAACAAGAAGCAGAAGCAGAGCTTGAAGAACAGTGATGAGCCATCTGGATCAGGGGCAAAGTTTAGGCGACCTTCCAAGTCAATCTGCCACAAAGACTTGGTTATAATACCAAATCCTTACACCAAACAAGTACCAAGCCATTCCAGTAAAGTCAAGCTCGAAGAGAGAGGGTTGATCATTCACAAATTTCCATTCGATAAAAAATGGAGTCCTGTTGAACACAGAGAAAATATTGAAAAGCAACTTCCAAAAAATTTGAATTCCTCAAGGTAAATTAATGTAAATTAATTTGGTGTTTACCATTTACTGTTCTTACACAAGTTAATACCACATTGTCCACCCACTAAAATTCTGTTTTGTTTTGTCAAGTAATTCACCCATCAGGCTGGTTTTAGTTGCTAGAAATACTTGAGATGGAAGCAGCTTTATTGTAGCATGTTTTTAATCCTTCATAGTTTATTGGCAAACATATTTTTGACAGGAGAAAACTGAAAATATTTCTAGTTGTAAAAGGACTGAGGCTCCCTGCATGGCTGCCTCCATGTTTGGCTTCAAACTCCCCCGCTGAATTAGCTTTCCAGTCTTAATACTTCAATGAACTGGTCTCTTGGTACATGCCTGCAATATGAAAGCTTATTTATTATACATAATATATGCTGCTATATAAAACATAACCTGCTTGAACCTATTTTGATACTTCCAGTACTAAGTCTAGTATCCAGTGGAGAGAATTGCTTAAGTGTTGTGTGTATGAGGCCGATGGGATAGACATATGTAGTCCAAGGTAGTGAGAGCAAGGGCATTGTAAAGCAACTTTATATTGATGGTTGGATGGATGCAATCAGTTATTTGCTGCAATTCTATTAATTTATAAATTAGCTATGCTAATTTCTCCTCCAAAATATTATACTTCTCTTTGAAGTACAGGTGTATGTACCACAGAATACCACAGTACCACAGTACCACAGAATACCAATCTTATTTATTGATCTTTTAAAATTTGGAGGAAACATACTATATACTTTATTTTTGTGCCTATATATTAGTTTCAGTTTTAATTGACATATAGAAAACAAAAAATGAATATTTTCATTAAAATTCTTAAAAATGATCAGGATTAACAAAAAATTTTATTCTGTAAATTCCTGTTACAATTTGATAAACCGTTGCTTATTTATCTCCGCACTGGTATTCTGTTGTACATTAGAGTTTGTTCCACAGAATGTTAAATTAAAAAAATTTTCAGTCTATGAAATCTAGCCCCAAAACCCCCAGGAAGAAAAGATAATATCGATAAACTATACTAAAAAATATTAAGAAGCCACATTATATATATTTGACAAAAGATATGGAACATGTAAATGTTTGCAGTATTGCTTTTGACAGGGGGTTGCCAAGCGAAGATAAAAACAAACTGGGGTTACAAAGTATTGATTATTGTGTAAGTAATATATTAACCCAGCTTCCATAGTGGAAAGTTCGTATGTTACGCCGAATATATTCGGCGTGGAGTTTCGTGTATTACGCCAAAGTTGGCGTAAAAGTAATCTTGATTTTGGCGTAAACGAGTTGGCGTGGCGTGATTTTTTGGATGGCGTCGATTCGTATCACTCTGGCGTACTTTCTGTTATTTCATAAGTCTTGTACGTTAGTAAATCTAGCCAAAAAATAAAAACAATAAAATCCATACTTTGTGTGTGTCTGTGTGTTTTGTTTGAGTCTTTGTCGATAAAAACAGAGTATCGTGGATGACTATGGTCTTCGAGGGATAAATGGATAATAAGGGATCGCCTTTCAATCCTAAGTGATCCTCGAACACGCCGTATTTATTTGGCAATTCCAAAGCATGCTGTACCTGTGTTGGGTGATTGTGCCAAGTACAAGCGAGAAGGCAAAGTGATGAAACGAATTCGCACCCAAGATGCTCGACTGCCTTTTTTACTTTGAAGGTGTGGCAACACTTTAGCCACAAGTCGGAAACATTGGATATTTTTGTGTCGTTTGCATAAAATACTACAATTCTTATTAAAATACTATATTACCCCGTTGGATTTCTCTCAAAACGTCTCTCAGAATGCGGGAAATGCCATTTCTGAGACCCTATAATTCAAAATATAGACCCTATAATTCAAAATATATAAATATTCAAAATATATATATTCAAAAAATACCTATTTTAACGTGAGCCCCTAGATGAGCGTATACGCTCTTGCATCGCGCGGCCAGGAGACTAATGCTGTCGACCCGAAAAAAAATAAAAATACAGGAAAGCCACCGAAACCTAGACTCGGATCCACCATAGGTGGCCCGAGTAATAAAAATAAAATAATTTCCCGGGGGGCATGCCCCCGGACCCCGAACCCCCTACCAGGGATGCGTGCGTCGGCGCAAACACCAACGGTTGCCCCATGGCGTACAGATAATTGAATTCAAATTTCTGGCGTAAATATTCGGCGGATGGATAACGAACTTTCCACTATGGCCCAGCTTTCTAGTATCTGTAAGTTTTATTCACAGCAGAAACATGTGCCATGAACAAGTATTCACAATGGCAACATGATCCATTTTACTTGTTGTATACATGTTGTAGAGATCGCATTACATAAAGCCATGCCACATTGTCATGTGCTTGTAGTTTATACTAGGTATAAATAATAATAATATTATTAAGTATCTGATTAATATATAAAGTCCACATTCCACAAGAGCCGATAAACAAAGTATAAACAAACTGAAATTGCCTGTATTAAGCCTCAGTATTCATCTAAATTGACTGAAATATTATGTAAATGTTGTCTCTTATTATAAGTCTTCAATAGACCGCTTTGGTACACAGCCTATTCGCTTCTTTAGATCAGCTTCAATATCTTTAAGATATTGCCGATCGTCTTTCTCTAAAGCAGCATTTATGGTTTAAATACTAACAGACATGGCTAGTATTAATAGTTCAGAGGTAAAGTAGCGATCAGAAAGGTAAAGTAGCGATCAGAAAGGACAAGAAACGTCATAGACCTTTCCGTGCATACTAAAGCCTGATCGGTATGATCGGTCAAAAAAATCCAGCCAATGGGAAATCAGGGTTTTCTTGAATTAGCCAATCGGATAGCCTGTATTAGAGCCCCTGATCGATCAGAACTCCCCACAGATTGCGCAAAAAAACGTTTGTTTGTGCAAAACTCATGCGTAAGGCCGCTTTTCTGCTCATTCATATTCGAAGGCCTTGCTACTGGATGATATTTCAGAACTGGACTGTTAAACTTTCAATGCAATACACTGCGCGAAGTTTCATAACTGGACTGCTATTTTAATTAAACAATTTTCTGGCCAATTTAACCTTAGTCGCGTGATCGCTCTGATCACCTCTAGATCCGCCCCTGGTGGTACATACACCTGTAAGGCAGAACAAGTCTTTTGAACAAAAATAAGCCTAAGACTTTACAGTAGGTTTACTAGGTTTGCATTAATGTAAGGTAAACCATTTAGAAATGCAAGGAAATGTCAAATGTATACATAAAATCTAGGTATAATTATAAATAGTTTACCTTTTACCGCATTGTCATTTAGACATTTACCTTCATTATTGCTGCTAGTTTTACAATCCGTTATTGTCAGCCTGTGTCAAAAAGAATAACAGTAATTACAGTTATTTAAATCTGTAGATGAGGCAAAGCTTGACACATTTTAAATATTTACTACTGCCTCCCATGTGATCGTTACTGGTACTTTGAAAGTATTTTTCACAACTTATGAGGGCCTTCAGAGAAGACCAGTCGGCCCATACATGTGGTTTTACACTAGGGGTGCCAAGTTAAGGGAAGAATAGCCTTTGTGAGCTAAGGGAAGAATTCATGGGAATTTTAAATATAGTATAAAGAAATATTATGTAATGGTGTATTATCATATATATTAAAGCTGTGATATTAAACCATGGTGATATGTTTCGTGTTTTTAGAATATTTTAAGACAACAAATAGCTTTTATATAAGAAACAACCTTGCTGTTGTTTTGAATCTGTCTCCCAAATAAGAATATATTTTCAACCGGCTTCGCAGCTTCGCCACTCATTCACATCTTATATTCTGTAAATTCGTAAAATAAACTAAATAACACGTGTTTACGTTTAAATACGGAATTATTCTAGAAAATTGGCCACTTCGTGATTTTGGGATTGTCTTCGGTTTAAAATAAACAAAATCTTATAAACTTGATATAAACTATAATGGCATGGTCGTGCATTGTTGCTATATAAAATGCACACACGTGGTACAAATTGACCAATAAGAACGCGAGTTTATGAAAATTTAATATTAATGATCTATGGAGATACACCTTTTTGGGTTTGTGCATTTTGCCTCTTGTGAAGTGAGGCAAACAAAATACAACAACAATAAGAGGACCCTAGGAACAAGTATTCCTGTTTGTGATGAAGCAATATTTTTACCAACCGTCATTGATCATCTTAATTAAGGTTTGCATTGACTCATCTTTCTTTGTTTCTTCTTGAATCTCTGGCGGTCAGATCATGTGGAGAATTACCGCCCGATTTCATTGCTATCAATCATAAGCAAGGTTCTTGAAAGATGTGTCCTCAATCATATATCTTACCATATTCAGTCCAACATTAGTTCGGCGCAGTACGGTTTCGTTCACGGAAAATCAAGCACAGCTCAATTGTTATCAATTCTAAACACTATTGGAAAGAACTTGGATAAGGGATTACAAACTGATGTTGTTTTTATGGATATTTTTAAGGCTTTCGACACCGTTAACCACTCCAAACTGTTGCAAAAACTACAGGAATTTGGTTTCTCTGGTTCTATCCTCCTGTGGTTGAAGAATTATTTGTCTGGACGCTTCCAACGGGTAACTGTCCACGGTGCTACGTCGACCTCTTTGTCCATCACATCTGGAGTCCCACAAGGATCATTATTGGGTCCCTTTCTCTTCTCTGTGTATATCAACGATTTACCCAGCAATGTATCATCCTCTACTGGGGTCGGACTGTTTACAGACGACACCAAGTTGTATCGATGCATAAAGGATCCTTATGATGCCTTGGTCTTGCAAGAGGATATTCAAGGTCTTCACTGTTGGTCTAATGAAAATCACCTTCATTTCAATCAATCCAAGTGCAAGGTACTCTTTATAACCAGAAAAACATCACCATTGGTTTCTCCATACAGTCTTGGCGGTGACCAGTTGTCCTTTTCTGATGATGAAGTTGATCTAGGTATAATTATCACTCCCAAATTAACATGGATCGATCAAGTGAGTAAAGTGAGGTCCAAAGCTAACAAACTGCTTGATTAATCAGGTGGTCTACTTTGGAGATGACGGACATCAAGGCGAGAACATTTTTTGTACTTACAACTCGTACGAAGCAATCTCGCGTACGCATCCCAGGTATGGTGTCCACAATCCATAAAGTTAATTGAAAACATAGAAAAGGTGCAGAGAAGAGCGACCAAATTCATTCTCAATCTTGGGTTTGTCACCAACGTACCGTATACAATGAGACTTCATAATCTAGACCTACTACTACCCATAACTTACTGGCACGAATACCTGGATATGGTTCTACTCTATAAAATCATTAACAATTATACATATATTGACGACAGTGCTCGACCGGTTATTTCAGGATCAGGAATCACTAGGAGTGAAACGAACGACAATATAATTAAATTCTTAATACCTTTTGCTAAAACTGTAACCTTCCAGTCCTCTTATTTTATTAGAGCTTGTAAAACCTGGAACATTTTAAGTGATAACCTTCGACACAGAGACATTGGTTTTTTTGCTTTTAAATCAGGACTGAAGCTGTATTATAAGAACGCGCTATCGAACATGTATAACTGTGATGATCCACGTACTTGGAAATCTGTCTGTGTTAAATGTAAAAGGGCTAGGTCCCTTGATGGTGTTTTAAACTGTTGTTAGTTGTCAGTTAGTCGTTTTGTAATTCTGTTGTTCTTCTTATATCGTTTTTCGTAGTAATACATAAATTGTTATGTAAATTATGGGGTCGCCGTAATTGTGGAAACCTGTGGCGAACTCCCTGGCACTACATTGTTGTAATTTAGGTAGTTGCCGAATCTTATTAAATCTTAAATCATAAATCAATCGTGCACCTGGCATTCGAGCTGTAATTTCTTCAATTGTTGGCAATTGGTAATGTTCCCTTTTCAGCACTTTGTTGAGATCTTTAGGATCGATCCTTTCTTCTGACAGCCACCATTGAATTGACCCAATCAGTCAGGCAGTTGACTTTCTCCAACACTCCTTGTTTGACCATGTCGTCCAAAGTTTTGGCTAGTTGATCTCTCAGGGGATGGGAACCTTACGTGGTGGATGTATTCCTGGTTTTGCCGTGGGATCTAGTTCCATGTGATACAGTCTCGACAGACAGCCCAATCCTGAAAATACATCGCGATTTTCAGCTTGAATTTGTTTTGAGTACTCATCTTCTGAAACTTGCCGTGTTGGTATTGAAGAGCTTTCGTCTATGAATTCTGATTTCAATTCTTGGCTGCTATACTAAGTACTGGCTCACCGGGTGCTTCAGATATGTAGAATTCTAGATCATAAACTTCTCCTCTATCTGTACTGCAGATGGCATACAGCTTTGACAGGGACAGGCTTGCCATTCTATGCAACTAGATTCACTTTTGGTTTTCTTTGCGGTATTGTTGTGGTGCTCGCTAGGGTTTTGTAGATCTTGATTGGAATAACGTTCACGTCTGCCCCAGTGTCTAGTTTCAGCTTAACTTTGGTGTTGTTCACGCAACGTTTGTTAATTGAACCGACTTCTTTATCATTGTTGAATAGCTTCAATTGTTGTAATGACAATTCGTCCGCTTGACATATTTCAATCGCTTGTGTAACCTTTAATTCGGGTTCTCGAAGAAGCCTTTCTCTGACTCTAGTCGAAACGATCCCGCTTACAATTCTACTGCAGATTAGATCATCCTTAATGTTGCCCCATTCACAGCTTGTAGCCAGAGTCTTGAGTTCGGTCACATATTAGTAGCTTGTTTCAGACTGTTCTTGATTTCTTGTTAGAAATTGATGTCGCTCAACGATTTGGGTTGCAGTACTGTTCGAACATCCGAAATAGCATTTGCACCGTCACTATTTCTACACCATCTTTATCTTCTTCAAATTTGAATGCGTCTCTGATGTTTTGTCCATGTCTGCCAATCATGCACATGAAAATAGCAACTTTCTCATCTTTGCTTCTGTTCTTGCATGTCGCGACCAGATAATACTGCATACCTATTTTCAAATTCGCCCAAGCTTCAGACAAATTGGTCAAAATTGAGCTTGCCTGGCCCTCATATATTGTTCATCTCGTTGTTGAAAATTCACCCACACCTGACACTATGTATATTATTTAATGTCAAACACCAACTAACTCTACAAGAATACCAATGTTTATATACGCTGGTTAGCATAATGAGTGCGTATGAATAATATGAATATGTTACAACCAGTTTGACTGTACTGTTCTTTGGGTGTACTGACAATTTTAACAATGAATGAACCATACAATATTATTAAAGCCAGACATTTTACTCATTTTGTCAACACTTAAAACAAAAGTTGAGAAATTGCAAACAACAAACATAAACGAAAGGCTGTCCAGTCACTGTATAAAAATTATGCCTATACCTTCGACAGGATGCAGAGGCACTGTGTCATATAATGTGCTTTAATTTGGGTTCTCAAAGAAGTCTTTTTCTGACTCTAGTCAAAACGATCCCGCTTACAATTCTACTGCAGATTAGATCGTCCTTAATGTCGCCCCATTCACAGCTTGTAGCCAGAGTCTTGAGTTCGGTCACATATTAGTAGATTGTTTCAGACTGTTCTTGATTTCTTGTTAGAAATCGATGTCACTCAACGATTTGGTTTGCAGTACTGTTTGAACATCCGAAATAGCATTTAACAGTGGAATGGAAAACAAAGTGAAAGAGTAATTTTCAACCAATCAAATTTTGTAAAATTTATGGGGAAGGCCTTCTTACATATATCATGAGAGAAAATAAGAAGTATGTTCAATGAGATCAGTGACTTCTAATAGAACTGTTAAAAAAAATTTTTGATTGAATTTCCATGGGAAGATTGCAGAAACACAAATGGTGATTACCAAAATTTGACTAAAACAATATTTATAGCTGCAGTGAGAATGATGTCACCAAGCATACGGAAGGACCAAGCAATATGTTATCAAATATAACTAACTATAGATATTGCATTAATTGAAAACGATATTAATTAGACGTGAAAATAATGTCACAAGATATATATTTATGAATAATTTATCAATATATATATTGTAACTGCAGTCCTGTGCCTGCGAACAGGTGCGAACTGCGAACAGTGAAAGTACTTAGTATTACTATAAGAAAACATTCGTCTACGTCAAGTTAAGTTAAGTCTATATTCCATATTAAAAGTTTGATATAAGGTTTGCATACTTTTAATTCTCGACGGAAAGACGAAGGACTTGTCAGTTCATAATTAAAGACGAATACGAAAGTGCGATCTATATATTTGCAAAAACAATCCTGGCGAAACGGGGTAATACTACACGAAAAGGAAGCCGGGAGTTACAGTAAACGAATATTCTTATGGCCGAACGAACGTACCTGGACATCTTCAATCTTAAAGGTCAGAAATATCGTTTAAACTTCATTTTTGAGTACAATATTTACGGTAAAGGACTAAAAGAGTATAATATCAACGGCGGGAAACGTAAATACAACGTGTCAGGTGCCATTTTGAATAATAATTATAAACGGAAAGCATTGGGGTATGCTCGGGCGCTCGTCGTATATCATTGCATAATAACGATATGGATGAAAATAACGGGTCAGGGGTACTAGAAGGACTTGACAAAACTATTTCAAGCAAAAACCCAACACCAACTAAGCCCAAAGATGCGTTTTATGCAGCATGTAAGAAATGGAGAAAACAAATTAATTACCTGCAATGTCAAATTGTAAATGAAAGAAATTGTGCCTCACTAGAGAAGGAATCTCAGAATTTAGAACAATGCATGAGCGAACTAACTGCGGCTCAAGAAGCACTAGAACATATTCAAAGTTCAACTGTAGAGAAAATGACCTTGTATGGAAAATTTGAAGACATGAGTCGGGAAACCAACCAAATTCTTATACAAGCCGGACAGACAATCTGTGAACTAAAATTAAGAGAAGAGGATGACAGACATTCAATTGAAGTGCAAATTCTCATAAGTCTCGAAAGAGTGGGGTATCCCATCGCTCATTAGCAAGTACAACCTCATCTACACGGCAAAGACGACTAGACCTAGAAGAAGAGATTGCAACCTTGAAAGTCAAAATGCAATTGGTTCATGAGAAGGAACAATTAGAAATGACCAATAGATATGCCCTCGACGAAATAGAAAGGAGAAAACTAGAAATCCACAGTGAAGAGAAACGACTAACTTCCAAGGAACGATTCCACCTTAAAGAAGAATTAGCAGAGAAGGAAGCAAGAGTGGAAGTATGCACACGATTAGAGAATGAAGATATGCCGGTGTTTTTGGACAACCAGGATCAAAGCAATACTGCGCAAGAACATATTCAAACGTTTCTTGAATCTCAAGCAAAACTTTCAACACCTCCCAATATTGAACTTGTACAAGAAACCCCTCGAAACATACCTCAACCCATGTCCGAACTAAACCCCCATGCATCAGTTTCGTTTCAGACGCCACCCCAGCTCCAATATCTCCCCAACCAAACAATACACCTTCCCGCATCGAATAATATTAAATACGCACCTAGTTAACCTGATCGGGAAGAAGTTACTAAGAGCACAGGAGACCGAGATTCTAGGAAACAAAGAACATTTCAGCAAGATGAAATCCAGAATCGAAACAAAACACGAAACTTTGCTACAAAATCCGAAGAACAACAAGACGGTAATGACAACCCACTCGCCGCAGCGAGATCAGTAAGCAACGTATACTAATCCTGTAGCGAAATCCCACAAGTTAAAACGCCTGTCAACAGTTTTGTAAAATGAACATCAAAGATAGAAAGAAATCTATGCGCAGCGAAAGGGCCTTTGCTACGGGCGTCTTCAGACACGACATATGTCTGTGGCAATGAAAACGAAAAGAGATGGCGACACCTGTGTGGAAAAGTCTCATCCGAACCTCATTGCAACAATATCGAAGTGGGACTTCTCATCGGTTCCTGAATTTGTTCTAGAGCTATTATGTCAAGAGATCATCCTCGACATCGATACTAAATTATACAGAGAACAGAACTAGATGGGGTATCATCGTATTCGATCAGAAAAGTACAAGGGCGAGTCGCTGAATAGTCACTTACTACAGGGCCCAGATCTCACCAATCAACTTCTTGCTGTGCTTCTCAGATTCCGACAGCGTTTATGTGTGATGTAGAATCTATGTTCCATCAATTCAAGGTTATCCCAGTCCATCAAGATTTCCTACGATTCTTCTGGTGGGAAGACGGTGGGAAGATGATGGTAGATGACCTAAATGATAAGGGAAATTTGGAAAGAAATATTCTTAGAAGTCCTAGATACATGCACCACTTCAAAGCAAAAACTAGATAAAAAAGTACTCCTGGATTACAAGCAACATAAAGAAAATTTATAAATCTACCACCCAGCACCAAATAACTGTTACCATTGAGACCAAGAGATTAAAAAAGTTCAAGGCTGGATGAACATTGGCAAAAGAGTTATAAGGTTGTGGTAAAATCATTTTCAGGTGCCAATACACTGATATGAAGCACTACCTGAAACCAACTATAGAGAGAGACCAGAAACAAGTGGTTCTCCATATCGGAACAAATGACCTTCGAAATGCTGAACCAGCCAAAGGCACAACATTGTGGATCTTGCAAGGCAAATTTGAGAACAAGACTGGAACACTAATACCATAATCTCAGAATTCAATTACAAGATCTGACAGGGACAACCTAAACGAGGCTGTGAAAGAGGTCAACAAGAGGCTAAAGAAATCCTGCAAAGAAAATGGTTGGAATTTAATCGAACACAAGAACATTAGAGGAAATAATCTAAATAAGAGGATTACACTTAAACGTATGTAATAACATTATTTGTAATGATTTTGTTAACTGTTTGGGTATGTTTGCTTGATCTCATGTTAACCTCAACAGGGTGGGAAATAACTATGATCATCCAGTGATTACTGATACTCCCACCCTACCACGTATGAACTCATCATATGTCAACACCATCCTTTGGTATTCTCAATACCAGAGGCTTTAAACTAGCCTCCATTAACCTGGGTTAGTCTGTATAAGCATATTGATCAACTTAGAATTTATATGCTGACAAATCTATTGGATATTTTAACTGTAAATGAGACACATCTTGACGAAACTATTTCAAATGGTGAAATTAATATTGCTGGCTATGACTTTGAGACACTGGCTGATAAACATGCACCATGCAATAAAAAGAGAATTGGGAAAACTTCACCATGGATCCACGCCAGAACTAAAACAAATGTTTGGAAAGAGACAAATCTAAAAATAGCTGAAATTTTCTTTCTGATACAAATTGGGAAAACTATGTTCCTGAAAAACAAAGTAAACTATGATATTAAACAGCAAAACGGACTATTAAGACAATTATTTTAAAATAACTATGGTGATATCAGGAAAACGTGGAAGGGAATAAACAAAATAATAGGAAATTAATCCAAGACCATAAATAAACTTGATATAGAAAAATGTTACATATAATACTTTAGTAGCATTAGTAAGTTTAAACAAACATTTCTCTGAAGTTGAACTTCTAGCTTCCAAAGATATTCTCATGCCCTCTTCTAATTTTAGAGATTTATCACTCCTTCAAATCATACATTTATTTTAGAACAAACTTCTTGTGAAGTGATATTATATTTAATCAACAAATTGTCCAACAATAAAGCTACTGGGCTTGATAATATATCTACTGCTTATTAAAAGAAGCAGCACCAGTAGTCTTGTTGTTACACATATATAATTAATCTATCAATCACCACTGGAATTTTCCTCAATAAATGGGTTTAATGCTCAAAATGAATCATGATATCAATGCATTCATGAATGGCTAAAAGCCAATAAATTAACCTAAAATGTTAGGAAAACAAAACATATGACAATAGGAGTCAGTTTATGATTTCAAGTACCAAAGATCGTTAAAATACAGGTTAACAATGTGTCCTTTATCAGAGAAAAACAACATATAAATCTCTTTGGGGTCCATATTGATGAAAATCTAACCTGGAACAAACATATTGACATAGTTTCCAAGAAAATTCTGCTGACTTGCAGTTTTGAAAACGCAAGCTCAACAATACCTTTTCAAACACGAGTAATATGGATGTAAATGAAGCGATACCTGTTCTATAAATCTTAGAGTAGCCACTATTCTTTCTGTTATATATTAATGATTTACCTCAATGTTTAAATAAACAAACCTCGGTTATTTGCTGACGGCTTAACAAATCTGACAGCTTCAGGAGATTCTATAACTGACCTTGGGACTCTTAGGCTGTAGGCTGTAGTAAATTTGATTCTCTGATAGAAAACCTCATAAAATATAGACTGATTTTATGATCAACTGTTCAACTACTTAACAAAATTGAACTTCTTAGTGATTCTCAATTTGGTTTTCGAAAACAAACAAATTGTCTACAGCTACTGAATTTAAAACTCTGGACCCCTGTACCAATGATTGGTATGAATACTAGAAAAAATAACAGCAGGAATCTCTGCTCAAGTAAGTGTCAACCCTTTTGTTGACAAAGATACACTCATTTCGATATATAACGCTATTGTTCGCCCATACTTTCATTACTGTTGTGAAGTATCGGATGTGTTTGGTGCAACACAATCAAAACGACTCCAAAAACTGCAAAATAGAGCTGCTAGGATTATAATGAACATGAGCAATGACGTAAATCATTCTACTGCTTTACATGCATTGGGTTGGGAGCCACTCGAAACAGAAAGGAAGAAAGCTAAAACAAAAATGATGTATAAACTATTAAATAATATGGGTCCCAAATCACTCACTAATCTTTTTTCATACAAATATGAGAAAATCAACTACAACCTTCGGGACATTTCAAGTGGTCTTAGTTTACCAAAACCACGTACTAACAATATGAAAAATAGTTTTATGTATGACGGAGCACACCTTTGGAATTCCATTCCCAAAGCAATTAGGGAGAGCAGATCTCTTTCTTCCTTTCAAAATAAAATCGATGCTCACATAAATGAGTACAAAGTAAATTGATTACCTGTAAATAGTCTAACAACGTTATTATTATGTAAATAATTTAAATATTCCATCTTTTAAAACATAAGTACTTTTGTGAATAGCTCTAAATTGTAACATTTTTTTTTTGCACACGCCCCTCGTGGAAATCAGCTTTGGTTGACAAGGTTAGCATGTATAAATAAAGTTCTATATATCCCAGTGGAATTCAGAATGACCGTTCACCTATTTGGCGCTGGATCTTCCCCAGGGTGTGCGAATCACGGACTGAAGAAGATAGCCAACGACTACGAAACAGAGTTTGGAACGGAAGCAACGAACTTCGTAAGAGACAACTTTTACGTGGACGATGGTTTAAAATCTGTTGACACCGTGCCAGTTGGCGTTTCGCTGATTCAAACTACGAAGGATTTATGCGCCCGAGGAGGATTGCGACTTCACAAGTTTGTGTCAAACTCGAAGGAAGTGATCGAAATGATTCCACTCAACGATAGAGCTTCTGGGATCAAGAACCTCCACAACGATAACCTTCCTATAGAACGTGTTGACTGGTGCATTGAGTCCGACTCCTTTCAACTACAAGTGATCTTGCAGAATAAACCCCTTACCTGCCGTGGAGTATTATCTACTGTTAGCTCGATTTACGACCCGATGGGATTCGTTGCCCCCCTTGTGCTCCAAGGAAAGCAAATTCTGCAGGAGTTGTGTCGCGAAGGAGTGGACTGGGACGATCCAGTTCCCGAACAAGTCGAAGTACGTTGGGAGAAATGGCGTAATGACCTGCTTCTGCTCAACGATCTCGGCGTGCAAAGATGTTTCCGACCAGATGGATTCGAAGAATTGAAATCGATCGAGCTTCACCATTTCTCCGATGCCAGTACCACCGGGTATGGTCCATTGACCATTGGTCAACGACGAAGACGAAGTCCATTGCTCATTCGTGGTCGCGTGTGTCCGTTAAAGAGTGTCACAATCCCTCGCCTGGAATTGACGGCAGCGTTAGTCTCGGTGAAAGTAAGTACCATGTTACACAAAGAGCTTAACTACGAAGTAATCACTGACGTATTCTGGACGGATAGCAAAGTGGTACTCGGTTATATTAATAACGACGTCCGACATTTTCATATATTCGTTGCCAACCGAGTGCAACAGATTCGAGAAAGTACTAACCCAAATCAATGGCGATACATCGAGAGCAAGGAGAATCCAGCAGATGACGCCTCTCAAGGTCTAAGCGCTCATGACCAATCCACGATGGCTCCGTGTTTCTATGGGAATCCGAGATCAAAACGACCTGCCTCGTTAGCCAACCTCTTGCAGCTGACAATCTGGAAGTACGAAAGGTAAAATCGTTGGTCACACAAGGAACCGACGCCAAGATGGAAACGATTCCCAAGCGACTCGAATACTATTCGGATTGGCATCGTGCCAAAAGAGCCATCACCCTTTGTTTAAGACTTCAACAACGCCTGAGAAATCGACAAACGAGGTCAACACGAAGCCAAGCAAAGAAAACCGCTCAGCCGTATCAGCCATCAAACGTAGAAGAGTTGCGTCAAGCTGAAGTAGAAATTCTCAAGGCAGTTAAAAACGAAACATTTCCCAATGAAATCGAACTTTTGCGCCGCTTGAAATCCAACCCCACGAATCGAGATGACGCTAAAGATCGTAAGGCTAACTTGAAGAAAACCAGCGCTCTTTACCGCCTAGATCCGTTCATAGATAAAGAGGGCTTAATTAGAGTCAGAGGAAGAATCAATTGAGCCGAAGCTTCTTATCATATCAAGCACCCAGTCTGCGGATTCATTTATCAACGCTCTGCGTTGTTTCCTAGCCAGATGTGGACCTGTGTGACTATTGAGATCAGATCAAGGTACGAATTTGGCTGGTGCTCGAGGAGAGTTAAAGGAAGCTTTGGAGGGAATGAATCACGACCATGTGCGATCATTTCTCCTGGAACAAGAGTGCGACTGGTTCGAGTTTGAAATGAACGTTCCCACAGCCAGTCATATGGGCGGAGTCTGGGAACGCCAGATCAGAACGGCACGGAACATCTTAAGGGCTCTCCTTGAGAAGAACGGCACACAATTGGATGAAGAGTCGCTGCAAACATTCATGTGCGAAACGGAGGCTATTGTAAATAGTTGCCCATTAACTGTAGATAATCTTTCCTCCCCCACCGATGCTGAACCTCTAACTCCAAACCACCTCTTGACCATGAAGACACGAATCCTTCTACCACCACCAGGAGAGTTTGAACAAGCTGACCTCTACTTAGTAAAACGATGGCGACGCGTCCAATACCTTGTAAATCAATTTTGGTCATGTTGGCGTAAAGAATTCCTTTGCACACTACAAGAAAGACAAAAGTGGAGCAACCCTCGGCGAAACATGTCTAAAGGAGATATAGTTCTTATAAAGGAAGACTTCCATATTAAAAGTTTCATATAAGGTTTGCGTACTTTTAATTCTTGACAAAGGACTTGTCAGTTCATAATTAAAGACGAATACGAAAGTGCGATCTATATATTTGCGAAAAAATCCTGGCGAAACGGGGTAATACTACACGAAAAGGAAGCCGGGAGTTAGATATATTATTTTTTGTTTCCTGGGAGGAGGGAGTGTGGATTTACCTGCACGAGCAGTGAAAGCAGAGAATGGCCGTGAGCATCTGTGGCAGAACACATTTCTGCTGCAAACACATTGACAAAGCTGTTGATCAGCTCTCTGAACCATTAGTGAAACACAAAAGAAGCACTGGAAGCTAATGGCCTACCGTTGTTCACGTTCTGTATGCAACAAGATTTGTGGGAATTTTTATGATTTAACTGTTAGGTATATAACAGCACCAGTAATAGAAGTAGGGGATGAGGTAGTTGCTATATATGACACAGTCGAACACTATCTAAACAATATAAATGTTTCAAAACCTCCAGGAACCGATAGTACCTCACCGTACATATGCACTATTAAAAGAAAGTGCTTCTGTAATAGCACCATCATTAGCCAGTATTTTCAATAAGTCATTCTCTTCAGGCACGCATCCAGGGGACTGGCTCATATCGTCCTGATTCATAAAAAGAATTCAAACTTTAAAAGAGACAATTACCGACTATATAAACAATTACAGACTATAAATCATATTAAAAATGCTGAAAAAATTGTCCGAGATAGATCCATGGAATTCTGGCTTAGTTACAAAGTATTTAATCAAAACCAGTTTGGAAATCTGAGGAATAAATCCACTGTGTCTCAGTTGCTTTTATGCTATAAAGACTGAACGCAGTCTAGGAACACTAAGAAAACTACTGACATTAACTTCTTAGATTTCACTAAAGCATTTGACAGCGTACCTCACAAACGCTTGTTATATAAATTGGAACAGTATGGGATTAGTGGGGCCTTGCTGAATTGGTTTAGAAATTTCCTTACCAATTGCTCACAACATGTTGTATAATGGGGTTCCTTTTCAAGTTGGACCAAAGTAACATCCGGGTTACCACAAGGAATGATTTTGGGCCCGATTATTTTTTAAAATATATATTCATATAATTCTAAACGAAATTTCGAATCCCGCTAAATTATTCGCTGACGACACAAAAATCTATCACAAACAAATTGATCTAGAGAAGGATAAGCAAACTCTCCAGTTGGATTTAGATCGTATGATCCAGTAGACAAACTCTTGGCAACTGAATGTTAACCCAGATAAATGCAATTACACATCAGAAAGATTCATCACCACCGGATTATAATTTGTCTGGTAAAAAACTCCAAGTTGTGAATGAATTTAAAGATCTTGGTGTAATTATAACAAGTAACCTATCATGGAGTATGGTGGCCGAGGACTGCCATGAAGTTTTTACATAATAATTTTTTATGTAGATAAAAAACAAAACAAAGTAAAAGTATATATAATTTTAAAGGAAACAAAATTTAAAATTAAATTTTATACATAGTTAAACTTAATGATAGTAAAAATAAAATGTAATGAAAAATAAAATGCAAACAAAAATGAAATGAAAACAAATTCAAAACGATAAGGAAGTTGCAACTGAGTCAGGAGTACTAGATGTTAATGACGATTTCTTGACACCTCAGTTCAGACAAGCATGTGAACGAGTCATTCCCACACCAGCAGATGTTGATCCAAGAGATGTGTGAAATGCATTTATCTACCTTAGATGGCTCCCTACAGTTAGTACAGTTTGAAACACGATCTATATAGATCAGATGTCATCTCGCGTGGAATCTTCGTGACCGGTAAAATTTTGAAACAACTCAAACAAGCTGCGGGAAGTTATTTTCGAGACTTTTCTGAGAAGAAACCACAACCTTTTTTCATTATAATTGTAAATCTTTTAAATTCAAGCAGTATGTATGTTGTTAACCAGTTTCTAAGCTTTCTTTTAGTATGTTTTTTACGTATTTACATTCAGTATTATCTTTTATAATGTTCAAAATCTTCGACTTATTGCAGACTAAAAATTCTAAAATGATATTCTATACTCTGCTCAAGGCAGTCTAGAACTGTCAGAGTAATATAATTCTTTAAAGCAATCAGAAGTTTAAAAACTAGTGCATACAACTACAGTACAGACAGTTATGACTTACGAGTTATCTTACGAAAATTTGGAATTGTTTGAATATTTTGAAAAGTTTTCATACCGATTTCAACAATAAAAACAAATATAAGAGACGTTGGATTAATTCAATGGGTAAATCACCGACAAACCAGACCAGAAAAAGACCACCAACAAACAATCTTGGGTCCAACAAGCCAAGGGTAACGAAAACGAAGAGAATTTTGCTCGCAATTGTACACCATTTCGGAAAAAAAACAGCCTGTTTTACAGCCAGCAAGTGTCAGTGTGTCATGCGAAAGACAAGGACAAGCGCAGATGCCGATCTTGTCAAATTTGCAAATTTCCTTCGGTTAAATTTTTTTAATTTTTGTATAGTGAACTTACAAGTCGCCTTTTTTAATATATCCAAATTTTAGAAAAATTTATAGATAAGTTTTCTCAGAATAGAAATTTGCAAATATCTAAAAAACTTATCCTACAACCTACCTTAATTTTTTTATATAATGTTCCGTTTTAGTATTCCAAATTTACTTGCATTTTTTAAAAAAAATTCACCGAAGGAAATTCAAGTAATTTTATTTTTTGTCCCATTTATAGGATATGACTACTATAGTTCATATGCTATTGTTGCCATAGCAACGCGACTGTAGTATATTTAGAACCCATAGGTTGGACACATAACAGTTATATTATTAGTTATTACCCAAAAACCAACTATATATTTCACAAACATGAAGATATGTGTTGCAATAGGGAGAGCACATTTTCAACCCTTGTTTTAATAACTGCAGGGAACCACCTTAAACAAAACATAATAGTTGACAGCAAATGATTAAAGGAGAGCTGTAACTTCATAGAAAAAACCTCATCCCAATAATTGTCATACAGGGTATATACAAAACTGAACAGATTTTAAATCACTCTCTATCGCTCTCTACGAAGTGGCTCAATTTTGACTAATACAAATTGTTCAGGTACTTATATTGTGAAATTAACAAGTTTAATTTTCAGAGCCAGGGGTGTCTTTCCCAACAGATTAAAAATTACTTGCACATGGAATTTAAATACTTAAAAGTTATTTTGAGTCAGTGGGTGGAAAATTTTTCTGGTTGTGTATTGCTGTTCAAAATTTCAGAAAATTTGGTTAAGCATGAACTCTTCAAAACATCACATAAACTCTCATTTTATTAACCGATTAAAGCCCCAGAGCTTCCCCATCGACAAGTAAAATGGTCTGGCGTTTGTCAAATAAGAAAAATCGTCTGGCGTTTGTCAAATAAGAAAAATAAGTAGGGCGCACTGGGGCACTTTGCGGCTTAATGGGTTAATTAAATCACATATTGTCATTATGCAAATTAGGTTTTTGCATAATGTCAATAATGACAATAATCAGTTTTTTATACACCCTGTATTATACATTCCAGCCATTTAAGAGAAAATTTCATTCACCTTTACAGATTGTTTGGCTGATGAAATTGCTTATATTTTATATATTAATAGAGACCAGAATAGTCGAGGGAAGAATTGTAAAGAACAAAAAAATCTAAAAAAGTAAAGGAAGTGAATGAGAATCCAAGATTATTGAACAACATACACCCTTCACCCCTGCTACAGTATTATCAAATGTGTATTGTGAAAAACCAACTTTGTAGTTTGTTCACAATAGCCTACTTCTTGCAAGCTTTGTACAATAAAAGTCTTTATTTAAAACCAAAACTATCTTGATATAATGATATAATAGATTTATAATGCAGAACCAAATATGTTCAGCTTGTTCAAGTGACTTAGAATCCAAAGTTCACTATAAAATTAACTAGTAACTTATTCACACCTGTCTGTGTGTATAACACAACTGTTGTTCATATACAATCCACAAAAGGTGTATTGCAAACTTTTAACATAACAGGAAAAATGTTTTTGAAAGTTTTTCAAAGTTATTGGGTCTTTAAACACAAGGCAAACCAAGAAGTTCACAATATTTGTTGCAACTGTTAGCTGCAACAAAGGTGTCAATTGCAGTATGTGTCAAGTTTCCAACTGCGAACATCAATTGTTCACCTTGGTCCGACATAATTTCCTTCAAGGCAATTTCTGGATCGTACAGATCATAGCCACACCCTTGAATGTCCACAATCATCAACTGTTTGTTGGACTTTTCATATGAGAAACACATATGTGTTATTGAGAAATTTTACAAATTCCCTTAGACAAACTCTTCTACAATGATATTACCAGGTTGCGGCATATAAATGTTATTAAATTGAAGGGTCTGACCATAAACTTCTAATTTCCCTTCTTCAGCTGTTCTGACAAGTTCTTTTCCAACATATGCATTTTAACTTTTTTTGTGTGTTCCTCAACAGTCTTTTGTTTTATCAATGACTGTGAGAGCTCCTGGAAAATACTTCTTTATGACCCAAGTTTTATCTGATAACTCAGCATTGCTACTCTTGGCTACTGTGGCTTTAAATACCTCCCATAACCCACCAACACCAAGTACGTCTTCCTCCAAAACAAACTCTACTGTTATTGGCTTAGTGGTCCAGGTCATTGTCTGGATGTTGAACTTGTACAAATCAAAAGAAATCTACGTACCTTTTATGACTGTTCCCAGCTTCAGCATTTCCAGAACAGACAGACTTTTTGGGCAATGTTTCCTTAGCACTATATTTTGGGTTCAGCAGCGAGGCTGTTTCCTCCAGTGGTTGTGGTATTTTCTTTCTATTACGTACCTCCGTTGGATAGCTGCTGACAGTGTCAACTTCCCAGGGGCAAGAATCATGACTGGAGGGGGAGGGTCTTCATGATTGGCTACCACAAAACGGACATGAATGACATTTAAGCTAGGGATTTGCTCCACAGAAGAACATGATGGTTCTTGATCTCCTGCAAGGATATCGCACACCATACTATCACCGATTCTTGATTCTCGATTGTCACTCACGTGGTCCTACTCTTGCGTACTTCTGGGCCTTTCTCTGTACATCAGAACTCAATCTCTGAACAACGAGCTCACCTTTCTTTAAAATGGTAGCGTTTCCACTGTTTGGCTTATTAGTTTTTTGCCAGTTCTTTTGTTGCTCATCGCTGTGGTAAACTTTTTCCACGCTTGATAGGCCATTTTGAAAGAATGGATGTTTCCACTTTGAAAGTTATGCTTCGAATTTGCTGCACTTTGCACCAAATTTTCGAAGGGAAATTGAAGATGGAAATATACTGTTGAAGCGCAATGCATTGTGGTTTTTGGCAGCAATGGGCCATGTAAGACAAGCGCTGGCTTTTAGAACAATGTCTTGAAAAGAATAATGTAAAAAATGCGATGAAAGAGCTCAAAGGATTGCTGGGGCCGGTTGCTTGGAAAAATGTAGGAGATTTACGAGCTCGTCACAAATGTTATGTTGGCCGATATTTCCCGATTCTTCAACGTATGGCAATGCAGTGACTGTGCGATGCAAGGTCCTTGGAAAGTTACCTTGGAAGTCAGCATTCCATCGTTTTAGAAACAAATCAAAGCCAAAGAAATGTGTCATGGCTTTTATTTCCCCAGAGTTTATGCCCCCTCCAGTACAATTGGGGAAAAAATGCTGCAAAATGCCCACCGATTTGGACTTGCGTTTGATCAAATACCTTATTGCTTTTCTGGGTAACAAATGCTTATATTATAAACTATAGCACTATAGGGTGTCCCAAATAGGGTGGAACAGATGCAGTTGCCTGATAATTTCCTAGGCGGGATGTGCACGTATGGAATTGTTCAAGACATAACTGCTTGACTTAAAATGGACTTAAAAACTCATAAGGAAACGACAAAGGAAATCACTTCTGTGTCGGTTGTTTTATATGTGATAAAAAATCATGTAAATGTACATAAACTTTAGCTTTGATTTTCCCAGAAAGATTATAACAGAACGTCTATTTGTCAGCTGTGTAAATGTGGTCATTGTATACATAGTTATATAAAATTATGTGCGGTTAACATGTAAGTACAGTTCGGTGTTTTTCTTTACCACACTAACTGGGTAGCAACCAAGCTGCCCAAGCTGAATTTAATGGGCGTTAGTGATTACTAAATTATTGACATTGTTTTCTTTGTTATTCATAGAAGTATCTAAGCACATAAATGCCAGTTTAAAAATTCACAAACTTCAGATAAAGCCCTGTATAGCAAGGAAAACCTTTCAATCACAAAGTTTTTCAGGCTTTTATCTCTTCTCATCAGATCTTTATACGATAGAACTTTTTGTAAGGGTATTCCCCCACTTAATGACAACCTTCTCCTCTGTAGATAGCCTTTTTCTGTTGTTGTGCCTATTGAGTAGGCAGACCTACTTTGCACATATTTGCGCTTACTTAGAAGATCTCCAGCATATAACATGGAGAAAGAGCGATTAATATTCTCCTGACTTTCTTCAAATTTACTTACATTCTGTTTATGTATTGACACTGCTTAATTTTTTAGAACTAACTAGGTAGTTCTTACAAGTTTCTAAGCTGGCATCTCTATTAAGGGACCGGTCATTAAATACAGGGAGGGGGGAGGGAATGGAGGAGAAACAAAAATTTCCAAACCCCCCCTTTTAATCTTATGAAATTTTTATGGGGCCCCATATGGGGCCCCATTTTAAATACCACCCCCCCCCCCACCCCTCTTGGATCACTTGTAAAACCAATTACAGTACTGCTGGCCCAAGTAGGACAATAAAAAAACAAAGGAAAGTGAAGGTAACCAGGTTTTCTAGTCTAGAAATAGTTCACTTTATACCTTCTTGTGTAAATAGAGGTTTTTGCTTCATTCAGTTTTTGTCTACAACTGATTTCATCAATACATCTCTACATTTCTCCATGAGCCAACAACTCTACCACTTCTGGTCACTGTATATGTTTGGAAATCATCAGATGTAGGATTGTCAAACTCCTGGACCTCTTCAGTTGAGTCTGATAGCATTGTCATCGGAGCTATCTGACTGAGACATACACATATCCAAATTGCTTTCATCATCCATCACTCCCAGGTATTTATTGTCCAGTGGCAGGGGTGGATCTAGGGGTGATCAGAGCGATCACGCGAATAAGGAAAAATTAGCCAGAAAATTGTTTAATTAAAATAGCAGTCCAGTTATCAAACTTTGCGCAGTGTATTGTATTGAAAGTTTAACAGTCTAGTTCTGAAATATCATCCAGTAGCAAGGCCTTAGAACATCGAGATAGCCAATCAGATGGCTGGAATCTGACCAAGAGCGCGCAAAAATCGAGATAGCCAATCAGATGGCTGGAATCTGACCAAGAGCGTGCAAAACTCATGCGCAAGGCCGCTTTTTGCGCTTGGTGTCAGATTTCAGCCATCTTTCTTTTTTGCGTACGATTTGTGGGGAGTTCTGATCGACCAGGGGCTTGAATACAGGCTATCCGATTGGCTAATTCAAAAAAACGCTGAAATCCAAATGGCTGGATTCTTTTGATCGATCATACCGTTCAGGCTTTAGTATGCACAGAAAGTAAACGTGTGCCTTTAGCAAACGTGCGCCTTTAGTAAACGTGCGCCTTTGATCATTTTTTATGTAATTGGTGCAATATAAATGTAATTTTATTATTTTTATTTTATTAAAGGTCTATGACATTTCTGGCGCTTTCTGATCTTACATCCCGAAGTACGTTTGAGAGAAAACAAAACTAGATATAGTATTATAGCTGTTGTAGACTGTACTGGATTGTGCGTCTTTACCATGGTATGTGTACGCACATGCTATAAAATCGGCGGGTACGCCTGTAATAATAAGAGAAATTTACATAATATTTCAGTCAATTTACATAAATACTGAGGCTTAATACAGGCAGTTTCAATTTGTTTATACTTTGTTTATGCCTCTTGTGGACTTAATATTTATATATTAATCAGATACTTGATACTGTATTATTTCTACCTAGTATAAACTACAATCACATGACAATGTGGCACAGCTTTGTGTAATGCGATCTCTACAACATATATACAACAAGTAAAATGGATCATGTTGCTATTGTGAATACTTATTCATGGCACATATTTCTGCTATGAATAAAACTCGAGAAGCAACTATATTTTGTTATTCAATGCTATAGATTACAGATACTAGAAAGCTGGATTAATATTTTACTTACACAATAATCAATACTTTGTAACCCCAGTGTTATGTTCTCTCTTAAGTGTTTTAACTTAAATAATGGTAAAGATAAAGATCAAGTATAAAGACTAACTAACAAATACAAAGATGGCGGTCCTATTTAACTACATGGCATGCAAATTAATATCCATATATGGTAGTCCACAGGTATACCATGACATCCCTCTTTTTCTAAAGTACAATTGTCCAAAATATAATAATATGAATTGCTCAAATGTCCTTTAATTGTTTACTAATTAAAACTAATCTAAAGTTCAATGGCAATCATAACTGTTTATCGCAGCATTACAATGCTAGAAAAAGACTAATAAGTTATAATTATTAACTAATTGTTTATTATATTCTATAAATTCAATCTGTCCGGGCGTTTAATAGCACGGGTGGATCACCTCAGCTTTGGGGTTTCACCATTACTTGTCTCTTAAACTTTGGGTGGTGAAGTTGAAACAATAGTATCACTTGGAAATGGCGGTTCAGGTGCGGTAATGCTGGTAGATTGGTTGTCACCGACATCTTCATTGACTGATTCAACAGACGGTCGAATATGTCGACGATTCCGCTTTAAGGTACTACCGCTAGGCATATCTAGAACATAAGATTTCGGATTGCAGATCTTGTCTTGCTTGCAGTTTAGCATTAATTTCATCGTCTATCTTGGGAAACAAAGATGGTTTGGCAAAACTAGGAAGGTTGGATTGATAGGTTCTGGAATTCAACAGGTTCTGGTGACGGCAGGTGATGGTTGATGGGTGTTGTTCGCCGACAAAGCATAGCAAGATGTGGATCCGATCCGGACTCTTTGCATTTCTGTAACAACTTCTTCACCGTCTGCACGTTCCTCTCGATAAACCTGTTTGCTTGAGGGTAATAAGGACTGGTTGTAACATGTTCGAAACCATATGCCTTACTTAATTCTGTGAAGCTTGATGAAGTGAACTGAGTGTCGTTTCCAGTAACAAATTTACTTGGTATTCCGTGTTCTTCAAAGATAGACTTTAGATGTGCAATAACAGTGTTTGACTGGATATTGCAAAGCTTACGAACCACAGGAAACTTGCTGTGATAATCTGATACCAGGAGGTAAGATTCATTGTTCCAAAAGAACAAATCTGAGCCAAGCGTATGCCATGGTTTAGGGGGTACGTCATGAAGTGTAAGTGGTTCCTTTACATTCGCATGTTGATTATGCTGGCACGTACTGCAACCCTTCACCATGTTCTCTATATCAGCATTGATACTTGCCCAGAATACGGAACCTTTAGCCTGCAGCTTGCATTTTTCAGTGCCTTGGTGTGCATAATGAATTTGCTCAAGGACCTCGGGCTGTAAACTGTTTGGTATAATGATGCGGGTTCCTTTGAGAATTAATCCGTTAGCAACAGTCAGCTCATCACGATAATTCCAATATCCGTGAAGATGTGATGGACAGTCTGATCTCTTATCTGGTCATCCGTGGCTAAATAAAGGACTTAAGCGAATTGAGAATAGGATCTTGGCAGTTTCGATCTGAATTTGCTAGATTCTGGTTGGACTTGCGTTGAGGTGAATGTATAGCTCATGAATAGACACATCAAGTCCATTGATGGTGTCTGTATTGCATGGGTTTAACCATGGCAGCACATCGGCCAATGGTATTTCTTTCCCCGGAACGTACTTGATCTCTACTTCGTATTTCTGGATACGTAGCATCATCCTGGCAATACGTGGAGGTGCACTGGCTAGGTGTTTCTTGAATATGGCCTCCAGAGGTTTGTGATCTGTTTCAGCTGTAACATGCCAACCGTAGGCATAGTAATGGAATTTCTCTAACCCGTAAACAATACCAAGCATCTCTCGTTCAATATTGGAATAGCGATGGGAGTTTACTTCGATATTCCACAGGACATTTACTTTGAAGTAATGTAGCTCCTAAACCACACATAGACGCATCCACTTGTATGGTGACTGGTTTGCTACCATCAAAATATTGGAGGCTACCAGGGGGGGTGATGAGTTTCTTCACCTTATCTGCCACCTGCTGGTGTTCAGGATTCCATTTAAACTCATTGGCACTATTGGTAAGATCCCATAGGACTGCTGAAACAGAAGCTAGATTTGGAATATACCGACCAAGATATTGAACCATTCCAAGAAAGATCTGCAGGTCTGCAAGATTTGTAGAGGGATCCATATTTCTGATGGCTTCGACTTTCTGGGGGTCCGGCTTGAGACCAGTAGCACTGATGGTGTGACCAAAGAATGATAATTCCGTACGTGCAATCTGACACTTGTCTGGATTGAATCGCACACCAGATTCTCAGACACGCTCCATGACTGCCTTTAGATTCTTGTCGTGTTCGCAACGGGTTTTGCCTGATATGACGATATCATCAGCTATCCCTGTTACCCCGGAAAGATCGCCAAATGCTTTGTAAACCTTTTTCTGAAATATATCTTGAGCACATATTAGACCAAAGGGGAGCCAGAGAAAACGGTATCTGCCATGGGGGGAATTGAATGTAGTATACAAGGAACTTTGATGATCTAACTTAATGTTCCAGTAACCGCTTCTAGCATCAACAATTGAAAAATATTGGGCACCATTTAGCTTAGGGAGTATCTCATCAATAGTTGGAGTGCGGTGATGAGGGCGCTTGATGGCTTTGTTTAAATCTTTGGGATCTAGACACAACCTGATTGACCCATTTGGTTTTGTTACACACACAAGTGAGTTAACACAATCAGTGGGTTCTGAAACTTTGGTTATAATACCTTGTGCTTCTAGGGAATCAAGCTCTTTCTTTAATGGTACTTGGAGGGCTTCTGGAACCCTACTGGGTGGATGGATTACTGGTGCCACGCTTAGGGAGTATCTCATCAATAGTTGGAGTGCGGTGATGAGGGCGCTTGATGGCTTTGTTTAAATCTTTGGGATCTAGACACAACCTGATTGACCCATTTGGTTTTGTTACACACACAAGTGAGTTAACACAATCAGTGGGTTCTGAAACTTTGGTTATAATACCTTGTGCTTCTAGGGAATCAAGCTCTTTCTTTAATGGTACTTGGAGGGCTTCTGGAACCCTACTGGGTGGATGGATTACTGGTGCCACTGTTGGGTCTAGCTTAATATGAAACTCTCCCTCAAAACACCCAATGCCACTAAAACAATCAGCGTATTCATGAAGAAGTGTTTCCTTCGGGTCATCTTGCGAGGGATTGAAGGGAGCCGATTTCGAAACATTCTGACTTGTAATGGTAAACCTAATATAGTGGGGCCAGATGTATTTACAACATGGAAAGGATATTGATTACCAATACCATTGTGTGAAAGTGTCAACAAACAGGTACCATACTGTTTGATAACATGCCCACCAAATGCTGTTATATTAGTACTTGAGGGAGTTAAATCAACGGGGTGGCCACTAGAATTATACAAGGAATGTGGATGGAGCTGTGTATATAAATAAGTTTGTTTAATCTTCGCTTGGTGAGCAACAAAAGTTTTGACTAACGTACGAAAAATCCTAGATCTGCCCCTGTCCAGTTGTACCGTTTGTATTAATAGTACGAATGAATTGATTCTGTCCTCTTTTTCCCCGTTTTTTTGTCAATCCGTTTGATTCCAATATTTGTCAAGTTCTATTACTTTCAGACGTTTTAAACCTCCATCCATAGCGAGTTTTAACCAGTAACATATTGATCATATTTTTTCTCTTTTCTTTTCTGTTGTTCCTCTTTCCTTGAACGTGACCTTATTTCTTCCATGATCTCAAGCTCTTACAAGTGTTCTAAGTATTTCTTCACCAAGATCTCTCCCACACAATACTTTTGAGCAAATTCATTTATGCTCTCTTGGCTGCCAGTCATCAGGGTCTCTAGGTAGTCCATGTTCATTTAACTCAGAGGTGTCGAATACTGAAAGGTAATGGTTTGGTCTTTGTGGATCCGGCACTGGCTGTGGAATACGGGGTCATCTTCAATCCTGGACATAAATGGATATCCCCCCTTCGCCCTAGACAATGTTGTTATGTTGCGTTTTAAGTCTGGGGATAATAATAGCAACATTGGTTGGGGGAGAGGGGGGCGAAAGCCTAATGAAGTTAGTCGAATGTGTGGTCCGGAAAATTTAAGCAATTTTATCAACTGTTATGTCCACGATTGTCTGCAATGCATTGCAGTTTTCGAAGTGACACGCAATCAGTTACTGATAATCCATTTTATCAAAGGTCCATTTTACACATTTGTTTAAGGAAAGACCACTAAGCTTTCAAATGATGCTAACCTTTAAGTTTTTGAACCATTTTTTAATGCTTAAGCAAAGGCAATGCTGATAAAGACTATATATGTGAATTTGACAAAATATTTCTCACAAGCATCTTTAGTGCATCTTTACCCTGGAATACTTTAGATATGTTCACAGATATCAATGAAGCTGTTGAACATTGGTATTCTTTGTTTAATGAAGTTCTGAATAACCATGCACCATTGAAAAAGAAGCGTGTCAAAAGACTCAGTCAGCCTGAATGGTTCTCTATTAATATAAGCGAGGCAATTAAGAAACAAAACTATTTACATCAGTGCGCTATCTCTACAGTAGTACATTTAATTAGAGACGCTAAACGCTCATTCTATACTGATTCTATTAATGCTAATCTTGATAATCCCAAAAATCTCTGGAAAATAATTCGCAACATTGCTCCTTCTAAATCCTCTAACTCTCCTAACCACTTGATTATTAATGGAAAGACAATTACTAATCCTAAAGACATCGCTTACTCGTTTAATGATCATTTTACTAACATAGTAAACTCTGTTTCGTTTAATGACTTCACTAATCACTCCAACTGGGGTAACCTCGCAAATTTTGTTTCTTCTAAAATTTCTCCAAATACCATCTTTACTATCCCACCGATTTCCAAGGAATTCGTATTAGATTGTCTTAGTCATTTGTCTGTATCTAAAGCCGCTGGTTTGGATGGAATTGGTGGCTACTTTCTCAAAATAGCGGCTCCAGCTATTGCACCTATCCTGACGAAGATATATAATCTCAGTATTAATTCGGCTAGTTTTCCTGACCTATGGAAAATTGCAAAGGTATCTCCTCTTTTTAAATCGGGTTCTCTATTTGACCGCTCCAACTTTCGTCCTATCTCTGTTTTGGCCATTATCTCTAAGATTCTTGAACGTCATGTTCACATTTCATTCTATAATTTTTTAACTCAACACAGTCTTCTTGTTGAAAATCAATTTGGGTTTAGGACATCTCGCTCATGTGAACTAGCAATCACTAATCTTACTGATTCTAACTAATATTGATAACAAACAATTGAATGGACTTCTTCTTATTGACTTCAAAAAGGCTTTTGATCTTGTTGATCACCCAATCTTACTTCTTAAACTTAAAATGTACGGATGTTCTTCATTAGTGTTGAAATGGTTTACTTCATATCTTAGTGATCGGTATCAACACACCTATTTCAAAAACACATTGTCTGATATGTGCCCTGTTAAGATTGGTGTTCCGCAAGGAAGTATTCTTGGACCCCTTCTTTTTATCTTATTCATCAATGATCTTCCTTCTCAACTTTCACACTCAGATTCTACAATGTTCGCAGATGATACCACAATACTCACAACAGGCTCTTCCGTTCATGATTTAAATGTAAAACTTAACCTTGTTGCTCAGGATCTTGCAACTTGGACTCAACAAAACCGGATGGTGGCTAATACATACAAAACCAAAACCATGCTCATCCATTCTATCCAACAACTAAGAAATACTCCTGACCGATGTCTGTCGGTAAGTCTAAATGGCAATGAACTCACACAAGTGAAGCAAGCTAAAGTACTCGGTGTGACTCTTGACAACAATTTGACTTGGTCTAAACACATCGACAACTTGTGTTCAAGTATTAATAGTCGACTTGCTTTGTTGCGAAGGATTAAACCTTTTCTAACTAAAGATTGTGTTCTTCGTTTCTCTACAACTCTTGTATTCAGGCAAATATTATCTACTGTTCTGTAACATGGGGGAACTGCTCCAAAACACTTTTACTTAGAATTCTTCGATTGCAAAAACGTGCAGCACACATTATTCTAGATGCGGATTATTCTACTCCTTCTGTTATTCTTTTTTCCGAGATTAGAATAATTCCAATCTTCGATTTAGTTAAATTTAGGAAGCTTCTTTTACTCTTTAACATCCTTATAAACCCTAGTTCTCCATCTTCATTTAAACAAATGTTTAAATTCTTATCTTCCACTCGACAACGGGCTCTTACTAGAGCTTGTGCATACGACCTTAAACTGCCTTTCTCCCGTACTGACTCTGGTAAGAGGACATTTCTTCACAGTGCTTCAATTATTTTTAACGCCTTGGATGTCGAATGTAAACAACTTGCTATCTCACCCTCGTGTTCCTCAGATGCTTTTACTTTAATAACTAATGCCAAACACAAACTTTGTGCAATCTTTCTTAATAAGCTTAACTTTACTAACCATCTTGAAGACCTATTTTGTAACGATTGTAAATATTTACTAAATTGTAGATGTATTAATTACTAATTAGCTAACTCTAATTATCATTTTTCTCACATGTAAATAATAGTAATATCATTCTGTTATGTTTGTAAATATTGTGAGGGCCGTATGTTAGATAACTATTATGGTTAATACGTTTCCCTCTTGAAATAAAGTTTTACTACTTACTACTACTACTAGTGCAAGTACATGTGTATGCAGTACATAAACCTAAAGGTTAAAAATACTTTGTAAGAAATGTATCAGGAGAATTTCATATCTGTGTTTTGCCGTTAATTGGGATGCTTTGTAAATATAAAGTGGACATAAATCGCATTTTGGGGTGAATAAGACCTACTGGTATCTGGTGGCGCCGAATGGTTAACCACAGTTAACCATGAGCAATAATGAGAAATTTTGACTTTGTGGCGATATGTGCCTGCATTTTAGCATATTGTGCTGTTTCTAAACATAGTGTTAACTATCGAAAATAATCAAGTGTTCACAACTATGAATTGTTCAAAACTACGACGGTGGTTAACCGTTGGAATATACGCCAATGGTAACAGTAACTGCTCCTAAAACATTTCTTAAGGGTTCCTTTATATCTAATAAAAGAATCAAGTCCCAAAAGGTATGAATTTATAACATTGCTTTAAATATAATTAAGATTTAGCTATGGTTAACTGTGCGGTTAACCGTCGAGTTATTATCCATTGAGTCTCAATCAAGCGTGCATCATATTACATTCGACTTTTGCTACGGATATATGTTCGCACACACTCATATATCCCAAGTTATTCGAATTGAAAATGCACTAGTACATAGAAAGTTCTGTTTTATATCCTATAAATGCTTTTAAACTCTAGTTATATGCTTTTTATAAACGCTGTATATAACGGTATAAACTAAGACAATTTTATCAACTGTTATGTCCACGATTGTTTTCTCCTACCCATCTACTTACTTGACAATGCTCGCAGAGTTTGCCAGTTCAATCGAAACAACCGTCTCTAATAAATTCAATAAAAAGCTCACCACGGTTATAATGCTCTTCATAAAATGTTTTAATTTTTTTAATGTAAGCTGACCCTGGAACTGCTTCTTTTGCAGTTTCGCTAATAGATTTATGGAATTTTTGGAGCAATTCTTCAAACACGAAAAAGGCATCATCAGGTTGCTCTGATATTAAGGCTGTAATGTAGTTGCTGAGAACAGGCGTGTGTCGTCAATACGAGCAGCTATGTTTTGAGCTGCAGAGCAAGCATTTTTCTCCATCCTTTCCTTTTCATACACCTCATAATCGTAAACGGACATAGTGTCTACTTCTTGTGTTAGATCTTCAAAGTGCTTGATAACCTACCATTCAATTGTACCTCCATCTACCACAGCATCTTCAATAGCCAAGCTTCTTCTTTCCGCTTCTCCTTGCCTGCTATCGCCTATGACCTGTGACACCTTACTCAATCGTCGGTGTTGTAAAGACGGGCAATTTCAGCATCCTGAAATTGAACAGAAAGATTCGACACACCAACGCCAGGTCCTGCATCAGTGAGATCAGTCCACCTCGGCTTCACACAAGGTAAATTAAGCCCAATTCATATTTCCCTTGTATTATACATCAATTCTTTCAAAGTAAGAGCTATCTATTATTTAGGTCTAATGACAACAAAATGGAAATCATCATCAGTAATTAAAGTCTCTTTTCCTTGATCATCTACCACACCTTTCTTTGTAAAAATTCTGCGAGATGCTGGGGTAATATAAACCAAATGTTCTGGCCAGTCGTATTTTTGGGAGTTTTTGTGCTTTGTTTAGATCAGATAGCGTAAGTATCCTTGTGTTTAGAGTCTTTTCCAAACCTTCAGAAGTTGCAGGTCGGATATATGCTTTGTCATCAGTACTGCGCAATGAAGCTCAAGTGGGAATCTTATAGTTATATCATAACACGTAAATTGTACCTATGGCTTGTCATGGTTAAGTGTCAATAAGATGGTACGATTCGTACGAATCGTACGAACCGTTCGATTCGTGATTGTTCTTTATCCGTTAGAATGGTTAGATTCGCGAGTCTTATAGTTACATGATTGCATGTAACTTGTACCTATTGCTTGGCATGGCTATGTGTCAATGAAATGATACTCTCTGTGAATAACTTCGTAGATTCGTCCGAATCGTACGAACCGTTCGACTCGTGAATGCTCGCAGATTCGTTAGAATGGTTAGATTCGTGAAATGTGTGGTATGAAATGAGCTTTAGTCATGATTGAAATTCAATATGTTAATAAACAACAAGAGTTATTCAGACTGCCAATTTTGGTCTTAATTTCCAAGTCATCGTATTATAGAACGAAGATGAGTTTGATGTGGATTTCACAGTCTCGAAATCTCATCATGTTTAATTGTATATTGAATTTGAAGATGTTCGTTTCTTTTAGAAACTGATTTGTTGCAAATTAATCCTGTAGATAATATATTCAACAGTAAATAAATTCAACTATAATAGGACATCCGATTGCAGAAAGACCTGAGTAAAAGTGTTTAATTTTGAGGTAAATGAAAACTTACACTTCCAGTGGCAATGTGATCTGCCAGTGGTCTGTGGATCACATAATATTGAGTAATAGCGATTATGTGCACATAACGTGAATCTTACATATATTGTAAATTTATATTTAATCAACATTATTCATTACTACCACAATTAATTTGTACGTAGCCATAGGATACATACAAACATATCAAATTTTACATTGTTCACTAGTTAGAGAATAAATTAGTTAGGAACATTATTATATAAACATACAATTGATCAAAATTTGACAAAATATTGTAGGCATAACAGTACTTCGCTACTAGTACTAGTTTAATAATATAGTTTATTATTTAATGGGTCAACTTGATATCATTATTTAAATAGTGTTTTTCATTACCGATCTGGTTTAGATTGCAATGTTTATACATACTGTGAGCTGCTACGCGGAGCCCAGTTTTGTAAGTGCTAGCTTCGCGATGTGCCACATTACTAATTTCAGAAATATACTAAATAGCTTTCAAATTCCAAATTTATTTTTAATATTTTGGAATGTTCCTAACTTTTCTTGGTTTCCACTTTGTAGAATCTGCTGTTTCCAGTGATTAACAAAGTATTCTTTCAATAAATTTCCTAATCCGTTCTGAGGTATAATTCATATTATTGTGCATTACTGATGGAATCTCGATTGTGATTGCCTAAAAACGTACAGATAATTCTCAATGTTTTGCCACCTACACGACATTGAAAATTATCTGTAGGTGACGTAATTTTTTTGCCGTTCTTTTTTCCCTACAGAACTCTCTAAAGGCCTCTGCATTTATAAATGCATAATAAAGCAATTATTGAATTCGGTTTTCGCATGATATTGAGAATTATCGACCCTCAGTTGGCGTTATCCGCCTCAGCTTTGCTTCGGCAGATAACGCAAACTTCGGCTCGATAATTCTCAATATCATGCTCAACCTCATCCAATAATGTTAAATATTTCTCAAATTGCTGAATTTGCTGCCACACTGTTCATCTAGCAGATGAAAAGATGCTGGTTGTAAATTTAAATCCACGCAAACTTTTCAATCTTCACCAACAAAACTATAATTACCAAACAATGGGTTATTGATGATATTTTATCATTAGAGGCATTCTCCTTAATCAGCATTTCCCGCAAAATTTGACGATTTTCAATGAGCCTAGAACCCCCAAATTTACTTTGAACCTCTAAAGCTACATGGAAAAGTTTATTTTTATACATCTCAAGAAATGTATAATATTTCATTTGTAATCACATTTGTATAATGGTAGAATTGTAGTTTACCTTTGCTGAGAAAAGCTTTATTGTATTTTATTGTTAGCTATATCCAATATCTGTGAACGAACTGTCCTTGTGGCATATACGATTCGTGCCAATTTAAAATTCTCCTATAATAGATCATCATCTAGTAATTTCAATATTAACAGAAGAAAATCCTGCCTGCTTAGACTTAAAAAAACAAGTAGATAGGCCTACCAGCCGACAATTTGAGAAAAAATATATAATACGCTAATACCAGCCGACAATTTGAGAAAAAATATATAATACGCGAAGCATAATTCGAAGAGGAAGATTAACATCTTGAAACCCAAGTCCAAAATACGAGTCAAAACAAGACAAGAATGAGTTTGTGATATTTCGATTTTATTACAAAATCATTCTTGTCTTGTTTTGACTCACAAACTCGTTATTGTCTTGTTTTGACTCATCTTATGCTTTGTATTATATAATATTGCATAGACTTAGGATTAGAATATTGATAATTGAATGCAATTTTGATTAAAATCTGTAATTATAGCTACTCATTTTGTTCAGAATTGTTTCCTGACTCTTCATCGACGTTAATTTCTTCGGCTTCGTGCTGTTGCCTTTTCGGTGGAGTTCCCATATCTGTTGACATGCTGGCCTTTTCCGTCCCTTTTCTTGTGTCCCATTGTTTTACATGGTCTTCGCTGAAAAAATTTAAATAAATAAAATTATATATTCGTAACTGTATATAGCATGTAAGTATATGTTTTGGCATGCATGTGATCGATAGAAGACGGAATATAGATTTTTCTTTGAGGCACTGATATTCATAACATGATATATTTATATATATGGCTCACCTTTCTTTATTTTCCAATTCCAGTGATTGCTGATACTCTCTTAAAGAAATGCCATGTTTGGCGAGAGTCTCAGCAAAGCTCATTTTTTAGAGGGAGCTCAACAGGCACAAGTTCTTTAAGGAGAAACTGCACCTATATATAATATAAATGAAACCAAATAAAATGAGAGTTGCACATGTTAGATTGTATTGCTGAGCGTAAAAGGCTAAAGACTGAGTCAAATTGTGAATTGTTGACTAGTATCATAAAGTTATACATATAGGGACACAATATAACATTTGGTACATTATTGTACTATTGAATGTTATTTAAATGCGGAATGTAACCCTGCACTCACTATATGTCAGAAAATAATTGCATGCGCGGAAATGGGTAATGATAGATAAAAATTGGTTTGCAATTAACTTTTGACTCTATAATATATATATTTATTTATGTGGCGTTTAACGACACTATAAATATAAAACGAAAAGAATAAAAGGACAAAATGTTCAATTTACTTACGTTTGATTTATTTCACCTGACATAGTATTGTCTTTTATCTCCCAAACCCTTCTCTCCTAAGTAGCCAAACAGGCGTTTCCCAACTGCAGCCGCGGTGTCTGTGCCTCGTTTCTTAATTTTGGCTTTAAGAAGTAGTACGCTCAATGACACAATTTCCCACAAGTCAAAAGTATGGTTCTGATGTCCTTTCGGTGTTCCGCGGCAACTTCCAATGGATATTGTGCAAGGGAGACGCAGAGTTCCAGGTCAATTTCATTTTCGTCGTCTGTATTTGGTGATTTCCCATTCATCAAACCTGTATAAAGGCAAAAGCACACTAGTAGCCTAGTAATATATCATTGCGTTAGAGATTACGTCATTATGTTTCACATCGCATTTTGTAAGATATATATATAGGTCATTAATTTACCTTACTTATTGTATGGTATAGTTGCATGGGAAATGTCGCATATATATATATATATATTAAAATCTGCAGACATGCATGTTTCGCCGTTCAACGGCTTGTCAGTGCAGCTTGTAACGCCGTCTAGATGCGAGTGACTTCGTATTTATACACCATACTCTTGCCCTCACCAAGCGCATGTGGTACAATACTCAGACACATGCGCATCCAGACATGCGTGAAGTGTCTTGGGGCCAAAGTGCTCAAACGACCACAAGGGAAGTGAGCTTATTTTACCAGAGCGTGCCTCACCACTTATCCATTTTAATTCCTTTCGTGATCTCTCCAATCTCAATGGGAAATGCACTTACAGCTTTACAATAATAGTTCAAAAGAACGAACGTACACGTATCATAACCATAACACATGGGCGGTAGAATCAATGCTCTGCTCGGATAAATTATTCTCGTTTTGAGATGCAGAAATGCCCATTTTGCCGATTTGGTGCTCAAATTTGGGACATTTGCATGTGTATTGATCCCAGCTTTCGTTTAAAGCGTAAACAGACATTTAAATCTCAAATACACCAAGTAATTTTTACAATTCTTAAACCTGAGAATGACTATGTTGATGTACCCATTATAGATAGATTGCCTAAGACAGCTAGCTAACTTAAGATAATTCGCTGTCCAAAATTAAAATATGACAACTTGAATTGCGGATTTATTTGTCTCTAAGATGATTTATTTTCCTTTGATAATCAAGAGTATCAAGATATAATATCGCTCAATGGTAGTTAAAAATTATACACTATATATATATATCACTTTGTCTTTGCCCTTCTGTTGTGAAGGCTTATAGCCTAATTAATATTTTATCTTGTGTAATCTCATTGTCTGCCTCGTCTCGATTAGTAAAACTATTAGCTGCATGCATGTAGTGCAAATTGTCAGTAGTGTAATCTTGTATTTTTTTGTTTTCATTAAAATTATCACAATTTAAACTCTAATCTAATGTAGGATTCTTACCACTGAGAAGGATATCATGTTGATATGCTTTGCAGATATTCATCTCCCAATCATCGTGGATTTCTGCAAACGTTTTTTTAGCTTCCTGGGATAGGACATACTTTTTCCTTTTTACATTAACAACCACTACCTTCGCAACATCTTCTGTAGTATACGTTCTTTCACCCCTTTCATACAGATTTGTCAGCAATTTAACTATATCAGTAGAACAGGAAAAATCTATAATTATACTAGTGTACATGCAGGGTGTATTAAAAACGTTAATGCAGATCGATGTAGCATATAATCGTGTTTACTCTAAATTTATTCATAGTACTAATAAAGATGAGTGTTTCAAGTCTTTGTGTAAATATTCTAAAGAAGGATCAAATTCTGATTTACCACTCCAATTTGGCAACGGAACTGGTGAACAATTCACAATGGTCTAAAATTTCTTATTAAGGTAGAAAATGTTATTTCCTGCTACCACCTTTTTTTGATATGATCGTATGGGGATTTATTGTAGACGAAAAGGTGCAGTTGGCTAAATTCCCTAAAAACGTAATCTAAATTTGTGTGAAAAATTTGACCCACTGTTTATGTCTCCTCTCGAAAAATATTTGTTGAAACAAAGAAAAAGGGCTATCCAGACTCAAAATACAAAATCTAATGTAAGGTTGCAGGAGAAGATCAATAAATTAATTCAAGACAATCAATTGCGTGCTGTTAAACACGAGATGAATAACCATAAAGCTGGAACAAAACGATGGTGGTCGAATGTAAATAATATTACGTCGAGGAAAAGTCAGAATGTATCTGTCAGTGCTCTCATTGATCCCAACGAAATAAATGTATATTTCCAAGGCATAAACACTGACCCTAATTATATAACCCCGGAGCTTTTGCAAATCTCAGAAGGCACAAAAATTCCATTTTTGTGCACTAACACCGTCCATGAACTATTACGGAGTCAAAAACGTTCCTCATCTGGCCCTGACGATCTCCCACACTGGTTCTGGAAAGAATATGCTATAGAGTTGGCACCTGTCATTACAGAAATCTTTAATACGTCACTGAGAGTTGGCAAGGTGCCTAAAATGTGGAAGCTTGCTAATGTTTTACCACTGGCCAAAGAAGCTCCCCTGAATTCATGTAATCAACTAAGGCCAATCTCATTAACGGATATTATCATGAGGTTATTTGAGAGAGGTGTGTATAAAACTGAATTAGCGCCTGTCATAGAGCATGCTTTCGGTTCTGATCAGTTTGCATATAAAAAGGGACACAATTCAACTATGGCCTTGATCAAATGTCAACATGCATGGCTAAAGTGGTTAGACAGTGATGCTAATTATGTAAGAGTACTCTCGTTTGATTTCAGCAAAGCATTTGATAATGTGCCCCATGACATTTTAATTGAGAAGATTAAAAAGCTACCAATCAATCCGTATGTTGTGAATTGGATAATCAGTTTCCTCAAAGGCAGAAAACAGAGAGTAGTGGTCGATGGAATTACAACAGAATATTTAAATCGAGGTGTGCCTCAGGGAACTGTGTTGGGTCCTGTTCTCTTTTCGATAATGGTCAATGACATTAAGGCTGTTGATTCTTCCAACCAGTTAGTGAAATTTGCGGATGGTCTGACGTTAGAAATACCTGGCACAGAGGCTGGAGACACAGCAGGTGCTGAAGTCAACAGTATTCAATTGTGGTCGGAACAAAATAGGATGCCCTTGAACATGAAAAAGACATACGAAATCGTTGTGCGGGGAAAGACATCTGCGCCTCTCCCGAATCCCCTCCCTTCAATTGAGCGTACAGAATGGTTGAAGATCCTAGGAGTCACTCTACAAGATAACCCGTGCAAGTGGGACTTGCACTTTGACGAAATGCTTAAGAAAGCTGGCGGAAGAATGTATATTATGCGAGTGTGCAAATATTATGGCCTGCCTAGGAAACAGTTAGACATGTTGTTCAATAGCTTAATTATGTCAATATTTACTTATGAATAGAACTGTGGAGATGTGCATCTTATAGTAAATATATTAACCAAATTGATAAATTAATTAATCGTGCACATAGAAATGGTTACATAACTAAAAAGTTGAACATTTTGGAGATAAGTAACAAGAGAGACAAAAAATTGTGGGACAAAATAACTCTTAATTAAGGTAATGCATTACAGGAACTACTGCCAGAAAAACGAAGTAGAATTCTTAGGCCTAGGAGACACAACTTCGAACTACCATTAGTGAAAACGGAACGATACAAGAACGCGTTCATAAACCGGTGCTTGTTTAACTTTATATAATAACTATACCAATACTCACATATAAAATAATTATATATTTTTATATATTTTAATATATTTTTAACAATTAGTGCATGCAAAATTTATATTAGATTGCAAATAGTTATATATTTTAACATAGTAATAGTTTATCCTTTTTATCCATTGATGTAAACTCAGACGTGTGTTTTTGAGTCCTTAATAAAGACCTTTATTATTATTATTATTAAAAGGGTATGCGAGCTAAATATTGTGTGCGAGATAGCACGCCAAAGTTTGTCTAACATTTTTTGTGGAACATGCATTTTGTGCCAGGACCATTGATGTAAATATTCAATCCAAGATATTTCCAACATCTATTACTATATTATTGAAAATTGTTTTCTAAACTTTGAACTACTCAGCATTTTGGTTAAAATTCCATGCAATATATATATATGCGCTTGGTGAGGGCAAGAGTATGGTGTATAAATACGAAGTCACTCGCATCTAGACTGCGTTACAAGCTGCACTGACGAGCCATTGAACGGCGAAACATGCATGTCTGCAGATTTGACTATATATATATATAAATATATATTATTAAACATTAAATTTTATAACCCATTATTCTGCATAAATTTATCATTTTCCCTATATAGGTCAGCGAATGGTGGTTAACCTGCAGTTATCAAAATGAGAAAATGACAATTATTTTCATTATACATAGCATAGTGTTGTATGCGAAGGCAAATAAATAGAATTGTTATATACCATCTGTGAAAGTTCGTTTTTCGTTGCTTTTCATTGGACGAGAGATCCACGCGTGGGGGTCCAAAAATGACGAAGTTTCCCCATAACCAATGGCAACGGGCAACAATGCAAGGACAAAATACATATATGGGGAAAAAATAATAGGGAAAAATAACATATCCAGAAGTAAATTGCGAAGGCCCATTTTTTACTGTTTTCTATAATATTTTAATAGAAATTTTCAAGATTTAAATTTGAGACTTGGTATATAACAAATCACTTATTTACTGAAGCCGAAGAAACAGTGTGTTTTGTGAAACCGAGATCGCCGTTGTTGCCCGATATGAAGCCGAGTAGTTAACTGTTACAATCTGCTGCCCTTTACATGCGGTGAATCTCACCAATAGTTTAATGGAAAGGTTCACACTGGCAACTATTGCTACTGAAGTAAAGTTTCTCGGCGTCTGCTGTACAGAATAATTTTGTTTATAAGTAGCCATGCAAAGTACGTGTATAAATTACCCAAGCTTACCCAGTATGTCTTCCGTCTCCTTGAGGAGTTGTTCGTCCTCTTCTGTTAGTTCCAGATCTGCAAACTTACTGTATATCGGTCTCGGGAAGTACCACAAAATTCGAGATGTAAATCCTTTTGCATTGCTTTCTACGTCTTGCAAGATGGGTAAGGATGAATGTGGTTGAGTAAATCCCAATAGAGTAAACGACGTTTGGTTCATGTCAAAGTTCGCATTTCCAGTAACTATATAAACAAGTGAAATAATGTTTATTGATTAAATAATTCCTTACATATACTGTACATATTCGTGGAGTATACTTCTGTACTGTACTTCTGGCAAAAGCTTAGGAATTATTAATGATTTTCGAAATAGAGTTTATTACCCACAGTGTCGCACCTGTTTCCCTTGTTTTCGCTTTTCCTGTGAACATCTTGAGGAAATCTTGGTACTCGCGGTTGTCCTGAACCTGACCTTTTCGACGACGAATACATATTCATTGTTGAAAAAAAATAAATTAACTCGTCAAAAAGACCATATATTCGACCACCGTTGTTGGCCAGAATTTCCCCAAATTTTTCCCAGGTACAATGTGGGAGGATCATTTGCTGTCTTTTGTTTTGTACTGTCTTGAGGCTATCTTCAACCCTTTCTACTAACGTTTCTAAAAATCGGTGAAACGCTGACTTGCAGACCTGAGTGTGAAAGAAATGAAATATATTGACAACCGTATACCTGTGTGTGTATGTGTGTGTCCTCGCTTCTATGTGACTCGTATGTGAGCACCACACTGTAGTAGTTATGCATGGCCATGCACATTAGTACTATAAATTATCATAAAAATATCAAAATTATTAGCTTTAAAAATATACACTATTTACATGGACGTATGGTTAGGCATGATGACCTCCCAGTTCAAATACACAAGGCATCGATTAGTCTCTTGAAAGAATTGATAGAAATTTCAGGTATTTTTGTTATTGGAAGTTTTTCCATCAAATTTTGGTTCCATGAAACAGCTCCTATAGGAGAAGCTTCGTTTTAAGAAATTTGTCTTAGCTTTTGGTAGATAAAGCTTTTGATGGTTATGTCGTAGTTGGTAAGTTTGGTTGACAGGGATATTAAACATCTGTGTTAAATATTCTGGAGCCACACCCCTAAGTGCTCTGAAAATCATCACCAATTCTCCCTTTTTAAGTATTGATTGCATTCTTGGCCATTTGAGCATTTGAAAGATTTTAGAAGATCGTTCTTCTAAGCCTCAACTAGTAATGATCCGTGCTGCACGCTTTTCTAGTTTAATTAGCATATACTCCGCTTTTTCTTCATGCAACGTTAATTTGTTTGCATTTAACCAAGTCTTAACGTTTTGGATTTCCAGTCCCAATTTATATTCAATTTCGGAAGAAGACTTTCCAGTTGTAGTCAAACTTGTATCATCAGCAAAAATGGCGGGTTCAGTTATTTCTAAACTATTTGGTAAATCATTTATATAAATTGTAAATAGGAGTGGCCCAAGGTTAGATCCTTGTGGGATGCCGCATGAAATGTTTTGGAAGGTTGACAGCGAGTTATTTACTATGCATACTTGATTCCTGTTACTAAGATATGACTGAAACCATGACAGTGCTAATCCACGAATCCCAAAACATTCTAATTTGGATAATAGAATTTTATGGTTTGTTGTATTAAAAGCTTTTTTCAGGTCCAGGAATAAGACACCATTAATCAAGCCAGCATCCATGTTTGCTAACCAGCTGTTAGTTACATGAAGTAATGATGTTTCAGTTGAATGATTTGCTCGAAAACCAGACGGAAATTTAGATAATAGTTGGTGTTGTTCCATGTAGTTCATCAATTGTTCATGCACAACTTTCTCAAATACTTTGGGAACTACAGAGATGACAGAAATCGGCCTATAATTACTGCATAGTGAATGAGCATTTTGCAAAATTTTGTCTTTCTGTCATCGGCTCAACAAACTGAACGCGTAATTAGTGCATGGATATAGTCCCTGTATTGGAAGGCAAAAAATGCTTTTACCTGCCAGGAAAACGTTAATAGGGCACTCATTGCCTTACAGTAATATATGCCTGTATAGAAAAAGAGTTGATTTTAGTAGATACTGTAAAAGTACTTGTAAAAGCGAGATCTGTCATTCCCTATCGCTGTAGCAACTAACCTATCAATTAACTAGATAAACAAAGTAATCAAGCAGTCAACATATAGGCCCTTTGTATTCCGTGCGTTGTGAAAATGACCTCTTGTTTCCTATGTTCTTTTGACAACCTTGTAGTGTGTTGAAATAAAATCGATTCACTTGGACGATGAATAATGAATTAGGATTCTCGTTAAAACACCCGCGTTCTGACCAGTGGGCACGTATGCACGCGTTGCTCATTGGGAGTTCAGGGATATACTGTTTGTATATAATTATAATTCACACAACGCGGGATATCTAATTCACATTTGTAAAACTAATAATTTGTTATAAAAAAAAATTAGGGAAATGTCCTACCTCAAATTACTCTTCCTACAGTACAATGCGAAGGACAAAATGAAGCCTGTAAAGTAAGTTTGCATGGGGTTCAAATTATAGACCGAAGCTATGCGGATCGGTAACTAACGATGTTTAAAATCTTTTCTTTATATCAAACCAAAGCAGCCAGCTATCTTGCTAAATATAATATACATTGTAAGCATAATATCTTTCCAGTGTGATTGTGTATGAAAATTATTTTGAACAACTAAATCAAGTAAGAAGCATCGAAGTGGAATTAACGTATGATTGTGAGGTCTACGTTTGATGATAACAATTTGTAGTAATGTATATTGACAATTCAATGTATTTAAATTCACCCAGTATTACAATTTGCGCATGCCATAGATGCGCGAAATTACATGTACCAAAATAATCTCAAGGAAAAGTTTTGTTACCGTTAAGTAATACATTGGTCATACCTGCATGGCAGACCGTCTGCCACTCAGGCTACCGCAACTCGCGCGAAAAAATGCAATCCGTTATAAAAGTTTGACGCCTTCACAGAAAATACTGATAGCTAGCAAGAGCTGCGAACTAGAAATGAAATTATTACCGACATGGAATTATGTATGATATATTTGGCATTAGATTCGTTGTGTCATAAGCTGTTTCTGTCTATGACCAACGCTGTTCCTAATTTATTTTCGTGCACGCATGTGTGAAATTTTTATGTATGGAATGTCATTTTTAAACATGAACATGCAGTCATTTATGTGTGATTTTCAAGTTTGTAACGCGCCAAACGTTTATTCTTGTTTAGCGTGCGCGAGGTTGTCGAATTTAAATGCATCGATGTAAAGTTGTACATGCGTACATAATAGAGACCTTAAGATTGGCGTTTTTTCCCGTTTACCTCAAACCGCGAACGTCAAGAAGACATGTGACCATGGCCCTGCCGTCAGGTCTGCCGTCTGCAGTTCACGTTTTTACGGCAGGAACACGCTCTAGAGGTAAGTGAACTACGGCAGATTTTTTAGCCATCTTAAACATTACAAACCCACGTTTCAAAAGTAAATTTTTATTTTATGATCTGTTAACTGCTTAATTATTGTTATATTTGAATCAGAACGGCATTCCTAAAGGAATTTTTACACTTATTTAGGAGGCGACTGTAATCGTATAAAAATAAACATGGCGCCCGGCCTTTAATTTTTTGTGTTTGTGTAGTATTTTGCAAAATTTTATACATCATACGAAATATAATCTTAAATGTTGTTTCTTTTCCAGATGGCACCTTTCAGATGGCGAACCTTGGGAAATGACTTAGCAGTGATTAGCACTAGCGAAAGAGGTGGCCGTAAGAAAACCGCAAATCCACAACGATTGGGATGAAATCGCATGCGTTCTAAGCGAAGCATTTAGCACAACAGAGAAGAAGATAGAACTTAAAGGCAGTGGCTGCCGCGAGCGGATGGATCGTTTGCTGGAAAAGCACGAACAAGAAGACAAAAAATCATTAAAAAAGTAAGAGATTAATGTTTAAAATATAAACCAAAAGTCATGACCATACTTCAAAACACAGTCTTGTTTTCCAAAATACTGTTTTGATCGGATCATTTTTGAAGCAAATTTATTTTGGATTTTTGTGGTAGACAAAATACATTTTTTGAACACCAGGTCTGGTACTGAGGAGGAATATGGAGAATTAAGCCAGCTACTGGATGATATTCTGACCTTTAGAAGGGATATGAAAGAAATAAAGGGAAGGGAGGCAATGGAGAAGGAAAAAAAGAAGAATAAAGAAATTGAGGATCGGAATGTAGGAATAGAAATGAGGAGGAAAGCAATGGAAGGTCTTGCAAGTAAGTATACAAATATAAAATGGACTTGAATAATGTCTTTGTCGTCATCAGTATATTTAATCAGTACTTAGTACTTTTTGCAAATGAAAGAGCACTGGCCCCAGTGTCAGGCCCCACCCAAAGTTGTCACTTAAAATGTTCCGCTATTTTGTTTATTGCACCTGTTGTAGAGCGTAAAAGCAGCACAGGGAGTAGCAGTGAGGATGAGAATTCCTCAGAAGAGGATTCCTGCTGCAGTGCCTCTGGAGGTGCAATTCAGGCACAAGGTAAGAGGTCCAATGCATTGTTTTAAGTCATGGCCAAGGCCAGCCCCTATTCCAAGCCAATTATCAATGAGTGATGGCATTTGGGTTAGTGTATACTAGAAGTGCAGGCTTTCCAAGTGAGGGAGCTTAATTTATTACAGCAAAGTTGGAGAGGATGTACTAGGAAATTATGCAGCTATTTATATTGAACTTAAGGAAAAGGAGGCTAATAAGGGGAGGGGTTTATTGGGGGTCGGCCATTTAGTACATATGCAAACATTTTTGAAAATTGTATCCCCTCCCTCCCCCTTGTACACAAAGAACAATAGATATGACATCACATAAATAATAGGCGTATGCAAAAACTGTGAAATATTTTACCCCCTCTACCCCCCTTAGTTGTTTATGTACTAAATGGACGACCCTTTATATTTTCAAATTACTATTAACTACAACTCCCAAACTCTACCCATTAAAAATTATCATTTATTTAGCCAATAAAGGGAAGGTCATAAAGAAGAGAGCATCAAGACTTTCTGCAGTCCAGATGCTGGAAAAGAAAAGTGAACGAAAGGCAGACCTTAAAGAAAAGGAACTTCAATTAAGAGCTGAGGAACTTGAACTGCAAAAAAAAAATTTGAAGAGGAGGCTGAAGAAAGAAAAGAGACTGAAGTTTGAATTAGAAGAGAGGAGGATTTTCTTGCAGGTCTTGAAAGACAGACTATAGGGGAACAAGAGACTCTTAAAGTACTGTATCTATATTCTTAAAAGGGATGTTGAGTTTCAAATTTTATGTTGTTTTAAATACCACAAAATGTATTGATATTTATTAAATGGCAGGTTTACAATGTTATGAGCATGTCTTTGATTTCACAAATTTCTAAAGGTTAGATAAGTATGTTTCTAATGAAGGTGGTTCCAAACCAAAATAGACACCAGTGACAGAATCATATAGGCATGTGTGGCAGTTAATAAGAAGAGCACCAACCATATAATACTTTCCAATGGGTTGCAACAGGACCTTAAGATTTCTCTTAAAATCTAGGTAGGCAAAATACTGAGTAATCTTACCAAACCCCCATTCTACACATACACGAACATTACTCATTTGAGCATTAAAAATCTTCTCTGGCTCAGTTAAATGGGCACCTCTGAAGGGGGAAATAATATGTTTAGAGATTCCATAAGCAGGATCGCCATAGAGCACATAAGGGTCTCCATTCGGCTTCACAATTCTTTCAAGTAGTGGTATCAAATTACTTTCCCCCAACATGAAGGCATCGTGTCGGCGTCCTTCAATAGGGCCAAAGAGGTGTGCAATAATTCCATTTGGTGCCATCACAGACTATAGCAAGCAAAAAGTATAATTAGAAATTTTTCATCACCCATACCTTATCATGCCTTCATTTTTTTTCAATACAACAACAAGGTTTCAACAAAAACATGCCTGGAATTTTATACAGTGTGTCCTCTTGTGCCCACTATACATGATTCGTTGGTTCCTGATGGGCCTTGCAATTGGACGTACAGTTCCATCTATAAACCCCCAGACCTGGTTCAGTGGAGCCCCCTTTCTGTGTATTGCATCTGCAAATAGGTCTGGTTCCAACCATGTCAAATCCAGTGAAGTTATGAGGGGGTTAAACCGTGTATACAGGTCATCTATGATCTGAAAGCAAGAAATATAATTAGATGGAACTCCAAAAGATAATATATGCCTCTTCACTATTAGATTTTCAAAAGTTGTTTTCAAGTTTTATATGGTTACCATTTTAAAGGCCATGCTCAGCTCTGGTTCACTTATTCCAAAAGTAGATACAAGGTCACACAGCCGATTTGGGTACGACAGACGCCTAAGGAGGATCATTAGGGACTCCATGCCAGAGAAAACTGATCCTTGGTCACTGGTATAGCTGTCATGGATTTCTAAGGCCTCCATGAGGCGGTACATATATTTTTTTTTGAAATCTGAAATGTCACAAACAAATACAGATGTATGTATGACAACTTCAACCTGAGATTTTCGGTAAAACCATAGGCAGCCCAACAAATAATGTTAGTTGATCACAATACAGTATTAAACAATAAATGTTTAAAATATGTCTAAATTTATTTATGAAGCTGCTTCGATCTATCCTTTGTTTTGTATATGGAAACTTAATTATTGTCATTTGTCAGTAATGTAAATTTGTGCATGAGCGTAAAATAGATCTACATGTACCTAAACATCTGCTCACAGTCAACCTCACTAACATCCTCTATATTCAAGCGAGGCCCCAGTGAACGTGGTTCAGCAGGAAAGGCTGCTTCGAGAAATAGCACGTCAAGGTCTTCATCACTTGAATCGCTGTCTGAACTACTCTCACTCTCTAGTGCCATCACATCTAATAGATCTTTATACTCTTGCCTAATTAAGTAGAGATAAGTAAATGAGTCTTGTCCATTCCATTTTCTATTTAATCAAGAAGAAAGTAGGAAAAAAATTATGATAACATAATTTATATAATTACCTTCTTGCAGCCGCCATCTTTGTTTGCTATTTTTGGCGGGTAATGCCTTCCGGGAATCTTAGACTAAATTCAGGCGAACGGCTAACGTCAAACTGCAAACCGCAAACGGCAGTTTGTCGTTTGCGGTAAACAGAAAAAACGTCAATCTTAAGGTCTCTAATGGCATTATATATTACTTGTAATAGTGTTGAATATAAATTGAACGAAACTGTTTTTAGCACCACGGCGGACCAAATCACCAAAGGTTCGTTCCACGATGGTTCATTGCACGGTGTGCAAAAATTTTCTGGGGGTGTGCACCCCCCCGCACACCCCCCGCAAAATCAGTCTGTTGATCGGTACATAATTGTCCTGCTGTGGTCTTTTTTATTATCTGGTGATTAATGTAATATTTTTCATGCGCTGTAGGGACCAAACCACACTCATTCAGGGGATGGCCATGATAAACTAATGGGATACATGAATTACACATTCCCTTTGGCTGTATATGGGCTCCAAGATGCTTATAGTGGCTATATACTGTACTTAAAGTTATGGACCTCAAACTCGGATCCCAAAATTGTTGGGAGGTGGTATTTAGAACACTTGTATAAGTCAAAAGGTGAGAATTATATACATGTACAATGCATCTGATTATTGTGCACATCTAGTTAATATATAAATATGTAAGCCAGGAAGGGTAAATGTGCTGATGTTGCCATGACACTGGCCCACAAGGATAACTTCATGTCTCAATCAATTCCATGTGCCCCTCCCCCAGCATTTATTGGGCATTTGTGGACTGTCCATGTTGCCAGGGTTGAGAATTTGCTTTCTGCAGATCCGGCCATAGGGTGGGGAGTTTGTCTGAGCCATTTAACCGTATTTTAGTGGGTAGTTTGATATTGTTATAACAATAGAAGTTTTTGAAACTTCAGTGTATAATGTAATATAGTATATGTGAAGAAATATTTTAGAGAAACAAAATGGTTGCAGATGTATTGTTTCTACGAGATGTTGGGTTGACCCACATGTCATAAAGTGTAAAATACAGCCTGCATTCGACTCTTTGCCTTTATTTCAGAAATGTAACAAACATTTGCTTCCCAGAAAACTTATATTTTGTCCCCAAGGGTGGGGCATTTGCATCAATGGTAAGTCCCCAAGGGTGGGGATTTTGTATCATTATTTTGACCCAGCAAACATGGTGAGGCATTTACAACGGGTTTTTTTCCTAAATGTCAAATGCCCAACAAATACCCAGGGGGGCAATTGATTGAGACAAACACCACATTGGTATTTTATACACTTTTGAGCAAATGATAGTCAAACACAACTAAAGGTCGGAAATACAAAACACTGCTGAAATCATGACAAGCTGTAAGACGTGAAAATGCCTCATTTGGTGAGAATGGCAATGCTATTGGGAAAACCCCTGAGCTAGACCACTAATTTTTCAGGTTCTGTACCCCCTAAAAGTCCATTTTAAGATAAATATTAGTTCTTATGGCAAATAGTAAGACCTTTTCAGGAAAAAACCCACTTAAAATGACTGTGAAACTGTGCACACACCAAACTTTGCAAACCCTCTGTTTTCAATTTTTATTTCCAGTCATAAGTAATAGTCTAAGACTTGACAAAGGAACAGAGACGGGACATATGGCCACAATTCATTCCTACCTAAGGCAACAAGGAGATGAAGATATTAATGGAACGGGAACCGTTCATTATGGCCCATCCACAAGTAATAAAGTATGTATACTATTTTGTTTGTGGTTTTAATTAATGTGACTAAGGGATAGTCCCTGAGCAAGTTCTCTGTTCTATACAATACACAGATCGAAAGATGGTGGCGTGAGCTTCATAACCGTTTTGAACGTTTTTTTAAAAGACAGCTAATGTTGCTGCTGGAGAGAGGACATTATGATCCCAACAATGAAACTGACAGGTATGGAGTTTTATGGTTTAAAGCCATTTTTTTAGAACAAGAGCAACTGTTACAGTTATTTTATGTGTTGTTTTGAAAGGTTTTATCAAGTAAAAAGTATGTTGTAGCTGTGTACAGTAGGTTATCCAACTACCTAATTTGCTGTCATTTTAATTGCATGGTTCAAGTGATTTGACCTTAATTGACCCCTTTCTAATTTACTTTGCTCTCAGAAACTTGTTGGCATTCATTTATATTCCTGTGGTTCAAAAGGAAAAATGGATATATTTAGAGAAACAGTATGGAATTCACATAGAGTGAGACACCAAAGAGATACCCAGTTGCCTAAAGGAATACCTAACCACTTATATTCATTTCCAGAACAGTATGGAGCAGAGGACTGTGGTAAATACAATGTTATTTCTGTGCCTGTTCTATTTATTATTTTAATCATAGAGGACGTTTTGCTTTGTCTATATACACTAAAGTGTTATGACTTGTGTCATTGTATAACAGATGTATGTAGGACAGATGGGTATGGTCCTGCAGTATTTAAAGTCTGTTACCAATCTGAAGCCGAAAGCAATCATTTTCTATTTTTTTAATATTATGTAAGATGATCATTAATGGCAGATTTCACTGTAACATGTTTAATATTAATTACATTTTCTGCTCTATGAATAGGTTTTCCAGTAACACATGAAGCACTTGATGAAGTAGCAGAAATTTCAGGAGTGATGCATGTGGGGGATGATTTTCTGCCATGTAATGTGAGGAGAGAATGTGAAAGAGTCATACCCAACATTGAAAATGTGGAAGCTATTGATGCTGCTGATACATATCTATTTCTGAAGGCTAATTACCAACAGCCACCACCACAATAACAACTTAGTAGAAATACATGAAAAATGTTCAAAAAGCAGTGCTTCAAAAGTCATTTGGCTGAACAAAACCTGAAAACATTCAAATTCTACTTTAAAATACATACATCAGAGACGAATATTTAAATTCTTTAAAAACTCAAAAAGTACGTAGGATTTAACAGAGTATACAGTACCCGTATGCCTAATTAAAAATGGCCCATTCAGTGATGTGTCAGACAGACAGTGATGGTTGACACATGGTTTCACAGACAGCAATGTATCATGCATGTACCTGCTTTTCTGCTTATTAGTCTCAAAATAGCTGCATATGCATGCATAGCATCTTGAACACAAAAATCAACCATTCTATGTTTTGTATGTAGTAAACATGATTATTTTATCAATTTTGAATTAAGCATGTTTAGGGTACTCATGTATATAAACAACCCATAACTGGAAAATCTTCAAACAGTTCTTTTCTTTAAATAGTTAAATATAAAGGGTCCCTTATTGTTTTTGAACATCAGAAAGCAGCTACATGTTTATACATAACTCACTTCAGTTCCATCATCTCACAATATTCATTGCATTTGTGCTCTGACAGAAATGCTTCAATGCCAACAGTGGAGCAATTGCCACAACAAAAGTATACTTCGTGAAATTCTTGATCCATAAGTTCTTCAGTTGCAATTTCTGGGTCGTACAATGTGGACTCAGATCCTTGAATATCAAGCAGCATGAGTTTGTGGTCTGTAAATACATAGCTATAGTGAACCAAACATTGTGCTTTCGCATGTAAATCCTTAAGAACCTGGGTGGCATCATCTGGGATTGAAACACACTTTCCGTTGTTGTTAATATACTTGGTAAAGTAGCCAGGAACATATTCTTCGATTGTAGTGTGCTGGCCATCAAATTGCATAGTAGCACCGATTGTATCGGAGACACTGCCCAAATGTAGAAGGTGCTTGCTTCTCAAATTTGCTGGCAATGTGCCTTGCCACCGCATGCATTTGAACTTGTTTCCTGCAATGGTTTTCCACAGTTGACTTTATTGTATCAATTATCGTGGTTTTTGCCTTCTGGTTATATGTCTTAATAACCCATTTCTCCCCATTCACGGTGGTAACATGAAAGGCGTCTCGGAATGCACCAGAAGAAAACTTTTGACACTCTACTTCACATTCAACATTCATTGCATTTTTCCATGCACCTGATTCAATATCAAATTTTTCAAAGTTTAGTACAGCCTTTTTTGTAAATCTTGGTTGCACTAGTTTTCCTGCATTTAGTAAAGTTTCAATTGATACTGATGCAGGAAACTGGGTCTCGGGGATATTTGGCTTTGGGCATACAGGAGGGTCATCCATGCTCAATACCTGCCTGTTTTTATTTGGGCCCCTTTAGCTTGGGGGGCAGGGCAAATTGCCACACCCCCCCACCCCCCCACCCATATGTTCATATGCACCTGTCAAAAGTATAAATTTTATATTTGCTGATCAAGAAGTTGAAGGGAGCAAAGAAAACCCATATCCAACGTATATAATTAAAATAAAACTGCAGTAGCGTCTCAATGAGTAGCATAAAATTTGACACGAAGCTTAAATACCTTGTCTTTTCGGTGAGGGATTTGTGCTATATTCGAGCATGATGGTCCTTTATTCGATACTAAAATATCACATGTGCTTACTGGCAGGTTGAAGTGAGCCGCACAAGCCTTCTTTAAGTTGTTTAAACTTAAATCTTCATGTGGGAATTCAACAAATTCCCTGGGCTGAACAGGCCGATAAGTTTGTTTGGAGTCTGCTTCAGCGGCTAGTCTCTGTACTACGACTTCACTCGGAGCTGATCCCTTCTTCTTTCGACCAGACATTGCATCGCCAGATTTCGTTCTTTTCTCGCTCATCTCCCCATGTAAACGGTCCCAAGTCACTTGCCTTCGCTTCATTGTTCTTCACAAGTATATGGAAGCTTAAATTTACTAAGATTTCTCTCAATTTCCAGGCTCGAAGTGCACTAGTTTATATGTGAAACAAGAAACGCGATCTTTTGCGCGGGAACATCTGCTGACCAAAAATGTCGCGGACTATGAGAACACTGGGCCAGTGAGCTCTATATATATATATCTGGAGTGAGAACTTATGTCCAAAAAGTGAAGCCAAAGATGGCGGAAATTGACGTCCAGTGCCAATCCCTTTCTATTGTTTTCGACCGCGCGGTTTGCACAAGCCGGCAAGGAGTGTGCCGAAATTTCGTGTTTTTACTCCGATGTAAACAATAACATTATGATTTTATGAACTAATAACTTGATTAGCGATGCGATCTGTTAGTATAAACTGGAATTAGCTAGAAAAATGGTATGAAAACTGTTTATGACCTTCATGAGTTTGGACGTCAATTGCCGCCATCTTTGGCTTCACTTGGCCTATTGGCCGAACATTAGAAGTTCTTACTCCAGATATATATGGAGCTCACTGCACTGGGCCAGTGAAACAGTATTTCAGTTTTGATTTGAAACGCTATGAGAACGATGGGCCAGTGCGTGGCCCAGTGTTCTCATAATTATTCCGTAATGATATCTCATTTTAATTTCACTTTGTTTTCGGATTTTGGCTTTCGAATTGCTTGTTATTTCCAATGTTTAATTCAAACTATATTTCCCATGTTTTATTTTTATTATTATTTTTTTTTTTTATTAATTGATATTTTTTGGGGGTTTTTTTCTCTCTTATTTTTTTATTTATTTAATTTTTAAAAACACTAGTAACTATTTTTGTTTTTTATTATTTTGATATTTTTTTCTAATAACTTTTCACTTAAATCTGTATTTTCTTATGAGAACAATGGGCCACCATAGACGAGTGACCAAGACAAAATGAAACCAATGACAGGAGACCAATTAAGATTGTAGTCTTTTGCTGTTTCATACTCTTGCCCCACAATTCGCATACCTGAAAAAACGGTTCTCACTATTACAAAACTACATCTCCTAAATTGTCTGAACTTTAATACAACTGCTATAAGCCATTTTACAAGTTATTTACGAAAAATATCATTATCTTTTCCAATCTCTTTGGATAATCTGACCATTTGATATCAATTTCATAGCAAGCTTCCAAATTTCTTTCCACAAACAATGCATTATTAGAAGCAGTCATTTTTACTAAATCTCACTGTGAAATTTCGACCTTTTTCTCGTGAATCCCCTTTTCAACTTTAAATTAAGGCGTCTGCGCGAGTCTCCGTTTATGCGTACAGAGTCAGCAGGTGAGCATCATTGTAAATTTGAAATGTGTGCCTATTGTTTAATGTTTCTAGTGTTCCTCTATATGTTTTTTAGTGACGAATATAGACTGGTGGTGTGTCTAATATGAAGGTGTTTAAGGGTGTAGACCAAACGCTGCCGTAGTGTTATTATAAATTGTTGACACATTTGTTGAAGAAATCCACACGCCTATTAAACACCTCTTTCTATTTAAAATACTGCAACGCCTATATAGTGTAAATGTTGTAAAGCTGAAATATAATTGAAAGTCGGTTAGATTGTGATTGTCACGTACAGGCGTGAATAATTTTATTTGTTACAAATATTTCCCCTGTATTTCGATACTGGTACTAAAATACTGCGTGATCAAGCGATGCGTTGAATCAGACTTACTCTAAAGAGGCTATCCTTCATTACGCTAATTATCATGCAATTATTCCTGCATGTTTTTCACGCGAATGCAACATTAGATTCGCACGGTATAGCAATTCACGCAGACCATAGGCGCAAATTGAAACTGTACGAAAAGAGGCTGCGCGAAATGTTTGTTGCAGTAATATAGTCCCATGCAGTTCAAAGTTTCCAACCTCAACACGAAATATATAGTTTATTGAAATTGATACACATTGTATATGTACGATGTAGTACTATTTTATCTTAACCATTGGATTCGTTTCAAAGCTACTTCACCATCCTGCCTATCTTTTTCTTGGAAACATTAACCAGCATGTATACACTTCATAGTTGAAAATGTATCCAATTTCTCAAGGCACGCAAAAAAACTATTGTTTAGGTTCATGAAAGACTGAACGATTCTAAGTACTACGCAATTTAACTGGCAAGTAAGGTGTATCTTAAATTAGCTACAACTTTTCTACGAGGTTATGAACATTGCGTCCAATCCTGGCAAAAATATAAATCCTTTATCTGGTTTTTAACCTAGTCTATATAATATTTTATAGAGAAATTGCGTGCAAAACTAGTAGTTACTATCACAAGGAAAGTGCTGCCAAAGCATGTTTTGTAGTATTAAACGTACTAAATAGTCTGTGAACAGTAAATCATAGCATAGTGATCATAGTTGACTATTAGTGCACGAGTAAATATACTGTACGAGAAAGAATAGAAATAATCTTTAATTTATATGAAGTACTTCACACAACCGGAGGGAGTCAAAGAGAAATAAATCATTCATCTGCTTGATTCTACATCAGGGTCTTGGACTAATAGGCCATTATTCAGAGCTCTTAAGTACATCTTGTCTCCTTGTATTGAGACATATTAAATGTTGTAAACGACCATGCAGACAATGGGATATTTCGGGCTGTAATTGAGCGCCGATAAACTCATAAAAGCACATGCTTGCCTCTAGAATGAACGCTAAACAGTTCATCGCTTTGATGGATATTAGCAGGAAGAAATAAAGCCATACTTTATACCTTGTTTCTTCGAGAATTGCTGAAGTGTTCGTATATTTTGCATCAAGTCAGATCCAGTCATCCAGAATAAAAAGCTTGCAAATTTGTGCACGCAATTCAATATTTTTCTCTTACTCCCCTCCGGAATTACGACATCTTAAATATGGACAGACGCGAGATCGAAATCTCGACAGTACATAAATCGCCCCGAAAGACTGGGTCGAGTGGACTCTGGAGAAACCTTAGCATGTCAAAATTAGGAGTGCTGCCTGCGGCAGCAATTATTTATAGATATTGAAATCTAATTTCCGTTTTAGAGTTTATTGCTGAAATAGAAACAATTGGGTAGATCACAGTCAGTAGATGATGATATTATTATGTTGAATACTACATAAATCACGCTCTCAGAATTCGCACAATAACAGAGACCATTTTTTGATTATATATGATCCTGCATTAAGCCATTAACGAAACAAGCTGATATTCCTGCAATTTTAGATACTATATATAGTCTATAGACTATATCGCTGCATTGCGCATATATAGTGTTCTACTGTTTTGTATAAATATCGATTTACTTACTGTAATAATTACTTATTTTCCAGTGATTGCTGAAAACATGATTAATTGTAAATCCTTGACTTTCACAAGCTGTATATACACAACATTTGCGTCCATGTGGTATGAGATATAAAATATCTATAGTGACGTTATTTCGCATATATATAGTGTTTAATTGTAATGTATAATTTTATCAGATACAGCACAGCCGCCTCATCGATGTATAAATATATATTTTTGATATGTTGAGATTGTTTACACTGTATATGTTCAAAACATTTTGAACATCTTTAAGTAAATAATTTGCTTCAAATTGTTTTGCGTGTTACAAAGTTAACACAAGGGTGTGATTTCTTAACGCGTATTTGTCAGACACAGTTGTCACTGAATTAAACTCGTCACTCATAGACATAGGAAATATCATGCCAGCAAAAATTTCAGGTAATTATATGCCCTCCTATAAATGGTAAATCATATAGTAACTGTTCGGCGTTGATATGTCAGTGAATTGCATTAGCGTAACAATATCATTTTAGGTTATCATATAAATTATGATGAGTTTCTCCTTTGAAAATCCACTAACAATGTTCCGTTTGCTTCATGTACTGAATGTAATTGGCACACCGGTACTTTATGCAACGAGCGTTTTGCAAACTGCATTCAAGTTTGTCTTGGGAAAATCTCCACATCCTACTGACATTGATGCAAATTCTAGTTCTGGCGAAATAGACAAGACTTTATGTGAACAATTATCTGCGTCTGTTGATAATGTGTTGCATATGTTCCCTGAAATGCCAGACTTTGCTCGAACACCTATTGATCTCTTTAGATCATTTCATGATTTTTCTCTGGAGACTGGTATACCTGCAGCTGCAGTACTAATGTCACGAAGAACACAATGTCGGAGGTGTGGAAAATCTCTACATATAGACCAAAATTGGAAACCAATTGTCGTGTATCACCTCACTCGTGGTACCTACCTTGGTTGTCGCCTTTCGAAAAGGTGTTCTAAGTGCAAAATTTATGAACATGGATTTTTTACTGAAAATGGGAACAGAGTTTTTGATCTAGATTGCTTAAGTAACGAGTTTCTGATGAGCACAGACGAGACTGCGATGGATATGATGCTACTTAGATATGTAAACGAGGATGTTATTCAAGGAGCTGTTCCATTTTTACTGAAATCTAAGGTTTATAACACTGTTCACGGGTATTATCCTATTGCCAACGAAAAACCAGTAAGCGAAACAGAACCGCTTAGCAGCAAGCAGCCTACCAAGAGAAGGTATTTACCAAACAACATTTATAAGAATATATTATCTTCTTTTCGCGCTTCACGTCTTGTGCCAAAAATGATTTCAAATGTCATATGTATATATGCAAGTGCATATCATACATCGTGATTAAGAGACATTTGTAGGCTTTGAAATATATGTCATAGGGCATGTAGAATATATGTTCCCCGTCAAAATTGTATATTATTAATGTACATTTTTTGCTCAAATTCTCCAACATTATATTCTATCGTGCGAGGTGCCCCAAAACTTTAGTTACAGATGCTTAAAAACATGCCTATAGACAGGTTTTAATGTCATTGACACCAAACATTTTGAACGATTTTTCAACCAACAATTTAATATATTTTCTAAATTACCTGACCGTACTACAATTTTTTTTCATTGCATGAATATTTGTATATACGTGTAGGAAGTTTAACAGGGGTATGGATATGAAGGAGAAGCTTTCTAGCAGACTGTGCTTGGATAGACGTCGTTTGGAAGAAGCCTTCTTGCTTTATGCTGTATTAAAAGTGCATTTCAAGTACGACTTAGGACTCCAACATGTCAATCATGATCGAAATGACCTACTGCGAAATGTAATCGACATATTGAAAGAGAGATTTCAGGCGAAATGGTCAGGTGAGTATATAGTTAATATACTATAATGCCAGACTCATGTACATGGTAACAAAGGAATTTCAATCGGAAGATTTATGATTTAGGTGCCTGGGGATTTAAAGGATCGTCGAATTATTAAGGGGCGCTCCCCAATGCTTTAACTTGCCAATAAAACCCCTTTAAGAGACAGATTTCTAGCAAGTCTAGTGCATGTTATTTAACAAAGCCAATGCACTGGTGCGAGATTAGTATTCCATGCATAGACCATAAGAAACCTCACTTTATCAATAATCTTCTATTATCAATTTCTTTCATTTTTCCAGGTCACAAATGGGAAAAAAATGGCTGTGGTTCTGTGCTGGTGATTGATGGCAACATGAAAAATGCACGTACTGTTTGTAGTGTAAAAAATGTTGGCCAATTAATTTGACGGAATCGGAAGCTTTGCAGTTGGTAAGTATTATTAAGACACACACGAGCATGAGGGTTTATATATATTTCAAACCAGGTAAGCGATAGGCTTGCATCTTAGATCCAAAACAATGATGACTTTTCAAAACGAACATTATATGTGTTCCTTGAATATTGCTTGCTTATAACCTACTGTATCTCATGATTGTGTATTTAAATGCAATAACAAGGCCAAGGCAAAGCGGACAAGAATGCATGTAATATCGTATTTACTTTATCAACCATTCACAATATAGCCAAGAGCTTTTTCGAAGCAATTGCATATGCCAAAGAGTGTTCATTCTTTTTTTTTACATATTGCGCGCACGCTATGCGGTGAAACTGTTACAAAGAGGTTTTATATAGGCTTCTTAGCAACTATAGTGTTATGCACATATGACACAGCAACTTTTTTAGGTACAACCTAGAAAATAGAACGGCTGAGACCACTATAGTAAGAACACGGTAGTGTAAGATACGATTGAAATTTACAAAATTACATGAGTTAATAATGATGTAACTGAAAAATAAGTTTTCATGATAGCAATGTTAACACACCCTCCGTGATTACATGTTAACAATATTTTAGGATTAGCAAAAATGATTACATGTTAACAATATTTTAGGATTAGCTAAAATGCAATAGATACATTGAATGTGTTGCAAAGCGTCATTAGTCCTTCACATATACGTTTGTATTAGTCACAATTGATGACTATTTCAAATGTTGGCAGTTGTTGATAATGATCTTCGCGCGCGACTGTCGCGAAGGGCGCAGTTGATAAGGGAAGGCGAAATTCTGAAATGAAAGGCGACGTTTCTAGAAGAGCTGTGCGAATGTCCTAAAGTGGGGGCGAATTCCCTGGGAAATTGTTATAATTTGCCTTATTTTTTTGTTCAAGGTTGCCACAAAATTGTTATGATATGCCTTATTTTTTGTTCAAGGTTGCCAGAACTCACCAGCCTTTCAGAGTAGGGTTTGCGAAGATCACAAACGAACAGCGCGTTCATATATTGACGAAGCTACCTCCCAAGACGAGCTTTCACAGACACATGAGAAGGGATACGAAGAGTATCTTGGAATTCAAAAAATTCTTAGTGACAAAAGCACTAGACAGGGTAAAACTTACGAGGTAAAGATTTATACATATTTCATAATTTAATATTTTCGAATTATTATTATTATCGAATATTTTAACAGGATGTACATTTCAGTAATGGTCTATTCTCCAGCCACTGGTCTATTCTCCAGCACGATAGGGCTTTGGCTCTACACCATCCAGACTATAGCCCAGACATTATCATGATGCCAAAAAAATGTTTGAAAAATGTGATCATGAGCATGCACGCATTTTAATATTAGAGCATTATACAACATCGTTTTCAGTTCCTTCAAATATCTTGACTGCATTATCATATTGTAGGTTCAGTGGTCCGATGGTAAGGTGTCATGGGTACGAGAAGCGAGCCTTCCGTCGGCGGTCAGACAAGCCCTTGTTTCCAAAAAAGTTATCCTGAAAGCTATCCGAGTGAAAGATTTTGGATCTTCACGTTTGGTATTGTCGGAGGATACCACTGACGAAGAAGATGACATCCTGTTAACTGAGTAAGTAGGTTAAAAAGACGGTTATTTCTTTCGGTAGGTTGGTATCATGTGTTTCTTGTGTGAGTCAATGATTATATAGGGTTCTACACATAACAACTACTCTATAGTTACCGATAATGCCTTTTTGCAGTTTACTTTTGCGTAATTAAACGAAGCGCTCAATTGCAATTACATGTTTTTTCATCTTCTCTCATCTATATATATAAGTAATGGGTTTGCCGTTCCTTCAAAAAATGATGACACTTTTATCGATTCTGATGGCACTGCCCGTCGTTTATCCTGTGGAACCGAAAAAGATAAACAAAAGGCCAAAAATATGAAAACTGCAGGTGATTAAGTTATTTGAATCTTATTTTTAAGTTATTGCAGTCTATAGTTAATTTATCTGTGGTTCAGCTTAAAACAGCTAATATACTTGACTCTAATCAGGTACGTGCATGTGTCGCAAATTTCACGATCTCGCCAATTTCATAGACAAATTTCGTTTAACTCGTCCAAGTATACAGTCATTTTTATCATGTCAACTTCATGCATGGTAAACGCACGTTAGGCGTCCTTTAACTTAATATTCCCATTTTGATTTGCTTATTTCAGGATGTTTAGTGTTTCAATGGCTGTGTGGGGTCATTGTATCTATAGAGGAAATTTTCAATTGTGAGTCCAAAGCTCAAGTATATGGACATTTACATCGCCTTCTGGAAGAAAAGCAATTTTCTTCTCTTGGTTCGTTATTTTTTTTTTTTTGTAACACAAGACGATTGATGTTAAGGACTATCCAAAATAAGTTTACAACAAGGCAAACATATATTTTGGCCGATTATTGAGAGCGTAACTTGGTAGATATCAGTTATTGATTAATTCATGTGCAATATAGGCTTACGCTCTTAATAAGGTATATCTTTTTTTATTATGTAGGGGTTATTTGCTATGATGATGGATGTCATCTAGCAAAGTATGCAAGGAACCCTGTTCGAAAAAATCTCACATCGACCAGTGAGAAAATTGCTGAAACGGAGATTGTAATAGACAGGTTTCACTTTAGGAACCATGTTGATGCTTGGTGTAGGAAATTCTGCGATCCAAACAAGTGCAGTAAACTAGAAGGGGTAAGTCTTTATAATCCAGTCTGGTTTGAAACTTTTAAATTGGTTTACCAGATTCTTTGTCCCACATAAGGATAATTATTCAGACTCTGGACGCAGAGCTTAGCTGTTTTAATTTGTACAATGCGCATGTTTATTGTGAAAGAACTGATAAAGAAAGACAGAAGTTAAACGTGTAGAACATAAATGTCGACGTAGACACAAACATAAGCGCTAAGTCCGATTGACCAACGTTCCACTGAAAATTTCTTCCCATGTGTGCTGCTATAACAGCTATTTTTACGTGGCATTTACACTAATTTACACAACCTTCTCTGCTTTCTATATAGGTGAATACAGAAGTGTGCGAACAGACGTTTCACTGGTTTTCGTCATTCTCACGGATGACTAAACATATGAATCGTTGTCGATTTTTGTTCTTTACACTGTACATTTTGGACAATCGAAATATGATGACAAGCGGAGAGAGCAAGTTGTGTGATTAAATATGTTATCTCCTTTTCGTGTGAATTTGTTTTTCATATATTCCCACTTACTGATGTCATCATTCCACAGCTAGGCAATAATATAGGTACTGTACAATTTGCTTGGCTGTGAGACAGCATGACTGTGAGCCACCCACACGTACTGTCGATGACACAAATTATTCTGTTTTGGTCTGAACTTTAGGTGTGATATACTATTTATAATAGGCTTGTTCTAATTTGTGTCTATTTCACATAATTATGATATTTTAGTCAATATATTTCTATTTGCGTGCTCATATCGAGTATTTTGTGCAATATAAACATATCTTTGTTTCCCATGCTAGGAAGTCCCTGCCCATATCTGTAGATATATATGTCTCATATAACATATTGATGTTATCAATATCCCGCACGTCTCACGAAATCCACCAAATTAAATATTTCCATTCTGTTCTCGAGTAAATTAAAACACAAAGATGGCTATGGATTGGCGTTTTCAAGAATGGCAAAAAGTTTATTCACTTGTAAAAGATTACCAACAATGTGTGGCAACATTTTCTTACGAAAACATATCGTCAGAAAGGTCTGTTTTGTATGAGTTTCTGAATGGAGATGTATTTTACGACATGAGTCTCTGGCCTGGCCTGTGTGGGCAAAGCGTTTATTTTGGAAAAAACCTTTGGGCGACGAAGAATAATTTAAATTGTTGTGTTTCTTCATTGGTAATGGTTGTCCCCCACTCGTAATTTCAAAGTGGATATTAACATCTCAATATTGGAATTTGTCCCACACCTTAAAAAACAAACTCGAAAAGAGAACAATACAAATGAACTATTTTTTCACACATCTTTGCAATCGAGAACACGAGTGGTTCTATTTTGATATATATTTAAACTTGTACTTAGGCCACATAAAAAAAAATAGTTGGTTAGCGTCCTCGCCCGCCCACAAAAAAGGCCCCGCTCAGGATTTTTTTTTATTTTTTATTTTAAAAAACCCAACTTTTATTGACCATAAAAACAGCAGAAAACGACGAATTTTCGCGACTTTCGTCCCGCGCGACTCGGTAATCTGCTAGAAGTCTGGTACCCAGAAGCAATGTTTCGCTGTAGCGCATGCGCTATGCATATCGGCTAACACGCCATGTTGTGAATTTTAAAATATGTTGATTTTCTTCATGTTTTTAAATATATGGAAATAAAATTTATGAAATGCCATTTGTGGTTGCCACAATAACTAAAGAGGGTTGTAGCACGTCGGTGAAAGAGTGGTATGGTTGCTCTATGGAGAATGATGTTTCTTTAGCAGACTTTTACGACGAATTTTCGAAAGGAACGTTCGACAATGAGCCAGTGTTGGACGATGATCGTCAAACATTCGTCAAAGTGTTGGCAGGTAATTCTAAACTGAACTTGACAAAAGTTTCGCCAACCTCGAAAATAAGCGATGTGGTTCAACACTTGGGACCATTTATTAAATTTGTTTTGGCTCAAGAGCAGCAGAATGACATGATATTAAATGATGAAAGTGCACCTGTGAGTGTAAACCATTTTCTGATGACTGCTGCTCGTATGCGTAGCACGTCAATGCCATCTTTTCTACCTCCTCTGTTCGACGAAACCCATCACCAGGGCAAAAACAAGCTCAAGAATGATATTCTGAAGTGGTTGCAAGTGATGTCGTTGGGTTGGTCAGACGATTGTGTGAAGTCACTTGGTTTACCATTTGTTAACACACTTGCTGAGGCACTGTGGTACATAGATAGAAACCAGGATACCTTGAGCAAAAGAGGCTGTTCTATACCTGTTGTTCTCCAGCAGTTCAGCAACTATCGATTTCCCGAGAAGCAGAGAAAGCGAAAGATTGATGAGTCCTTTCTTAAAAATGGTGATATCAAAGCCCACAGTTCAGCACTTTTCAATTTGGCCTTGGCATCCCACCTGAAGAAAGATCGTTGGAAGGCTGTAGTTGCTGCAGTCGTAGGTCTGGCTGAGAGTCTCCAGAAATATAGTGTCTATTTGACCAGTCAGGCAAAAAGGGTAAGTTTGTATTTCAAATCCATTTAAACATTTATTAAGTTTAAAAGACAATAAAAATCAATATGTATTAAATAACACTTTGTTGTCATGTGTTCACAAATGAGGGACTGCGGAACAATTTTTAGATTGGGGCTACAGTGCCAATTTCGGAATCAAAGCACAAAAGGCATGTTCATAAACATACAATGATATTGTCACAAAATTATTGGTAGGGGGCCTGTAGCCCCCTCCACAGTCCCGGAGTCAATTTTCCCTTTTTCAAAGGGGCTAGTTACTTGAGGCATGTTGGCCCTGTTATTTATAGCTGGGACAACCTGGCAAACTGGCTGGCTCAGTGTTGTTATATAAAGAAATTCTCAGTGTTGTAAAAGAAACTCTCATTTGAGAAACTCTTGGCAAGAGAAGAATAGATATGAAAAATGTATTATTTCCTTGCAATTCTATTCTTGAAGCATTCCCCACTTTGTCATTGGACACTTGCTTGGGTTTTTTATTGACTAATTCATTTAATCTATGCTTGCACATTATTATAAACAAATGGCTTTGATAATTATTTGTGGGGAATGCTAGTGTTCATGCATTTATAATAAAAAGCCTTTTAACTTTTGAAGGTGAAAGAGGGTCATGCCAGACTGAATTTTAGTCCAACTGAGAAAGAGCATTTCAAAGTGCTATACAAGACCAATCCAATTGAACCCAATGTTGCTGCCATTTATCAGCCTATGTATGATGCTCTATTAAAGTGCAAGGACGATGAACCAATTTGTGTGAATGACTTTGCTCCAGCTGATCGTCGCCGTCGTTATGAGTTTGTTCATAAAATGAAGGTTCCATGCAAGGCTATTCTATACACTCACTCGGACAGTGGTCCAATAAACCTTCATTTTTTGTGGCGAGTGTCTGAGTTTATCGAACAGGGGGAATTGTTAAATAAGGCGCACACGATTTCTAAAACCATTGTCAAGGATCTTCCGAAGTACCATAGCAGGGCACGTCGAAAGAGTTCACCGATTGCTTTGGTAGAGCTACCAACTGTAAAGCTGCCTTTCTTCGTGAGGCCTACCATAGGCTCACCGGTGATGCCTCTGCACCTGAGACAAGAAAACAAGCCGAGGTTGATGAAAGAATCAACAGAATCCTAGATGAAGAAGACGCAGACCTGATATGGGATTTACGCAGTCAAAATAGTGGCGGCATGAACACTATTCAGTTTTTCTAGAGCAATGCCAGTCATACATTACCTCTACCATTGAAACAGCTGTTGATGAAAGGCGTCACGATACTGTTGCAGAAGGAGATGTTATAACTCACCTTGCTGCTGCACTTAGCGTCGAGACTTGCACGAAGAAGTGGTAAAATGTGTCCTGAAGGTACACCAATCCCAAGTATCCAGTGGTTGAGAATGCAATTCTGGCCAAGGCGGCCTTGTGCAAAAACTGCTAGCAGATACACTGGTAAACTGAAAGTAAAGTTTATGGTACAAGCACGCCAGGTCCGCGCACACCATGTAGATGCCCATTATGCCTCCGCTTTATTCCGTTATGAAAGGGAATTTGCGGTGAAATTCGTAACCATGTATCATTTATGAGTCTGGACGACAAGCATACAGTGAAGGTTGAGAGCCTGGGTGCCCTGTTGCTTCAGTAGACAGAGGAAAGAGCGTCATTGTTTCCATGTCAAAGAAATTTGCTGTGGCTGATCACGATTTTACACGCCTAAGCCTTACACCTAGTGTATCTTTGGCGATTGATGTACCAGAAACCATTGAAGAGAGTTTCTATCGGGGAAGAGTATTTGTGATACTCAAAGAAAACGCGTTTCAGCCATCTTCACCTATTCGCCACATGACTGAACTCCAGCAAACCTTAAAACGTCTGGGTCCAGTTAAGCCTATTCTTGTCATCTATACAGATGGTGGTCCTGATCATCGCCTTACCTACCTTTCAGTTCAGCTATCTCTCATGGCAATATTCTTGGACTTGGATTTAGATTTCATCTGTGCTGTGCGTACACCACCACAACATAGTTGGAAGAATCCGGTCGAGAGGATCATGAGCATTATCAACCTCGCTTTGCAGGGAGTTGGCAGCATGCGTGAGGTTGTTGCGCGAGGATGAGCTCAGGCGTTGCAACAGCTTGAAGTCTATCCGTGCCCTTGCATCCAACATTCCAGAGATCCAAGAAGAGGTTATTGGTTCTATAAATTCTACAAAGACTCTGATGTCTTCCATGATACAGAGGTTAAAGTTGAAGGATCATCACTTGAGACCCATGATCCTGCTTCAGAGGCAGAAATTGATTCCTTATGGGAAAATGCATTGAAGGTGAGTGCTTTAAACATTTACTTTGATGGTATAAAAACATCGTCCAACAAAATTATTTTCTCTACAGATAGACAACTCCTTGTGACGAAGGAAACACGTACCAAGAAAGATATCAAGACAAAGGAAGAGCTGAAACTGTTCTTGGAAAGCCACTGTAAAGTTCGACGGTACATGTTCAGTATTTTGAAGTGCGGCAAGTCAACATGTGATATATGTCAAGCTCCTCGTCTACCAGAGGAAATCTTCAAAGATATCTACCATCTGCCAGATCCTATGCCAGCAGGAGAGAAATACAAACAGTTTGACGAACTGTATGGAAAGGTACATATGCATATTTCAATTGATTGAACTAAGCATCGGTATGGTATATACAGTGTCTCGGATTATTTTCAATTTTTTGTTTTATGTAGGTGGAAACTACTGAGAAATACCTGCCATCTGCTAAGGCTGCTTTGGAGAAAGGCCACAAGTGTCCGTTTAACCCGACAGCCCAGACTGCCAAAAACGTGGGAACTGTTATACAGTGCGAAGACTGCGGAAAGTGGCGTTGCATGCACGCACAGAAAAAGCTGTCGAAGAAACAACGTGACGAGCTTGAAGTGTTGTTGGAGACAATCCTATTCAGCTGTGGAAGTAACTTAAGTGTCGAGGATGAGGAAGATGATGAGAATAACATTACAAGTGTTATCCAGAATGTCCATGTACGAGCAAATCTTGCCTGCCATTCAGACATCGAACTCACATACTACTCTGCAGGATTTGAACTAATTTGTATACATTGTGGTGCCGAAGACGACCTTTTAGAAAAGGAGGGTTACTATCCCCAGTGCCAGGACTGTGTTGAAGTTAAGAAAGGTGCAATTGCTAGAAGGGGAAAAAAATAAAACCAAAAGTGACTGTTGAACACTGATATGATTCCAACCGTGTATTGCCTCTGTATTCTTGACACTCAGACAATCATTTAGACTTGCGCAACCATGTTTAAAACAATGCGCATGCAGTGCGTTCTTCCGAGAAAACGTTGTGTTTCGTTGGTTTTAGCCAAATTAATAGGATGGATATTTTTTAATAGATCGAACCGTTTATATGTAAAACGGGAAGTGTCTTACTATTAAATATTAAACCGTTTTATATATCAGATATTTTTGACGTAAAACTTTCAGCTTAATATATTCTTCCAATGCCACAATTTATTATAAGTAGAATTAAGCCCGTTTCCTACTAGGCGTTTTGTTTGCGCGAAGCGAAGCGAGAAGTAAAACAGGAAGAACTGATCCAACTTTTTCGCGGCTCGCTGAGCAGTCACATTGCTGAAATTTGGTTTTTGCTTCGCTTTGCGCGAACAAATTCGCCTAGTGGAAACGGGCTTTAATATATGTATAGTATTTCTGTAGTCAATTGTGTTAATAAATTTAAATATGCAAGATATTAACTTCCAATATACCGGTAGTAATCTTTAAATCAGTTTTTTATTTAAAAAACTCTAGAAATTAGCGTGCGAAAATAACGGTATGAATGATATTTTGAAATATATAAAAAACGTTCAAGAAATATCTGTACTGCGCAAGAAAATTAAGTTTCGGACCTAAAACGAAGGCGTTAAAAATTAGTAAAAAAAAAAAAAAAGCGCCCGCCCGCCCACTTTTTGGCAAAAGCTAAGGACGCTAACCAACTATTTTTTTTTATGTGGCCTTATATATGAATGGTGATAAACGCATTTGTCAGAAATAAATAATTATTTATAATTTTGTACTTATATATGAATGGTAATTAACTCATTTGTTAGAAATAAATTGTTCATTGTTCTTTTAACTCCTATTAATTTTCCCGTTTCTCCTCCACGGGTGCGCCAAATCCTGTTTTTGAGATGACTAGTTACAAGCGGTAGAGAACAAGAAATATATATTTATAGCAATTAATAGGCATCGGCAATTAATTGATCTGTTCGCCACTGACAAATGACGAACTGCGAAACCGACCATCGGCGACATATGTAAACCAGGCTTAAAGTCGATCACGCAAACTGCACTAAATCTCACTTGCAGGATAGTCAATTAAAAGCCCAGTATGTCATCTGTGTGTCTTAACAAAAAATATCTAACTATAGTTGACATTACCGAGTAATTTAGTGATATATGGGATCATATAAAGCGTTGTGTTTTGTATGTTTTGACATACTAAAAACTGGAAACTATACAAGCTCCGATTATTCGGCCACTAGAAATAAACAATACACAATCATAACACACATGTCTTTCCTGACCAACTGACTTATCTCGCCAATATCCAGTGTTTCGTGCGTATTTTGAGATTAATCACTATTCAATAACTTTAGTCTTACTCTGTTCTTTAATATTCGTTGGTCAAAATGGTGAAGCATTGCGTTATTAATTTTCTGGGTTTTTTATTGCACTATACGACTAAGTTATCTCATTGACGCTGCAAAAACTGCAAACGTTGACGTTTTGTGCCTTTTTCATGACGAACTCGGCACTTGAATATTGATGTATCTCAAAACATGCATAAAAATTCTGGATGCTGGCGAGATAAGTAACTTTGTCTGAAATGAAATGTGTGTTCTGATTGTGTACTGTATGTGTGTTTAGATTGTGTATTGTTTATCTCTATAGTACCATAATAATCGCAGCATATATATATAGTTTTCTGTTTTTATTACCTCAAAACATACAAATACAACGTTTTATATGTTCCTATATATATATATAGGCTATATCACTAAATTACTCGGTTATGTCGACTAGAGTTAGATCTTTTTGTTAAAGACACACATACTATATTTTGAGATTTTACCAAATACTTAACTTGCAAACTTATATTTAAGTTTTCAACTTTCACGAGCTGTTAATATTGAAATGTTGTAGTTATAACCTACCATCAAAACCGCTTCCCCCCCCCCGAGTTGCATTACATTGATGTCTTTGCAATTGGTAGTAAATTTTCAGAACGATTTATGTATTGTCATCAACAAACATGCAGCAGTTTGATTACATGTTTATGTTATTATACCGACTATAGATGATCATTGAACAATTCGCATCGTAGGCTGATTTCCATTCAGTGCCAAATGTCGCGCGATCGACTTTTTGCTATCAAAGCATTGGTCAAATTATTCTAATGAAGGAGGGAAACATATTGATTAACTGAAACAGGGCTAATTCTTTCGAAACAGGGCATCCTGAAACAGGGCTAATTCGTTCGATATTGATATTACTGCTGTTGAACTAGAACGGAGTAAGCATGTTTACGTTGCGCAATACGTAGCTTTTCTAAAGAACGAGAGAAAGATGACAGATTTATTTATCTGTGTCTCTGTTTAGAGATCAGAATCACGAAAGATGTCGTAGGTATACAACATTCAGTCAGAAGACTTAAGATTTTCATACTAAGTCATTAACACGCGAACATAATTTTTACGAATCTTCCCATTCTAACGAATCTGATGATATTCACGAATCGAACGGTTCCTACGATTCGTACAAATAAACTTGGTCCGTTGATATCCTTGTTTGACATTAATAACGTTCATTAATAAGTTCAGGAATATCCTTGTTTGATATTGATAACGTCATTAATGATATTAATAACGTCATTAATAAGTTCAGGAAGTATTACATTGCTATGAATATCTTTGACAGATAGGAAATTAAATTTATCTACCATTCGAACGAAACGGAACGGCATTCACAGATTGTCAAGAGTCGAGGGCATTGGACAAGAATGCTTCATTGGATTGATCTTCTGCCTTGGGTGGTTTTTTGAAACAAAACAATCCTTTTCATAAATGCTTCTTGCTCTGGTGAGGCAGTTGTACTCGATTTGATAGGTTTCTTCCACTCTCGGTTTCTATGAAAAGTAACAATGTTTTTCAGGTCTCTTTTTTTTACCCTCTTGTTTGTGTATAACACAAGATCCCTTCTTCTTCCATGATATGAACTTTTGTCTTCTATTGCTTTACTTATGAAATCCTCATCATTACTGTCAATTAATATAGGGCGACCTTGGTTTGACATCTTCCACATTTTCACTGAATTGTTTTAAAATAATTGCTTGGCTTGTCGCATTACCATTTGCTTTAATTTAACAGAGATTTCTGTTTTAAGCATTTCCTTTAAACTGTCTAATCGTTCACCTACAAACAAACGCTTATCTGCTGGATGTTGAATTCGGCCCTCACTCCAGACATCTCTCTTTTTAGCCAGTAATTTATCGATTTCTCCCATCTCGTTCATTAGCTTCTCCACTTTCGTGTGCAGTCTTTTCTTCACAATATCTTTAGAAGTCAACTTAGTGTCCTCCCAGTGTCCAAACCATTTTTTTGTTGCACTTACAACGTCTTGTGAATTTATTCCCAACATCTCTATTTCACTCCTGGTACGGTTGGCGCACAGGAGAACACGGGCAACTTTCCTTTCCCATTCTGGGTCTATAGTTGAAATTATACCTTGTATCACATTGCAGCGAACTGGGATTCGATATTTCGTAACATCACCTACAAGAAAAGAACTTGCAAAACAATAAAAAATGGTAGCCAATCAACATCGCTTGGTTTGAGTAAGATGAATCTTTCCTTTGTAAAAGGTAAGTTAACTCAGTGTTTCCACAATGGAATTACAAAATTTCTTGTTCTCTGCCTAAAATTTCCTGAAATTTCCTGCAAATAACCTGTTTTTTTCCTGGAAAATTCCTAATATTTTTAAATTTGTTTTTGCTATTAAAATGTATTTCTTTTCAGTTAAGGCAACAAAAGTGCCAAATTTTGTATTTAATCAGAACTGAGAACCCTAACACTATTTTATTTATTATATTGTGTATAAAAAAGTAACAAAGCACCTCTGCAGCTCTTCTACATTCTACACTATTTTACACTTTACAAGCTTACATAACCGGCATAACCATACTGCCAGTGGCGGACACTAGGGGGGCCAAGGGGGACCCCATAATTTCCCAAAGCCTTTGAATGATAGCTGATTAACTGTGTAACTGTGATAGCTGATTAACTGTGTATCAATAATTTTACAACCACGAAACTGAAGAAAGCCTTAATAGGCCATAATTGAACTAAGTTTGCATGAAATTTAAGCCAAAAAGGTTTTAAGAACAGAGATTTGCTTATTCCCAAGGGTTACAAAAGGTCACTATAGAGTAGCGGTGTCCAGACATTTTAATCAAGTTTTACTTCATTTCTCCTTGGAGGGATACTGAGTTTAGTATCAAATTAAATATAAAGTTCTTGTGACTCAGTGGATATATCCTTCGTGCTATATCTTGTAATTTTACGTTTATATTTGGGATTTACTATCATGGTTGTCTGTTGTGTCGCAGTATTTGTCATATTACTAATCGGGAATTTGGCTTGTTGGTCATTATCTTGTCTTCAGTATATTGGATTTATCTCAAGTTTTCCCTGTCTACAACGTACTTTGTTCTTGTTATTGTGTCAAGCTTTGGTGTTTTCTTACTAAGCGCAATTTTAATAATATACGTGTTTTAACATTTTGACCGTTGGAATTTTTTTGAATCATTTGCGCCTAACGTCGTTCGTGATGGCAACATCTTGCTAACTTGTAATCGAGCTTCCTTAGTCTAAAGACTTGTTTCAACATTGGAATCGTGCTTGTCTGCTTACTCGTAACATTTTTAGTTCATTATTGTTCATGCGGTGCAGTCGATCGTGATTTTTTCGTGTATTATTGATGTTGTAGAAATGTACTGTCATATATAAAAGTACTATCTGCAGTATTGACCTTTGACTTGAACTAACTTCTCTGGTTTCATTCTTGGGGATTTCCCTAACAAAGTTGGCGTGTGTATACAATATATCGACAATCAATCAATCTATTAAAGTGTTGAATCGGAACTAATGGTTTATGTCCATTTCTGTTCATCTATTTCGTATATATCACTTTAAAGTTTCAAGATTTGAAAAAGATAACCATTGATAATACAATCAGAATATATGGTGGATTCTTGTCTTGGTTTGTATCCATTTCTGAACATTTATTTAGTATATTCGTCTCGCAATTCTTTGGCATCTTGGCCATGTAATTGGAATATCACTCTAAAGATTTGAAAAAGAAATAGAAGTTGAAACAACGATATACAAGACCAGGCATATAGTTGCGTTTCTGGTTTGGCCCAATTGTTTCTCTCGTCTTCTTTACTGGCGACAGAATGCAGACAATCAACGATCAAATAATGCGTCTTCACAAATTTCAGATCTTCCACAACCCATAAACAATGAACTTTCACGCCGAAGTACACAAGTGTCAAGTTTCTCTGGGAGCTTTAAATGTCAATTGTGCGCAAAACTATTCACCACAGAAAAGGGGAGATCTATTCATTTGAAATCCTGTCGAAAAAAGCACAGAATTAATGACACTCGGCAAACTACACAATCAGTACTACACGGTTCACTGGACTTGAATGATAATCTTGGATCTCAAGATTGCACAGTCGAACTAAATAATGCGTCATCCTCTACCTCGGACACTCTCAAAGTATGGGGAGATCACACCAAGGAAGACACAAATCAGGTATTGAGTGCAATATACGAAGAGGTCGTGAAATGGCGGCGAAAACATCTTCATGCTCCCAACTGGTGCAGCTGGAAAAAGATTCATTACTGAAACCACCCATCTCATAAACATCTGGAATTCGGAAGCAGAAACGATGAAAGATATATCATTGAAAGCGGTGATGGTAATGCCAGCATTACTACTTCAGAAACTCACGTACAAGTCAAAGTCAAAACAACACAAGGAGTGTTTACACCGGAGATTGATGGAGTGTGAAGCAGGGAACTTTGACATTTTGATTAAAGAAGCCAGAGCCATCCAGTCGAAACTGACCACAAGCCAACAACCTAGATCCGCCGACCATTTTCCTCGTACATTTGCGAAGTTGATGTTAGCTGGCAAAGTTCACGCAGCCATACGAATGCTTGATAAAGAAACTTCAGCAGGCGTGTTACATCTTTCAGATGAAACTTTACGAGATCTCAAAGCAAAACATCCGGAATCATCGCCAGCTGATGAAGAAGTTCTTATTAAAGGAGAAATACCATTCATTGATCCGGTAATGTTCTCTGCAATCGATGAGTCAACAATTGCTAAAGCAGCACTACACACGAAGGGAGCGGCAGGTCCTTCTGGTCTCGATGCAGATGGCTGGCAGAGAATACTCGTTTCCAAGAACTTTGGCATGGCAGCAACAGAGCAACATATGTGAGGACAGAAATGAAGTGAAACACGCAGCATACGCAGATGATCTAGGTGGTGCTGGAGTTCTCGAATGTTTGAGAGAATGGTGGAATAAAGTCCTTCGTTTTGGTCCCCTTCTTGGCTACTACCCAAAAGCGTCAAAGTCATGGCTTGTGGTTAAGGAAACGAAATTCGAAGCTGCGCAACAAATATTTGCGGATACCGAAATAAACGTGACGTCGGAAGGGCACGAATACCTCGTGGGCTACATCGAAACGGGTGAGTCGCAAGAGAAATACACACGAAGTCTTGTGGAGAAATGGGTACAGCAGCTCCAACAGCTCTCGAAAGTCGCGTTGTCTCAACCACAGGCTGCATATGCGGCATTCGTTGCAGGATTCAAACATAAGCTAACATACCACATCCGTACCATTCCTGATTTTGGTCCCCTGCTTAAACCAGTCGATGACATCATCAATGCCTCCTTTATACCCGCCATCACTGAAGGACATCATTGCTCCTTAGAAGAACGCAAACTTCTCAGTCTCCCTGTTAGGTTTGGCGGACTTGGTATCCCGATCTTCGCCGAAGCAGCCGAGATAGAATTTGGCTTTTCCAAAACCGCAGCTGAGCAACTCGCAGAGAAGATCAAAGCGCAAGATGAAAGATACTCGTTCAACAGCCAAATCCATAACCAGACTAAGAACGAAATTAAGAAGGCAAGAAACGACAAGTTCCAGGAAAGAATTGGTGACCTGAGAGCAGTGATGACTAAAGATCAACTTCGAGCGAACAATCTGGCTCAAATGAAAGGTGCGCCAAGAAAGGTGCCTCAACAAGAGAGAATTCCATGACGCCATACGGATGCGTTATCGATGGCAGCTGAAATACCTCCCCACAACATGCGCCTGTGGAAAAATCTTCTCCACTGATCATGCTATGTCGTGCTTAAAAGGGGGTTTCATTCATCAACGCCATGACGAAGCTCGGGACCTCATTGGGCAACTAGCAACCGAGATCTCCCATGACGTAGAAATAGAGTTACAGGTGAGCAACTTCACGGCACGGCAAACGCACAAGATGAAGCGAGACTCAACGTCAGCGTTAGAGGCTTCTGGCAACGTGGACAAAGGGCATTCTTTGATGTACAGGTTTTCAACCCCGAGTTACAGAAATCAGAAGCTGTCGACCGCCTTTACCACCAACGAGCGTGAGAAGAAACGTACATATGCGGAAAGAGTTCTCAACATCGAACACGGTTTCACTCCATTAGTATTCACCCCATATGGAGGCTGTAGCCGCGAAACAGAAAAGTTCCTGTCAGTTTTATCGAAGTCGATTGCTAAGAAACGTGCAGTAACAAACAGTATCGTGACAAACTGGATTCGGACAAAATTATCGTTTGCTCTTCTGCGATCTGCCATCCTCTGCACCCGTGGATCTCAATCTCTGCGAAAAAGATTTGAAGTCGATCCAGGGAACATAGAGATTGCCTGTGCGTCGGGCAATATAATAACTGGGATTGACATTTATGTGTTAAAGATGACAATAATTAACTGACTTATAACCATAAACCACGTTATTGACCGTTCAAACTCTAAATAATTCATATGACCTGTAAATATTGTTTTCTTATTATTAAATTATATTGTTAATAAAAAAACAAACAAAAACAAAAAGGGTGGTTATATGTTGGCAACCTAAGTTCGCACCCCCAATATTTCGCGAAGTGTCTGCCACTGCATACTACCATAGTTCATACTATAAATTATTAAATTATTATGGCATAGATGTCCAATTATAACAATTAATTAGTCTGTTTTCAGTTTTTTGATAAACTCTTTTCGCAGGGTAGCGACATCATCATCATCAGCATTTGCTTCGATGGCATGGTGAAGACTTAGCATTTCCTTAGTGCAATCAAGTTTAACAGTTTTAACTGTTACTCTCTGATGAGCTTGATTTCAAGATTGTCATCTTTGTGGTTAACAGAGCTAGTAAATACTAAATGACTAAATACTCGCTTGACTGCTACGTTAGAATATGGCAAAGACAGGAGCAATTTCACCACCTTTACCAAATTTGGCTTTGCCTGCTCACCTGAACTTTTTTCTCCTTGAATATCACCTGCCAGTATTCTTCATCAATGCTTTGTAAATCAGCAACATCTGCAAGGATTGGCATTTTCTTGTACAAACCACTCAGGGAAGGAATCTTCAGATTATATGCAACATCTGGAGAGAGGCAAGAAAGCACATCTAGGTTTTTGCAGTCACTAAACCGACTTTGAATCTGTTTCACTGCTTCAACCACAAAATCTCTGCACTGAGAGTAAACAACAGAAATACCACCATATTCATTTCCAAGTTCAGCTCTAATGGTAAGCAAGGTGTCACTTGCTGCAATACCAAGGTTCACTTGATTTGGCGGAACCTGCTTATCAATTCTGGAGGGATCAATTTTGAAAGCATCAGTGCTCCTCACAAAGGCTACCTCCATAAAATCAAAACACATTGCCTTTATTAGCTTCTCGACTTCCTCTTTAAGCTTATACAGTTGTGGCATTTCGCTCTGGAAAAGAACATTAAAGGACACCAACCTGCCCAAATTGTAGTCCAGGAACTCTAAGTAGGCTTCAGTGAATCTGTTGTTCAATCTCTCCAATATTGAATAATAATTTATAATTTAATTACTTATATTGCGCCTGTTTCATAAAAAGATGCCCGCAGGCGCATTACAAAAGAGAACCAATTACAGGATTTACAATGTCATGATAGTAGTTATTTAGACTTAAAAATATTTACATCAAACTATAAGTACTAACTAAGAATAATAAATGTAAACAAATATTTTAACAGTTGTATGCTATTTTAAAAAGGTGCATTTTAAGCATACGTTTAAAACTATCAACGTTCGAAATAGTACGTAGAGCATTTGGAAGATTGTTCCAGAGCTTGGGTGCCGCAACAATAAAGGAGCGGTCACCCAGAGTAGCTTTACTTCTTATTTTCGAATGCTCTAGTACGTGCTTGTCATTCGATGATCTAAGATTATATCTCGACGTAATCTTTAGTTCTAAGAGTTCTGAAATATATTCTGGAGCAAGTCCGTTAAGTGCTTTGAACGTGAGAAGCAAGATTTTGAACTGAATTCTGTAGGTTATAGCCAATAAGCTGTTGCAATAATCGAGAAGGCTAACCACAAATGCGTTTATCAGGGTCTGTGTACAGTCAAGGCTAAGAAACTTCCTGATTCTTCTAATGTTGTATAGATGAAAAAAGGCGGCTTTACAGATACTATTTATGTGTTTATCCATCTTTAACTGACTATCAAACCAGGTTCCAAGGTTTTTGACCGCGCTGGCTGGAGAAGTCATACAGTCACCAACGTGTAAAGCGTCAATGTTTACTTTGGTAAGCTGTTGCCTGGTTCCAATAATAAGAAGCTCAGTCTTGTCGTCATTTAGCTTGAGCCGGTCAGAAAGCATCCACTCTCTTATATCCATAATGCATCTTTGCATAGCTTCAACAGCGGCAGATTGATCATCGTCAGAGTTAGCATTAAAAGATACATACAGCTGTGTGTCGTCTGCATATGCATGGGCGTCAGGCAAATGGCGTTCAATGATTGTAAACAGCTTGCTGGCATAGAGGATAAAAAGGAGAGGGCCAAGACAGGATCCTTGTGGTACACCATATTTTACTTTAAACCTTTGAGATTTCCGCCATTGATAGATATAGACTGGAATCTGTTATGCAGATATGACGTGAACCATGTGTGGACATGCCCTGAAATGCCAAAATCTGTGTGAAGTCGATCAAGTCAAGCAGTATACTATGATCTATACTATGATCTATAGTGTCAAAGGCCGCACTGAGATCAAGTAGTACCAATAAGGTGACATGCTGCCGATTCATATTGAGTAGGATGTCATTTTTGACTCGAATAAGTGCAGTTTCAACACTATGAAATTCACGATATGCTGACTGGGCTTTGGGATAGAGTTCATGGACAGTGAGATGATTATGAGTTTGTCCAAACACAGCTCGCTCGGTAAGCTTGGAAGTAAAAGATAGGTTACTTATCGGGCGAAGGTTGGGAAATACCAACTCAGCGTTTGATTTCTTCAGTCTGGGTTTAACATCAGCAAGTTTCCAATTTCCTGGGAAGCAGCCAGATTGCATGGACAGATTTATTATCCTTGTAAGGGTGGGAAGAAGAATATCCAAACACTTAACCAAAAGGGGGGTGGGCATAGGATCCAGCGAGCAGGACTTATTGCTTGATTTAGTTATTAGGCGCATGACATCGTCATCGCTTAGAATTGTGAAGGAGTCAAAGGAGGCCGAACAGATAGAGGGTTGCTCTGGAGTTGGAGTAGCTGTAGAGCTAATAGCGGCTTCGTCGAGTTTGGTATGAATGCGCTCAATTTTCTGTAAGAAAAATTTCCCAATATCATTTGCCAACACAGTGCTATCATGATATCCTTGGAAAGACAAATCTGTCTCCTGGTTGAACAGCGTCTTTGCGGACCTGAACAGCTTGCGTTGATCATTGCTGTTCTCTTCTATAAAGCTAGTGTAATACTTTTTCCGCGCCTGCTTCATCACCATAGTAGCACGGTTTTTTAGGGTTTTAAAGATCAGGAGGTCACTGTGCAACTTTGTTTTGCGCCACTTCCTCTCAGCTCTTCGCCGTTCACTTTTGGCAGATTTGACCTCGTTGGTGAACCAGGGGATAGTAGGTCGTTTAGTAACTGTCTTATTGATCAAAGGTGCGTGGCGATCCAATGCTGATTTTAGCGTATTCTCATAGTACTTAACCAAATCGTTCAGGTTGTAAGAGGCTGTCTTCATGCAGAGGTCAGAGCTAGAAAGCTCATCACGCAAAGTATCCACATTGATTTAATTTTCCTGAAAGAGATCTGTGTCTTTCTGAGAGAGGGCTTGTTGATTGTCAGCTGACAGTGGACGGGCATATGATCGGAAAAACGATAGTCAGTCCATGGTATTGAGATAGCAAGTTGATCAGACTGCCTTGTAATGATAAGGTCCAGGGTGTGTTTGCTAATATGAGTGGGCACAGTAACATGTTGCTCGAGCCCAACACTCTCAAGTAGCTCACATAATTTGATCGCATCTGGATCATCAGCTACGTCCATATGAATATTGAAATCACCTGTGATCAAGAGGTGATTAGCGCAGAGTACCACTGACTCAAGGAATTCAGAAAATTCCTCAAGGAAAACACTAGTAGTCACAGGGTGAGCTACTGAGTATGGTGTTCTGTAGATGATAATCAAGTGAATCCGCTGGGTTCCAGATAATATGTCCCATTCAGAATATTCAAACGATTGTAGTTCAGCAGCATCGCCTCTTTTCACACTTAGATTATCTCTAAACAGGATGCCTGTGCCACCTCCCCTGCGGCCAGTTCTTGGGTGATCTAGAAGTTTATACCCGGAGGGCGTGCAAAGAGTGCAGGATGCAGATTCTGTCTCTCAAAACCACATTTCCGTAACAGCAACAACATCAGGTTTGTGATCATGAACAAAGTCTGTAAATTCTCCCGCCTTGTTATTCAACGACTGCGCATTCATAACACAAAACCTAAGTTGTTCATGATGATATTGCATAGAATCATCACCAGAACAACTTATAGTTGTAAGATTATTTCGATTTTGTGAGTTCAATAGATGTCCATTGCCTCTAGGCAAGGATATCACAGGTATCCTGAATGATGTATTCATTGTGTATGAGGAGTTATTGAAGACCATTGGAGATAACGCTCTATTGACAGTAATTAAATTTGACAGATTTCTTGTCATTGTGGATAGCGAGGCGCGACGCACCAAAGAACAGTGAGAGGGAATTGTTTGTTGGTCATCCGTGGGGCCAGGATTTAGTTTAAATACTAAATCACCTTCAAGTGGGCAGTGGAATGTAGCTGATGAATTACAATAATATGCACATGGTCGTTTAGCACGCTTGATCTTGATCTTGGATGGGAATGCATAATATTCTGTATCATGACAATATAAACGCCCAATAAATACAAGACTGTGGATGGTGATGTAATTTTTCCGGGCTGAGATAGATAACAATAGTCCATTATAAATGAAGTCCATACCATTGTTCACCAATAAGTCATTTCTTGAATATGTAATGTTGTTATCAATCAAGTGTATAGAGCACAAGATGTTGTTTGCTTCGTTGCCCTTCTCGCACTCACCAAATAGATTAAGTCCAGGACTAGATGAAAAATCAATACACACTGATAGATCTATTACCACAAATCTCACAGGAGTAGCAAAATAGAGCATACCATGTGTAGTAGACCTCGAGATTAAAAACGGGAAATTGTGCTTCAGGTTCGTTTGACTTGACAATTACCCGGGCAATTGTTGTTTGCTTCGTTTAATTCGTCGCCTTTCTCGCACTCACAAAATAGATCAGATCCAGAATAAGGTGAAAGATCCATATACATTATTAAATCTGTTAACACAAGTCTCATTGGAGAGGCCAAGGAAAGTATAACATGTGTAGTAAACCTCGAGATTGAAAACGAGTGATTGCACTTCAGTGTTTGTTTGACTTGACAATTGTCCAGACGAATTTGCAGACCCAAATTATAATTGTTCAAACACTGCCCATCGTTTACCAATCTATGAATATCTTCAGTTGTAGGAACTTCGTAGTTGATTAGATTACTTCTTTGAGTTGAAATACCATTAAAAGTAGGATATAAAATTAAAAATCTCAGAAGCATACAATACAGACCGGCAGCCATGTTTATCGTCACGATTGGTGTGGAGGGTCTTCAAATACCACATGGGTGAAGTACAACTTTAATGCAGCATACTGTTCCAGGGTTCGTTTCACACATAACTTCATAGACAACCATCTAGTCTGACCTAGATTTGTAAAAGAAATACAGTAAAATAAGTGAATGAGACAATGACAAATACCAAAACATAATATATTAAATTATTAATATACCTGGCTTTAGAATTTTCAATTCTTCCAGCTTTAAGAACTCCTGAAGCTCCTTAAATGCCCCAATGCTCTTGCTGGACAGGCTAAACTGCGAATATATATTCCAAAATGTTCAAGAGACTTACAGAAGCTAGTGGAGGCTTTAGAAGCTGTGAGCTGCACAGATGGATTAAATGGGATGAGCACTTTACCGCCATAATCCAGGATAATCACGCACCAGCATTTGGGCCACTGAGTGATTTACCCCAAACATAACATTGCATGTATCAGCGCAGAATCCTATGACATTTCTCATAGGGATATGTTTCTCCTTCAAACTCTTTATGAGACTGTCATAAATAGTAGCTGCCGCACCATTTGGTAATGGTATCAAGTCAATCATTACTGTTTCAAGTCTAAAATTATGTTCATCAAAGAAGACTCCCAGTATTGCAAGCTGCGATGTGGTGGACCGGTCAGTTGTTTCGTCTATAATCAACGAAAATTTGTTGGCTCTTAGCTTTGACACGCAAAGTTCAATAGAATGAAATCCCAGTACTTGGCGTATAATGTTAGTAGCCTTTTGCTTTCCCAGGGTTACTTGGCAAAGAGTTTCATCGGACGGAAAAAGGTCCCTGAGGACAGGCAATAGGTCATCCACTATGCTCAGAGGAAGGTTTTTTCAACGATGAAATGGCAAAGTTTTATTTCCATTAGTGCTGCGCATTCCCTGGATCCCAACAACAAGCTTAATGGACGGGTGACTTGTCGTTTTATTCGGCTTATCGCGTTATGCTTCTTGTTCTCCATGTGTCGTTTTTGCACAGGATAGTTTGCAATCACAGTAGGGAAATCCAGCTCGCTTTTCTAGCCAGTCCTTAAACTGATTCTCACACAGCCAAGAATTTGGAAACCTTAAAGTTTGGGCATGTTTCGCCTTCTTTACAGTTTTTGTACTTTTCCGTCTTTTCGTTGGCTCACCAAACGAAGTTGCTCCTTGTGTACTTTCGTCATCGTTTGAGTCATAGGAATCACTTGAATTTTCGACGTCCTCTTCAGCTGCTGCTGTGCTTACACGCTTCATTAGTTTATTTCATAATTCATATATGCTAATACAACATAAATTTAAAAAAGGATAAAATCATATAAGAACACTATAGACAACCAGTGAACCACATAAAAAATATAGAGCTCGCACTGGCAGCCTCGTGTTTTTGTGTTGCCTGATCAAAGAGCCCAATTGCATATGCCATATATGGTCATGACAACAAACAGGATCTTGATTTGAGCTAATTTGCTCATAAATGCAAACCACTGATACAAACTAGTAGTTTAGCACTAAAAAATATACAAGTCAACATCTTTTTGAATAATTTCCTTAGATTTCCCGAATTTTGGCAGATTTCCTGAATTTTCCACAATAATATTATACAAATATATATTTAAAAAATACGTGTAGGTTTAGGTCTACGAAATGCAAAGAGTGCTCGACAACATATAGTTAGAGCAAATTATAGATTTTCGCTTACCTCAAAACTTGTCTGCAACAGGCTGTTTCATCTGTAAAAGAATCATCAGGCAGTTTACAAGTATCGAAAAGAAATGACCGCTTATATGCTTCCTGCCGGGGCGTGGGAGTGTGTGTGGGAGACACTGTGTGCATGCATGGCTTTGTTTGCGTTGTTTACGCGAAATTTGTTACGATGACGACATCGTGAAATTATTTCAGCTCTTTTGTTGAGTAAACAATCCTTGTTTTTTTCTTTCAAAATACAAAATTTTTCTTCTAAACATAAATTCCATCGTTTTGATCCTCCCGTATACGAAATAGAATGTTTTCAAATTTGCCAATTAATACTGAAATCCTTATTGTTTTCTTTCAATGTCCAAATATATTTCGAAAGTTCCGTGTCATTTGCATGCTTTATGCTGAAAAGATTTAGTGTGGTTGGCCAATCGCTCTTTGAATGTGGTTGCAGTCATGCCAATGTAATTTTTGATCGTGTTTGTGTTGCTTACTGTGACTGTTGCTTTGTATACTATGTCCCTAGTCATGCATTGTTTTGAAGCGGCAAATGGTGTTTTCTACAACTGCAATTGGTAGTGTCCCTCTCCTGTGGCTTGTTATTTCTAGATATGCGTGCATTGTGTTTAGTGATTACTGACTTAATATTGTTCATGCAGCTATAGCTTACTTTAACTGTATTTCTGTTAAAAATTTTATGTAGCTTGTGGTGCGGTGGAAAATGCTTGTCAATTAGACTAAGGAAATTACGTCCCATGTTTGTGCTAACACTCTTGCTAAATGGTGGGTTGAACCAAATGATGTTGCGTTGCCTATTCCTGCGTTGTTTTTGCGGTGTGTGCTGAGTGTAGCTAAGTTCATGATTAAAGTTGCTATGCCTAAGTGCGTTCTGATATATGGGTGCAGATTCCTGAAAAGTTTGCTCATCTGATGAAAGAAGTGCGATGCGCTTGTTAATTGATGCAGGTAGTTGCCTTGTGATGCTCGGTGGGTGATTAGAGTGCATATTTATGTATAGTGGATCGTCATTGGGCTTCCTATAGGGCCTATGTTTTCCATTGTTAAGGTCGAAAGTTACGTCTAAAAAGTTTACAATGCGTAAATTTGATTCGGCAGTAATTTTTAGGTCAAACTGCTCGAAAATTTTGTGGAGATCTTTTCTTGTTTTGTCTGCTAAACGTGCTGATTTACTTTTTATAATAGCCAAAACCGTCATCTCTTGGCTATTATAAAAAGTAAATCAGCACGTTTGGCAGACAAACCAAGAAAAGATCTCCACAAAATTTTCGAGCAGTTTGACCTAAAAATTACCGCCGAATCAAATTTACGCATTGTAAACTTTTTAGACGTAACTTTCGACCTTAACAATGGAAAACATAGGCCCTATAGGAAGCCCAATGACGATCCACTATACATAAATATGCACTCTAATCACCCACCGAGCATCACAAGGCAACTACCTGCATCAATTAACAAGCGCATCGCACTTCTTTCATCAGATGAGCAAACTTTTCAGGAATCTGCACCCATATATCAGAACGCACTTAGGCATAGCAACTTTAATCATGAACTTAGCTACACTCAGCACACACCGCAAAAACAACGCAGGAATAGGCAACGCAACATCATTTGGTTCAACCCACCATTTAGCAAGAGTGTTACCACAAACATGGGACGTAATTTCCTTAGTCTAATTGACAAGCATTTTCCACCGCACCACAAGCTACATAAAATTTTTAACAGAAATACAGTTAAAGTAAGCTATAGCTGCATGAACAATATTAAGTCAGTAATCACTAAACACAATGCACGCATATCTAGAAATAACAAGCCACAGGAGAGGGACACTACCAATTGCAGTTGTAGAAAACACCATTTGCCCGCTTCAAAACAATGCATGACTAGGGACATAGTATACAAAGCAACAGTCACAGTAAGCAACACAAACACGATCAAAAATTACATTGGCATGACTGCAACCACATTCAAAGAGCGATTGGCCAACCACACTAAATCTTTTCAGCATAAAAAGCATGCAAATGACACGGAACTTTCGAAATATATTTGGACATTGAAAGAAAACAATAAGGATTTCAGTATTAATTGGCAAATTTTAAAACATTCTATTTCGTATACGGGAGGATCAAAACGATGCAATTTATGTTTAGAAGAAAAATTTTGTATTTTGAAAGAAAAAAACAAGGATTGTTTACTCAGCAAAAGAGCTGAAATAATTTCACGATGTCGTCATCGTAACAAATTTCGCGTAAACAACGCAAACAAAGCCATGCATGCACACAGTGTCTCCCACACACACTCCCACGCCCCGGCAGGAAGCATATAAGCGGTCATTTCTTTTCGATACTTGTAAACTGCCTGATGATTCTTTTACAGATGAAACAGCCTGTTGCAGACAAGTTTTGAGGTAAGCGAAAATCTATTTAAAAAATATATATATTTAAAAAAAATTTTTTATTTAATACTCCACACTTTTACATTTTTGTCCTGAATATTTATAAGTCCATCTGCAACTATGAAAATATGACAGTTTAGATCTCCAATGTGTGCCTTGTTATTAATCTTCAACATTATCCCACTCTGCATGTTCACAATCCTCCGACCAGATCCAAACACATGCTCTTTATCAACACTTTGCAGGTCAATGCACAGGCAAAACTTATTTTTGAAAAACTCTGCGGGTGTTATTTTTTTCAGTAGTGTTTTATCCCCAAAGAACCTTTCCACCTCATTGAACAACCTCACCTTTGGGATGCCCTGTGAGTACACCTGGTTTGGGGTTCCTTCCACCGTGACATCCACACTTTCAATGTTTGGGTACACATACTCCTCGCTGTCTGATCTCTTAGGTTTTGGAAAAAGATACACAATGGCGGACACTCTTTTTCTCTGAGGGTTGAACGTGTGTGTGATGATGGTCTCCGCAGGTTTCCACACCTTGTTCTTCCAACATGTAATATGGTTGTACATCAGTCCCTTCCCCATTGAATAGACCTCATCAGAGTTTCTAACCAACTCATCGCTTTTCACTCTCTCATTGTCCAACTTGTACACACTGAGAGTCTCCCCATCCTGTTTTGTGATCACATCCTCGTTGGATCCCATCCTCAAAGTATACTGAAGGTTGTTGTTCATGTTGTACGGAGCCAAACTTCCATGATCCTTCAAAATTTTATCTATCGGTATCTGCACCTCGTTACCATACACCTTGTGCAAAAGATTGTGCGCCACCTTTGCATCGTCCCCCACCTTCACACCACTGTCATCTCTGCTGGTGAGCTTTCGAAAGTTTTCACTGGCGCGTCCTCGCAGGATGTCCATATTATTTGGTCCAGGCTCCCAAGAATCTTTGTACAGCTTGTAAATACTTTCCGCTGAGTTGTCGTACACCGTCTCACCACCAAGTGTGATCTTCATCTCTTTCACCAAAGTTTTTGCTGCATTATTTTTATACCAGGACTTGGTGCCCGAGACTGTTAGCTTTCCTTTCAGTGAGAGACTTCCAGGTATGAGTGCAGACTTTGCATTTAGTCTTGGAACCTCCAACACATAGTCACTCCCAGGTGTGATTATGTTTGGGTTGGAGGTAATGGAGTGTCTGACCCTCTCTCCTTTTAGTAAGGGATTGACAAGTTGAAACTGTTGAAACTCTGGTAGCAACTTATCACTCATAGTTTATTATAGAGTAGGAAATATAAAAAAACTTTTATAAAAAAACTATAATAATCATACACAAGTGCCACCCCAAACAACACCAAGACCCAAAGATTTTTAGCCAACCAAAACAAACCTTGCGCACCAGTCTTCAATATATTATACAAAATACCTCCCAAAGTCGCAAGCCAGGGTGGAAGGTTTTTTAGCTTGTCTTTGACCCACTTGCCAAAATTGCTGAAGGCCTTCGCTCCTCCCACAACTGCATTCTCCCTGTGATTATCAGAGATGTGATGAGCCCTGCGATACCAAGACCAACAGCAGAAAGACTTAGAAAGTTTTGGCACAGTGTTTTTGGCTTTAGTCCATTTGACACCGAGAAAGTGGTCTGCAATCTAGAAGATTTTTACCACTATGTTGACGGCGAATTTAATTTCAACGCATTTGCGGATATTTTACCGGTGTGCATTAAAGATACTGTGGATATTTTACCAGTGTGCATTAAAGATACTGTGGCTGGCTTGGAGTATCTACACAGGCACAACATTGTCCACAGGGATTTGAAACCAAGCAATGTCCTGGTTTCCAACCAGCACTACTGTAATAAGGATAAAACATTTGTTGCTGAAATGTATGCAAACTGTTCATTGTCGGCAAGGTCGCAGACTTAGGATTAAGCAGGTCTTTGGACGCTCAAACTCAATCTGTCCTGCGTTCAAGGACGGATCATATATGATCTGTCCTGCGTTCAAGGACGGATCATATATGCCGTGATACACCTGTTTTTATGGCCCCTGAAATCGATACTTGTCAGTTAACCAATGCAAGCCAGGACGACTTGAAGATGGCAGATATCTGGTCCTTGGGGATTTTGGCGTACGCTATGATCAATCCTAACCTGAATAGTCTGTATCGCAAGGAGTCGGAAAGCTTGGGTGCTGCGTTTAATTTGGACATCATGAAACATTTTATGGAAGCACAGATTCTTCCTGGTCATGATGCGAAATACGAAGTCTTGCGAGTGACTGAGTGGTGGCAAATAGACGAAAGCTTCAATTTGTGTGCAAATTTCGATCCAAATTCACGACCAGCAGCATCAGATGTTCTCCGTATAATAAGGAGTGATGATATTGAATCATCACTTAATATGAAAAAACTTCGGCTGAGCCAAAACACTGCACTGGAAGCAGCTGATTTTTACAAGCAGTTATGGAAAATCATGATTTCGCATGTGAAAATTTGGTAGAGTTAGCAGAAGAAGCCTTAAACTATCTGTGATGTTCACTCCTCGTTCTAAGTTTAAATTGACTAAAACAATACTCCTTTATTAACTTGGTTTACCGACTTTAATACAAAATACATATCCCCCTAATTATTCATGCAAATTATGCGTAATTAGTTCATAATAAGTATAAACATTACATCTCTCCCTTCTTTGGAGTTAAAGTTCAAAATAAAATATTATAGGTCTAAATGTCAAAGTGTTTGTCATAAATATGTACAAGATTTTTTTTCTTTTATAATTTTTTTAAAACGTACCATGCAAATTAGAGTTCCATCAATTTCTTAAGCTGAATTAAGTTACTAACTATCAAATGTTCATGATCTCAATTTATACAAAATTTTATAATACCATTGTCATCCATATGCTCAACTTTGATATCTGTCTGGCTGTTTCCTTACTCATCTTGGATATCTAGGCGTTGCTGTCTCTATGGAGAGGTTTTCTGTGTGAGGTTGCTTCAAGTTCAGGATTTTCAGAGACGTCAGGATTTCTTGTGTTTCACATTCAGCGTCTTGAAAGATGTCAGGATTTTCTTGTGATCTTTCTGGAATTGAGGGTTAAAGACGAATTGAGTGTTACTGATCTGTAGTCTCTCCTTGCAGTGACCATTGATCCTTTCTTCTCCACCACTTTGTATGGACGTGGATCATAAGGCGGAAATCTTTTACTTTTGTAGTCGTTCTTCAGAAGTACTGTATCATAACCTTCTTCTAGATGGCTAGGTTTGACATTGGATTTCAGGTTGGACTCTTTTCCTATTTGCGGCAAATGAGTTTTCATTGAACGGCCAAACAGTGCAATGGCTGGTGGGATTTTGGTTGACGTGTGAGGAGTAGCTCTGTAGTTTTGTAAAAATTTGTGCATTTCTTGCTTCCAAACTTTGTTTTCCATCACAGCTGCCTTTATCACCTTCTTCACGGTGCGCATGAACCTCTCCACTTCACAGTTAGCCCGGGGCCAATAAGGGGTAACTTTTCTGTGACTAAAACCCAAATGCTTCGCAAACTCATTAAACTCGCAACTGTTAAATGGAGGACCATTATCTGATCGCAGTACTTCAGGTATTCCATGTTCAGAAAATATCTTATCCACACAAGGTATGACAGCGTTGGAAGACGTAGATCGTACCACTTCAACGATTGGAAATCTTGAATAGTCGTCGATAAGGACTGGCAGGTACTCATTAGAACCAGTTGGCGCCAGGCCAAAGTCTATACTCAGCTCGGTCCATGGTTGTTTCGGTGGCTCAAACATTTGTAATGGCTCTCTCCTGTTTCTCGGCGTCGTTACTTGACAAGCAAGGCAAGATTTCACTTTCTCTTCAACCAATCGACTGATCTTTGGAAACCAAACTTTCTCGCGTATCAATGCTTGGGTTTTAACCACTGCCCATGTGACCTTCGTGAGCTATATCTATCACTTTCTCTTGTAACGCTTCGGGAATTACAATTCTCTGTTCTCTCAAGACTAGATCGGGTAGAGTACATAGTTCGTTTCTTACTTTCTCAAAACCCTGAAAATCTGAAATGTTGATTCTTGCATCTTTGGAGGTTTCGTGCCATTTCCAGGTTTGAACAGCTTTCATTACAGCTTGTAGGGTAGCATCATTTCTTGTTGCCCACTTCAGATCGGTCAGGTTGATGGCTTTAGGCGTAGAGGTTTCTCCCAGGAAGTTAACGAATTCTTCAGCTACCTTCTCTTGACGGCTGTTCGGTGTAACATCACGAAGCGGATGTCTAGACAGATAATCTGCCGGATTTTCAGTTCCAGGCTGATAGCGTATTGTGACGTCATAAGGTTGTAAATGCAGGGACCATCTTTCTAGACGAGCTGACGGTTTCGATGCTGGGTTTGAGAATATCGTGACCAACGGTTGATGGTCAGTAAAAACGATGAATCCTCCTAAGTACAGGTATAAATGAAAATGCTCACATGACCAAACGATGGCGAGGGCTTCTCTCTCCAACTGTGAGTAATTCTGTCCTGTTATTGACAGGGCTCGACTGGCATAGGCGATTATCTTCTTTCGTCACTGTTAGGTTCCTTCTGGGTGAGCACAGCAGCAACACTGACGGAACTCGCATTGGTGAAGACTTCGGTCGTCTTGGTAGAATCGAAGTATGCATTTTCTGAAGCATTCGTAAGGGCATCACATAGTTTCTCCAATGCTCGCTCTTGTTTCCCTGTCCACACAAATGGTACATCCTTCTTTGTGAGTTCTCGTAGTGGCTGGGTCAATGTTGCATAACTCTTAATGAAACGACAACAAAAGTTGATCATACCAAGCAGGCTTCTCACTTCCGAGGCATCTTTTGGTGTAGCAAAGTCTTTAATTGTTCTCACTTTTGTTGGGTCGGGTGAAATTCCGTGCTCTGAGAAAACGTATCCTTGGAAAATTAGACTTTTCTTCTTAAATATGCATTTCCCTTTATTCAACGTGAGCCCACGCTCTCGAACCCTTTCGAGTGCAGCTTCCAAGCTGGCCTCATGATCGTCATCATCTGTTCCGTAAATCAGAATATCATCGCTTATGTTTAAGGTTCCTTTTAGACCACTAAGTGCTTCTCGAATCGCATTTTGAAAAATTTCAGCGGCACAATTAATTCCAAAGTTCAATCTTCGAAATCATCGAAGACCAAGATGAGTTGAAAACATTGGGCGCTAGCTCCAGCTGGTTATACCCTTGATTTAAGTCAAGTTTGCTGAAGATTTTAGCTCCATTCAAATCATTGATAACTTTGTTGATCGTCGGGGTGATGTTCCTTTCTCTCTTTATGGACTTGTTAACTTGACGCATGTCCACACAAACTCGAATCTTTCCTTCTTCTTTGGGACCACAACCACTGGTGATGCCCATGGAGTAGGACCTTCTGTCTTCTCAATAACTCCTAGTTTCTCGTCATTCAATAACTGTTCCTCTAGCTTTTCCCGAACATGGAACGGAACTCTTCGGGGTGGTTGTGCAACAGGTTGTACATTTTTTTCCACATACAAATGGACCTGGAATCCTTTCAACTTTCCGAGTCCTTCAAATAGATCACTGTAGCTTTCCACCAATGACTCTACTTTATCTTCTTCGGGCTGTTCGACCGATTGGCAGCAGTTTGTCCGAGCTATATGGAAATATTTTCTCATTTGTTCTGCTTAATTTAGGCTTTGTTCTCAGCTTAACAAAGGTAGCTTCAACTAAAATATTCACACTTGCGCCAGTATCGGCCATAACATTAATCGGAGTCCCATTAATTTTGACTTTAAATTTGGGTAGCTTCTGATACGACATAGCCCTAACTGTCAACCTTGAAAACACATACTTGTCTTCTGAGTTAGATTCAACATTGCCCCCATTTAAGTTGTTTACTCGACGACTGCGTCCCGAGGGGGCTTTAAATGCCCACTTCGCTTCGACTGTTTTCGTTTCGCTTCGCAAATTTTGACTGTTCGTTTGGCTTCGACGCTTCACGTTTCTTGTTGCAACAGTACTTGAAATGATTACATTTCAGACACCCACGACATTGCTTTCCATAGGCAGAACAATTATTTTTGCCTAGGACATGTTTATAACCACACTTCAACTTCGATTCGCTTTCGTTCCGCTGTTCATTAAATTCATGGCGGCCGGCCAGTTTTCTTTGTGAGTTGATTTGCACTTTCGATGCCATCTGCTTGCCATCTGCTCGAATACTGGAACAGTAGTCGCCATATTCTAGCAGCACAGCCTGGCTGTATGTATGTATGTATGTATGTATGTATGTATGTATGTATGTATGTATGTATGTATGTATGTATGTATGTATGTATGTATGTATGTATGTGGTATGGCTGAATGGCTGGAGATTCACTTTTTTTACTTCAATTTGTAACTGGAGTGATACTGAGTGATAATTTCATGATGGCGGACAGCAAGGACTGAGTGAATTCGAATGTGGTAAATATCCAGAGTGTCTTACTTTTTTAAGAAGTAGATACATCATATAATAAACGTTCTTTTACCTTCTCGATTATTCTGAATATATTGTGCATGTTAAGGAGTCTTCATGTTGGCGAGATAGTGCGTATTAACTGTTTACCATCTGCAGTTTCTTGTGTCAGGATATATGAAACCATGCACTGTCTAGCAGGTCAAAAGTTAAAGGTCAAAGGTTTTGTATTGCTGCAGATCTTGAATAAAAAATATCTGGCGAAAGCGTTTGGCTTTAAGCGAAAATTAAAACATAAATGGCTTGCGAACACTGAATATACAGTACGGCAGCAATTATATATGTTGCAAATCTTGAATACTTAATGCCGTTCATGGTGAAGATGCATGCAGTGTTAATTTTAATTTCTGTATGATAACTATTGGTTATGAAAATCTTTCAATGAAAAATTATTTTAACCACATTCCAGAACTGATTGATGAGAACAAATTTGGTGCTAAAGCTACTAATTAAAATATTTAAGTTTCTATATATTTATGTGATATAAAATAGCCCACCATTTTTCAATTATTCTAATAAAATTACGCTACAGCGTACCTATTTTTCATTTTGTCAACGAACAGCTCATTCCTAATGGTCAGCTCGTCCCATGCATGAATTCCTTAATTTAAACCATGTTTGATTCATCACAATTCCATATAGTAAAACGTCTTGTTCGGTAAAAACAATAAACTGAATACCCTTTCAGGCACTTTGGTTCTAGTTATCAATTTGTAGTCTAGCGCCGGAAAACATTGATTAGTCGCGTGAGTTCTTGAGTTCAAGTCCCAGGCAGCATGTCGTGCATTTGCTTTGCTATTTAATATTTCCATGTTTCATCATTCTAAGTTTTTCCCTGTTTTCTCTGTGATAGGGACAGACGTTTTGTGTTTAGGTTTTATTTTATGTGCTGACCGTTGACAAAAGGGACAATTGCATCTATGCTACTGTTTCAGTTGACGGTAATCAAATGGATGACGGCATGTCGATTTTACCATAATTCTTTATGAACACATGCATTATACACCTTAAGAAAATACCCGAAAAGACATAGCTGATCAAGACCATAAAATTTGTAAGATCTATGTTATTGATTCCTTTATTGACGTTAACAAATTAAACTGTTCTGGCTGTTATCCCAACCAATTCAGATTCGCAGAACATTATGATAAAATCGACATCCACTGTATTTTTATTATGGTGATTTGCGACACAGGCAAATTCAGTATTCATTTGTGAATGCAGAATCCATCCAGATTTCCTTGTCGTCTTATTATTATTTTTTTATTATTTCAATAATGCACATTAAGTAGCTTTGACAGCTAAATTACAATGTGATTCACAATTACATAGATAAGATATATGAATTAACAATTATAATTATTTGTATTCTAATCTATATTACAACGTTAAAGGGTAAATTACAGATATATACAGTATATATAAAATATATATTAATAGTATTTAAGAAATTATTCATGAAAGTTATTTTAAATCGTCTACTGCAAGGTTATATTTACGAATCGCATATACTAGAGGACTATTTCTAAAACGTTCTGTTCTACATTTAAAATTGTAAATTTTATTTCCATTAAGTCTCGTGTTTCTCTCCCGTAATTGCCCAACGGTAGGCGGTATGCGAAGGTTCGTTCATGTCCTTTATCAATTTAATACACAGTCTCCCTTCGACTTTCTAAGGTTTTAATTCCACATTCATTTAATGCCTGTACATAAGTCTTTCCAGGACATATTACTCTCATGGCACGCTTTTGAATTCTCTCTATATCTCTAGATTGTTCCTCTGTCAAACTCCCATGCCAAATTTGGGCTCCATATTCTACGACTGATCTGATTGTCAAAGTATAAAATGTTTTCAAATCGTCTCGTGGAGCATTATATCCTTTCAGGATTTTTAAGTAGTATAGCTGCTTAGCTGCCTTTTTAACAATGTATTCAGTGTTTGTGTTCCATTTTAAATCATCATCTAACCATAATCCAAGTAGTTTATAAGAGTTTACTCTTTCAAGTATGCACTCATTTACTTGTGTTACAGGAATCACTGTTCTATCTTTACGAAAATCAATAATAATCTCTTTGCATTTTTTTTGGATTTAACTCCATTCTCTCGGTTTGCGCAAAGTTCTTAACTGAATTTATTTTTTGGGGTATATTCCCAATTTCATTACCAGAAACATGGTCATAAACATCCAATGCCTCACTTCAGTATCAACAGACAGTATACTGGTATTGTAAGTACCAGCACTCGGAGGCGCCGCTTGTGTATCATACTTAGGCAAGGCATCGTTTGTTGTTGTTTTACAAACTTTAGTCAGTGCCTTGAGGAGGTCAGGGCTTGAATTGCTGTTTAATATTAGCGTATTCTGTTTTCCAGGATACCAAGTTATCGTTAAGTCCAAATCATAGCATGTAAATTTTCTTGATCTGCCACCAGGCGAAGTCCATCTGCCTTTTAAACCAACGACTTTATCGACAAATACCTTCAGTGCTTCGAAACTTTTAGACCATCTGAGTCGTTTTCCATCATAACTGAGATATGGCCAAACATCTTCTTTGTAATTACTATTGAGATTCGATTCCAAAACAGAGATATTTAAAAATATGTTAGAGCCATCTACAACACAACTGTCCGCCATTTTAATTTATGAGCCAGTGATCGTCAACTTCAAGACCTCAAACATTTCTGCACTAATCCGCACAAGTTATGTATTTTCGGAGTTGACCCTACATTCAATATTTTCGAGGAAAATATTAGTCTGACAGTTACAACCTACAGAAACTTCACAAAGACGTAACAAAGAACCCACCAGTCTTTATTCGACCAGTTCTCATGCATCAGCGTAAGGACTGGAAGACGTATTCTAGATTTGCAAATTCTCTAACAACCGAATGTCCAGAGCTCGAAGGTGTGCTTGCATGTGGAACGGATTGTGAAAGGGTGTTGATAGATGAGTTGAAGCGTAACTTTCGGTTTGCATTGTTCTTATGGTGTTTTATACACTTCAAAGATAACGTACAATGACAGTTGAGTGAGCGTGGCCTGTCGTCCGAAATCAAATCGAAATTCCTAAATGAGACATTTGGAAAGCAAGACGAGAACATAAAATACGCAGGTCTGGTTGATTGCGATACTGAAGACGAGTTTGACAACAAATTAATGGCATTGCAAAGTGAGTGGAAAGTCGTGGCACGTTGAAGAAGACAAACACATTCTACGAATGGTTTGTAAAAGAGAAGGTAATTGTATGAAAAAGCAGCTGGTTGGAATAAACTATGTGATTAATAAAGTTATGTTGAAAGATAAATCATTGTTGCACTGTTAACTGTTACTTTCGTTATACAAATGTTCCGTGTTTGTAATTTTGCAACGAGAATAGCTTTTGAAGATGTTTGAAGCGAAACCAAGATGACTGATAATTAAGTTTTGGATCGACGCTCTCTGGTTTAATAAATCTTTTGACTGCCAGTGTAGATCTGCAGTCTTCAACGGGTGATAATAAAAACATGCTTTTTTATTATGACCCGTTGAAGACTGCAGACAGCTCGTAAATAAATAAATGTATTAAACCAGAGAGAGCGTCCAAAACTTTATTAATGATATTAACACACAATAGCATTTGGTTTTTCCCATATACATAATACAGCTTTCTTATAACGTTTGAGAGAATACTTTAATTTTTCAGACATGTGATGTTAAAGAGTCCATGTTAAAGCCCATCCGAATAGAAGCTGGTCTGGGAAATCCTCCCGAGAATACACAAATAATGATCCTGAGTCAGCAAATTTTGTTATCAAACACGCATTGAAATTTGATGAGAAGAAACCTCACAAGTTCATTCAAGAAATGAAGAAAATCATCGAGAAAACCATACGAGATTCGGCCAGAGTTTCAACATTTAGTTGTCAATGACAAGACATGGAGCAGGATGTCCCACAAGCAGCTTATGGCGAAAGTTGAGAAGTACGTCAAAAGCGGCATGGATGCCAAGAAAGTCGTGATGAATAAATAAATAGAAATTGATAACAGCTCAATCCAAGATTCACTTTCGTCAACCATTACCCTTCCCATCACACCATCAGGCAGCGGTATTACCACAGTCCCGATGCCTATTCTCCAAGCTATGTTTGAAAGAGCAAACCAACTTTTACGGAAACGCAACAACGTCATCCCAAAGCCAGGAGCAACTGATGGATCATTTATTGTCGCTGGAAATAGTAACACCATTCACATCGTTACACCTGGAAAGGGCGGATGTCTGAAATGGGATAGAAACTGTGTTAATAGTTCGACAAGAATATGTGAAAAAGTCTTGGCTGTTGCACAAGTGAGTGAACAATTGAGCGAGTTCTAAGTTCTTGAAATGGCACTTGGTAGTGCTCCGAATAATGTGGGAAGAAAGCCGAGCACACGGAAAAGGACAAGTAAAAAGAAGCCTGTAACTCAAGTGGTTGACCTGCTTGAAGAGGTTACTGCCGAACCAGTTGTAACTCCCAACCAAATACCACCGTCTTGGCCCAGTATTTCAACTACCTCCTGTGGTGTCTGGTAGTGGAGGCCCTCGAGCTCCTCAGCTCAATTAAACAATTCAACATCCCATGGTGTGTGGACTCCCTCAGACTGCTCTACAGCACCTAGCTTATCATATACCTCCCGTATTTTAATTTGGAATGACTATTGACATTATGCTTACAGAATGTGCTTTATAAATTGTGGTACATTAACTTTACAGTCATATGGATTATGGAGTATTACTGACAGTGAACAAGACATTTAAAATCAGAAAGTTGAGAAAGGACTGTTGAAGGTTTACTGGTACAATTGCAAAGAAACTTTATCTTATGCAAATATGGTTGTTACATTAATTTGGTTGGCAGTATTTAATTTGATTTGCTTAAAACTACTCCCGATAGACTCTGGTCTAGTTCAAACATTCAACTTTTCATGTGCCTAATGTGAGTTGGATATATTGTTTGAGTTCATTCTTATTAGGTTTGTGTTTTAATATACTACCTTTGTTAGGTCATCTTAAAACATTTAGTGGCAATGAACCACCCCTCCATTTTTTCATTACTCAGTCCAGGGGTCGATAAAGTCTGGATCACTGGCACCGACGGTCGCAGGCACATTTTGTTTCTCAAAACTTAAGTTGCTGTATAAAGCTAAAATCTCTTGAGAACAGCAATATGGAAAGTTAACAGAAAAGTAAAAACTCCCACAAATATTTTTAGTCTTCATTATTGATTGTTGTTCATTTTTATTGCAGTTCATTTTTATTGCAGTCTGTTTGACCAAATCACAGAATAAACCAGAAGGTTCACTCTAATACTAAAGACTAGTCACGCTTTTTCACGCTTGCTACACTTGTTTAGGGATCTGAAACAAGCGCGGGCTGAGCATTTTAATAGGAAATAGTATAGGAGTGAACTGGGTACGAGGTTGCATTACACTTGTTTAGCTCGAGGACAGATTTTTGCCGAGTGAACCTTCTGGTTAATTCTTATTCTGTGACCAAATGCTCAACTGGTCGGACAGTTTCTCCAGACAAAACAAAGCAATGAATTTGCATGGTTAAAATATCTGATCAAATTCCGAAATGTCCAATCGCATATCATTTTGGTCGGATATTTTTTGTCCGGACAAATTTTGAAATTATCTCAGGCTCTGAATGTATAATGCCATAAAGGGCTGATTCGAGTCTCGCAATAATACTCTTTTCAAAATGACTTGCTTTAGAAAGAAAAGTTTCAAACCACAACTAGTAAATTTGATTCCAATTGGCTCTGATAGCTTCAGATTGCAAAATATTTCTGGATATGCCCCCCCAACCTCTCCCCCGCCCCACCTCTCCCCCCCCCCCCAGAAGGCTTGCAAATTCCAGCATTTGCTAGACCCCCAACACAAAAATCAACATTTTGCCAGCACATTTTAAAATTATTTTTGCGGTCGTAGGCACACAAAAAAGTTATCGAACCTTTTTACAAATAGTGCATTACAACATTGGAAGTTATTTATTGCTATGCCTGTGTATTCTAAACATACAAGTTATCTAGTTGTGCCTAAAATAACAATTGTAAGAAATGTGTAAATAAGAGTAAAGTACATATGTACAATATATAATAAAATTGTTTTCATTTTCATTCGAAGCAATTGAAGGCAGTACTCTCTTGTAACTGATCAATAAGTGTGTTTTCATAAAATAAATTATAAAAATGTATCAAGGTTGTTATTCTTATGATGAAGAAAGGTAAAATAACAGGCTCTCATTGGTGTTCTGCAGTCAACTGCTCCAACAATAAATTACGGGACAAATCCCTAAGCTTTTTTTTTATTTCCCTTGGATGCTGAAAGGTAAGAAATCTTTTTTTAAATAGAATTGTTTTAGTTTCATAAATTAAGTGAATTTGTAATTATCAACAAACTTTTAGTTCTATTTACATCATTGCAGGATATCTAGATTTCGTTTTGGGCATGTTTAGGAGAGGGATTCTAAATTAATATAAACTAAGAAAACTTGTAATAAGGCAGGTGTAAAAAAGGGGATGGAGAACTTATTTTTATAAAATTATCTTATTAGAAAGGAAATTAAAGCATGGGCTTGTTTGTGGCTTGTTTATGGGTCTTATTAGAGAGGAGACTAAATTTATAGAGAATGTTACTAAATATCCAGTTGTATTGGCCGGCTTAAATCTCTTTATGCAAAATACATTTAATAAAATAAAGTTAATGCATTTACTTATTTTTAGATCAAAGAAATGGGTAGTCAACTGCAGGAGACAAGACCTGGAAAAGAAGGATCCGAATTATTATATAACAATTTATATAACTAAATGTTTTAAGATGACCTAACAAAGGTAGTATATTAAAACACAAACCTAATAAGAATGAACTCAAACAATATGTCCCAACTCACATTAGGCACATGAAAAGTTGAATGTTTGAACTAGACCAGAGTCTAGCGGGAGTAGTCTTAAGCAAATCAAATTAAATACTGCCAACCAAATTAATGTAACAACCATATTTGCATACGATAAAGTTTCTTTGCAATTGTACCAGTAAACTTTCAACAGTCCTTTCTCAACTTTCTGATTTTAAATGTCTTGTTCACTGTCAGTAATACTCCATAATCCATATGACTGTAAAGTCGACGTACCACAATTTATAAAGCACATTCTGTAAGCATAATGTCAATAGTCATTCCAAATTGAGTTCTATGTGGTCTCACTGATTAAACTCTGAAGAGCGTTCAACATCTGCAACCATCTCACTAGTTCCTACATGGAGTTTAAAACAAATTATTAAAATGAACTTGATGAATGTATGCATGACTACTCGATAGTAACACATTTAAATAGCTAGACATATCAACTTCATGGAGCAGTTGTTTTTAAACGCTATTTATTCTAGCTTTCCCAATTGAATTACAAAAACATAATTGATTAAAGACATGTTGAGTCGAACAAGAGAGTCTATGATGGGATTGTAAGACAGTTTGCAGTAAAACATTTGTATGAGCGAAACCCGATACTCATACTCATACTCTCATACTCCCGAACAAATCGCAGCTAAATTGTACCAGAAAAATATATTTTTACGTTACCAGGCTTGACAAAGAAAAAGTCGCTTACCTTTTCTTCAAAATATTCATAAAACCGACGAAAATAGCCCACTTACATTCCAAAAGGAGCAGTTTTATTAATATGCGGTTTTCGCCATATTGTTTATAGTAAAAAGAGTGTCCTTTCTGGTTCGTCTCCGTATTCCGTGGTTTCGCTCAGAGAACAGCAACTTACAGAAAAGTACCTACAAACGTTTCTTCCATGGATTTACAAAAATGTAAATGCACGCTACAAGACCTGGAGGAAATTAACTCAAAGGGAGATAAACTTGAAAAAGATATAATCAGTAAGAAAAAAGAATGTTATAATGAAGATATGACCCTCAGACCTGGAGGTGAGGCCAAATTGAATTTTCTTGACAGCAGTATGGAAAAGCTTTCTGGTGTTGTTGCAGTTGTCAAAAAGGCCCTCAGTGATGTAGATGAGGTGTACAAAAGTTATTAATGAACATGTTGGCTTAAGTAGTCAAGGAGATCACAGTGAAAAGAAATCAAATCGCTCTAGACGGGAGAAAGAACAAAGAAGACAAATCAAACAGAAAAAGGAAAACTTGCTTCAAAAACAGGCCAAAAACGTGTTGAAAGAATTAGTTGTTGAGCAAGCCAGCTTTATACCTACACATAATATCACACAGTTGGCCCAAGTTCCATTAATAACAGCAGCAAACATAAACATGGAGGCACTAAAAGGTCCCAAGAGAAGATTCCATTTAAATGGTTTGAAGCATTTAGTGAAAAATCATTACATTGGAGAAGATGTACTTGAACATGTGAACAAATGCACTTCTGACATGGAAGCTACTGCTGTAAAGAAACAAACTGGGTTGAAGGGGAATAACTGCTTTATCAGCCCCAACTAGGCTGATAAGCAATTATTTCCTACAATCTGATCACAGTACCAACACTTCCAGCACGAATAGTCAAAGTGACAGCAGTTATGTTGAACATTCTGATGAAAGTATCAGCCTATCCAGCACTGAAAGTGACATTGATCAATTGTAAAATTGAAGAGTGTTTGATAATATTTTATATTGTGTTATGTTAATACCAAGTATACTTTTTACTATGAAAGTCAACTAAAATGTGCTATGAAGACTGATGCAATTTATGTGCATCATCCTTTTGCTGGTAAAAAAACTGAAGACCCCCTTTTTAGCAGAATATAAATTCCAAGACCCCTCATGTCATTGAAAAAAAAATTCCAGACCCCCCTCCCTGTATTTAATGACCAGTCCCTAAGTGTAAAAAACAAACCATGAATTCCCGGTGGCCTGTTTTCTTCAGTACCACCATTGCTTTTGGAATACGCCAGCGGTGTCTCTTGCATCCTTCTATACTTGCTTCTTTGTGGATGCTTTCATTCCCTTCAGATAAAATTTGTGTCGGCGATCTTTTCCTTTCCAGTGATGTCTTCTCAGATACTTTAAAGACTGGTGAAGTGACAGTTGTCTGTTCTTGTTCAACTTTGCTCTTTAGGATTTCTACCTAAAATTTAACAGCATTTGAATAAAATTATGAATGCAATTTATCAGTAAAATCAACTGGCGTTATCCAGAGTAAAATGAAGTAGGGCACACAAGGTGCATTGCGGTTTAATGGGTTATCATCATAACCATTATTCAAGACTGTCCCCTTAAAAAGTAAAATTGTCAAGCATTAACCAGAGTAAGTATATAGTGGACGCATGAAGACACATGGTTTTATGGGTTAACAAGAGATATTGGCAGATAGTTAGGGTAAACTACATCCACATTAATTATACTTAGAGAAAAGTCTTAGACTGTTGTAATGGCTGTACTATTTCAATGATATTAACTGCCACTACTACCATGAAACCCTCTAGGTGTATATATTACTTTTATAGCTGACAAATATTACATACCTTTTCTTTCATTCGTTTATTCTTTTTCCTCAGAGCATTTAGTTCCTTGGTTTTGAAAGGTAACTCTCTGAGTTCCCCTATTGGGAATCGACGTTGCTGCGTCGACATTGCTGAATGACTAGCTGCCCTTATGAAAAGAAGTCGCTCCAGGTTGTGTAAAAAAGCAATGTATCAAGCTAACCACGCATATACATTATATCCAAAATTACCAAGAATTAATTGTTTCAAGTATTCATTTTTTAGCAAGGAATTACCACCTCGTGGACCAACTTACCAAGCTCAGTAGTTGAAGTAGACAACATTAAGAACTTCAAGAAAAGTTTAAAACTACATATGAACATGTATTGAGTTATTTTAGTCTTAGTGTAGTATTTAGTGTGTTTTAGATAATAAATTATTGTAATTAGGTAAGGATATCCATATATAGGGGGTTAACCTGTTGACAATCATCTCTCTTGGAAAGCTCATATCAACGATTTAGCCAAGACATACTTTCAACCAAGAATGGATTATTGCTGTACTGTTTGGGGACAATCACCGCACACATCAAGAATATATAAACTACAAAAACTTATTTTAAGACTAATTTACGATAAATCTAAACTTTCACCATCTAAACCACTTTTCGAACAGTCGAATATTTTACCAATAAAGTATAGAGTTATGCATAGGGCAGTTTGCTTAGTCTATAAATCTTTAAATAATTTGGCTCCAGACTATTTAAGTGATATGTTCAAACCAGTGTCAACGGTTTCCCAGCGACATTACCAGAAGCACTGCAAATATGGAATTGTGGGTGCCAAACCACAAATTAACAATCACGAGGAGTGGACTTCAGTACACTGGAGCATATTTTTATAATATGTTGCCACCGGTTATAAGATCTTCCAGTACATTTCCAACATTCAAGTGGAAAGCTCATGAATGGTTTTTAGATATGTTCAAAAATTACTCTTAGGCGTTTATATATGTACTGTTAATTATATAATTGGTTATAGCCACCTAGATAAGTTATTTATGTAAATATGTATAGAAATGTAAATTGTACTTCATACATGTAAAGATATTTAGTTATATATAGTTAATTTTAGAAGGACCAGTGGATCAAAGATCAGTTTTTAGTGAATCAAAGATACAAGCATAAGCATTTTGTATGGCTTTGTATCACCACATGGCAATATGGCTTTGTTATTGGGATATTTATAAACTCCGTAAATCTCGTATCTAATATCACCTTACACAAAAATTATATCAAATATATCAAACTTTTTATATCAAGCAATAATGTACTAAGACCGATTATTTCACTTTAGGTTATGAAAAAAACATAAAAACATTTCAAATTTTCAATCACAACAAGGTTAATACAAACTGTAAAAATATTGCAACAGAGAAGAGTATATTATTGCTGCAGTTAATGTCTATAATGCAGTTAAGACTATATTATAAAACAATTATACCATTCACTCTCGTCAAGCTCATGGTATAATTGTTGAATATATGTTTGCCAAACGAATGTATAAACATAGTTCTTCAAGGGATTTAAACCTTACAAAGTTTCAAGTGTTTTAGATGTAGCAGAGTTGGAAAAACATGGTAATGTGGTAACTTTATTTAGCCACGGTGGACGATCAAGTTTCGAAGAAACTTTGCACTAAAAACAATGTTAGTGCTCTAATCCTCATGGATTATCGCAAAGCATTCCATCTAATTGACCATGAATTGTTACTTGCCAAATTAAACTTATATGGAGTTGATGATGTAAATCTACAAATTTTTAGTAATTATTTGTCACATCGTAAGCAGTATGTTGAAATAAATGGGTGTAAATCAACACATTTACAAGCCACTCATGGTGTCCCTCAAAGGAGTATTTTGAGTAGGAGTAGTTTTTTAATATTCATAAATGATCTACCTTCACATATCTCAAACTCGACCATGGATGTATTTGCTGATGATACCACGCTCTGTGCTAGTGCTCATTTTACCAAAGCACCGACTGAATTTCAGTCCGGTCTTCAACAGGATATAGTTGAAGTCTGTAACTGGTCTGATGAAAACCGCATGGTATTGAACGCCTCAAAAACCAAATCAATACTTATAACTGGTCACCGGTTGCAATCTCGACTACAAAGTTTAACTCTGAACGTCACTGCCAGTAATGAGAATATCGATCAGGTCCCAATCCACAAATTGTTGGGTGTCACATTTGACGGAAACCTTACTATTAAGCACCATGTAGACAAGCTAACAAACAAACTGTCTAAGAAAATAGGACTTCTGAAGAAACTACGCACATATTTACCATTAAAAGAGAGAATTCTGTTTTATAATGCCATTATAAACCCAGAGTTGATGTATGGTAGCACAGTATGGAGTTATTGCTCAACTGGAGATTTACATATAATTTTTAAACTACAGAAGAGGGCAGCTCGAGTAATTTTACGAACTGATATATTTTCTAGATCTATTCATAATTTTACCAAATTAGGTTGGATACCTTTTTATGATAAGAGTTTACATGGCCAAACGCCAGGATACATTGATAGTTTATTACCAACTAACTACTCGATCCATGGTAGAGAAACAAGGCATGGAAAGCTAAACTTAGTCTGCCCTGAATTTAATCGGTTAAAGGAAGGAGGTAGAACACTTCCATTCATCTGGAAAAACACCAGTAGAACTGGAGCTATTAAAGATCAAGCACAGAGAGTTCAAAATGAGATCAGCACATTCACGTAAAAGTCTAGCAGAAATTTTGTCCAGACCAGTTGCTTTAGATTTACTAAGTCTGGATAACAACGACAAAACTTTGGAGTTATTTGTTGATTTTAATTGAAACGGTTCATGATCATATGGATGACCACTAAGAAAGTGTAAGTGTGAGCGATTGCTTACATTAAGCGGAATTTTGTCAGCCAGCTTTTGACCAATAGTGACAAAATGATCATTAAAGGTTTCAGTGAGACCAGGCAAATCAATGATTAACATGCCTTCATGTGTTATCTCATTAACAAAGGAGCTTTTAGATTTTCTCAATGCAAGTTCATTAATAACTCCCCATGTCTTGCATAGATTGCCTTCACATTAATTAAAAGCCTCATTGTAATATCTTTGTTTAGCCATTTTTACCTCATTGTTCACCTTATTGTGACGATTTTTAAAGGCACGCCAATCACTTGGGTCATTTGAGCGAATTGCTTTTATCTTTAAAACATCTCTTCTATGCAAGCACTGTTTTAAATGAGACGTAATCCAAGGTGACTTAAAAGTACCAACACATGTTTGTCGGCAACATTCTAAAACATGTTTTTCCAAACATGCCACATGCTGTTAGGATCGCTTAGTTCACTAATTGAATTCCAGTCCTGAGAAGAAATATCGTTGCGAAAACTAGTGACAGTTGTATGAAATTTACTAGACAAACCAACTGCCAGTTTGCGAAAAACGTAAATAAGACTATGATCACTAATGCTGATATGGGAGACACCGAACAAACCACCCTATTAGGAGAGTTAGTAAAAATTAGATCAATCATTGTAGAAGAGGTACTAGTAACACGAGTTGGTTCGTTGATAAGTTGCTGAAGGCCGTAGACATCAGCAATACCGGTTAAGAGACGCAAATTATTATCCAAATTGGAAGCAATTAAATTAATGTTCATATCACCCATAATATAATACTCCAGGCGCTCGGCATCCATCTTACCAACAAGCGCCTCAAAGGAATTGAGTTTATCAACACTAGAATCTGGGAGTCGATACCAACTAGCAAGGACAAAAGGCTTGGAATGAGGTTTGCGAATGTCGATACATAGACTTTCTAAATCTCTGAAGTTTAGATCATGACGGGGAGTACAGTTTATACTAGTACGGACGTAAAAACAAACTCCTCAGCCAAATCGACCATTAATAGTACGGTCTTGCCGAAATATTTCATAACTTGGTATAAATACTTCAAAATCGGAAATAGAGGAATCAAGCCTTGTCTCGTTAATAGCTAAGACATCAATAGGATTTTCATTTACGAAGACTTTAAGCTCATCAAGATGTTTTAATAAACTAGCCATTTTAAAACCACGATTAGCTGGTAAAAATGACGTATTGAAGTTGTGAGAGACTTCGGCAGATACACAATGCACGTCATGAGTTGTTAGTCGATGATGATTGATATGTTTAGAAAAATTAAAAGATACAATATCAGTTCCTCCATGATTAAGATGCAGGCCACTAGCATTTAATTGTGTGGTAGTGATATTAGAGTGATCACAATCACCATTATTACTGTTTGATTCACCTAGAACAGTATCTTCAATCATTAACGCTTCATACCTGTTCGATGTAATAAATCCGTCATGGCTGGGTGATTCATCACCAACTTCAGACTAACTCGTTGGGCTTGGTTATGTTCCTTTTGTTCACAACTGGAACCGACATTGTTCTCACCATCCTCAGCAGTATTCTTATTCGTATTACAGGTATTAGTCGCAGGTTTTCATGACTGTAAATTTGCCTTTCTAATTATATTTTCCTCTTCTTCCAAAATTTTAAGAGCATTTGTCAAGCTGCTCTTTTCTTGTTCCAAAGTTTTAACCTTTGTAATAATATCAGAGGCAATGAAAGATCAGTCATTTACACGTTCCATGAGAGCTTTGTTTTCTTCATTTAAAGACAAATTCTCACGCTTTAGACACTCAACATATTCGCTCGATAATGATGATCTAGCTACGTCAGCATTTTTAAGACTGTTGATATCCCTTTCCAAAGATTTGAATTTATCATTGAACTTTTCTGCCAAAGTCTTTACTTGCTCTGCCAAACTTTGATTACAACGTTTAGGAGTAATTTCTATCACACTTTCAAATGTCGGTGAAGCCAAATTGCTAAACCCATTCATTGAATAAGAGGCCTCAAGGGAATGTTCCTGGTCGCTTGTTGCAGCTTGAACTCCTTCAGTGGCTTCGTTAATGCGGCTGACAAAAGGCATGCCTTCATTTGCCAAGTCCTGTTGATATAGTTTGCTAAGTCCTGTGATATATTAAGCTTCTCTTCAAATTATTTTGCGAGTTTGCCACCAAGCGTAATCAATTTAGTATCCGAGTACCACCTAAGAGCTATATCCTCGTCTTCGTAGAGCTTTGCATGTCATCCCGGCGTCTACCAATCCCTGTCAGACAAATTTAATGCTTCCCTGACGAAACTTTGTAAAACTTCAAAAGACGAAGTCCATACAAGCTTTCCTTTATGACTGATAGACAGATTATGTAGTAGGCTAATTCCAACAGTTTTCTCTTCATTCATCATTATATAGAAGCATAATAAAAACTCGATAAAAAATTGTTAAATTGCGGAGCTTAAAAACACACATCTGCTCATCACACTTGAGCTGGCAAAAACTTGAGCTGACACTTAGTGATTTTTGAGCAAGATTTACAAGCATATGCAAACATTGTACATAAATGAGACTATATAATTATAGGACGGGGAAATATTGTACACTGTAAACTGTAAATATAGCTATATAAATTTACTAGTAAACTGTAAATATAGCTATCCAAAACGAGAGGACATCTTAAAGGATTTATCGGCATAGTAAGCATCACTAAAGTCTTATAGAGCAATACTAATACTAGTCTGCTCGCAGACTGTCTCGCACCCCCCGGCGGGAAGTGACGACAGTATGCTGTAATTTGAGACTAATTGTGTACATATCTACCGATGGAATATGATTGGCGATTTCTGATTGGCTGTTTTAATACGAATTTTCACATAAATTTGCATGGTTAATTGGACAATTTGCATACAAGTTGAATTAAACATGGCAGACTACAAAACATCGTTTTGGCATAGAAACTGTCAAAAAGGAGCAATTAGAGCAACTTTTTAACTTTGTGTGTAAGAAAGACGTGTTTGTAAATCTGCCCACTGGTTTTGGGAAGTCGTTTATATATCAAATTGCTCCATTGATAATTCGGAAAATGGGTATATCGTCTAACCCTATAATTATCGCGGTCAGTCCTTTAGTTGCTCTTATGAACGAACAGGTTAGGTATTTGAATTCCATAGGAATTAGTGCAACTTGCCTGTCAAATACAGACAAATTGGATCAAAAGCTACAGTCCGGTGACTACATGTTTGTATATACATCTCCTGAATCGCTTCTGAGTGATGGTGAAAGATGAGAATTGTTATCTTCAAGAGTGTACAAAGATCATATTTTTGGCATTGTTGTGGATGAAGCACACTGTATAAGCCACTGGTAAGTCTATTAATATCCTTATTGAAACAAATTTTCACTATTAAATCGACTACTAATTTTCTAATATGAAAGTTTCATATCTAGATCTAGCAGTAAATTCAGACGAAGGGCCTAGCTCGCTCAAAACTTCAAAATTCTCCTTTTATTTTTCAGGTAGTTGCATCCCTACCAACGAAAGCTTATTAATATTCAACACAGTCTGCTATTCATGTGCATATGGCATTTTCCTAAGTACAATTATGATAAGCAATCGAAAGCGGTAAAAACAGATGAGAAAATATTCACGCTTTTATGGCAACTCATCAATGCCAAAAGCCTAAAACTCCAAACTACCGATTTCACAGAATGGTACTACACTGCTACAGGTCTTTGAATTTGACTCAACTTTACTAAAAACATCAATCTGCAATCTTGTCAAGCAAAACTGTATAGCTTGCTGAGTACAATCAAGAAATTTAGGGAATTTTTTTGACAAACGCCAGACGATTTTACTTGTCAATGGGGAAGCTCTGGAGCTTAATGGGTTAATGACTAGTCCAGTGAATGCTTCAAGACACAAGATACTTGTCAGGGGGAGAGTGCTGCCACTCAATGGGTTAAGCAGCAGTGCTCTACCCTTGACAAGTAAAATCGTCTGGCGTTAGACAGAGTAAAATAATCTGGCGTTAGACAGAGTAAAATAATAAAGAAGGGTGCATGATCAGGGTGCAATGCCACTCTGGGTTAATTCTAATTTAAGTGTTTATATGATCCCGCCACTTATCCCACCTAGACAGGATCTCTGCAACAGATGCTGGGATCCTGCCTAAACAAAATGAAAATATTCCCATATAATTATAAAAACAGTCAGCCATGATCAAATTTGGCAGTTTGTTGATGTTTCTGACATTGAATTAGTGACCCTATTGAAATGTCAACAACACTTATTGCTTTCAACCTGTTTGCATGAGATGGTCGCAGTCTCGATAAAAACTGTTGCAATGGGATAACTATTCAATATTTCAAGATTATGTATTATTTTATGGGCAATAATTTTTCTCAACTCTCAGGGTGGAAGACTTGCTGCTGGTTTTCTGTAACAAAAATTGAACATTTGCAGTGAAGGAGATCGAAAAAAGCGGTTTTCTCTTGTCCGCCTGCAAAGCAAATTTCAGTTATTATAATTTTTAATCACCAAGAGGCAAAACTTGCTCTGCAAGAGTGTGTTCTCAAATTGTTCATCTTTGTATTTAATAGTCAATGTGGACATACTAGTAAGATATTAATTATAATATAGACAGGTTTTGTGACAGTCGCATTAAAGTTTGAATTAAAGTTTGTCTTTTCATTTGTAAACTGACTGATAGCAGCCATCTGATGCATACATTGAACAACAGAAATAAATAAAATATTATTGGTTTCTACCTTGCCCTTGGTACTGTACACTCATCACATTTTTTACTGTCCCTTTATACAGTAAGATCAAAAGTCCAGAATACCAAATAGAGATTAGGAGCTCACTATCGCCGCATATAAATATCGTATGAAATCGTATGGATGAGCTCTGTTCAAAATCCACTCCCCTATAGATGAGCTCTGTTCAAAATTTTATCTGTAGGAATCAGATTTTCGAGCTGTTGAAATTGACAGCAAATATCTGAACCCAAGGAATGAATTTTTCCAAAATTCCTTCCATTTACTAGCTGCCCCTCCTGTACAGATATGGATTTAAAGAAAAAGTGACCTCTGGGAATCAGCATTGTGCCAAAAAAGTCCTGTAGGAATCGGATCATCCATAGGGTGGGGGGGGGGTATTAAATGGAATTCGAAATGGAATGACCCTCATTTGACTGATGCACAACTCCCACATAGTAAATTGTGTTATTATCTTAAAAAAAGCCTATACCATACCTTCCCTTTAAGATCAAAACTTCTTCGCTGCTCCAATATAATTTATAAATACTCTGAACCATTAGCTAAAAGACACGTTAATAATCCCCTCATTCGGATTCGGCAGTAGGCTCTCATACAAGAAACTGTCAGTGTATCAAAAAGCATGTAAAAGAAACTCTCCTCCTTCCATTAACAGACTTGATTACAAAAAGACTACTGCAAAAATTAATAAATTTACAGTAAGATCCATCTACTGCATCTAGATGATTTTGATAAGATGATTTTTGCGTATGAAATAAATACGTCTAAACAAATCAAGTCCCGCCATTTTGAATGTTTCCAGGGGGGTGAATGCCTCTCCTTTGCGTACTGGCTAGGACCATGGCGTGTGATTGTGAGGAAAAATCAAGAAGTCGACCTTCTGTGTACCTTATTCTGTGGCTTAGCTGAACAGGGATTTGAACAGTTAAGGAGAACTATTAACCCACTTGCTCAATCCTGTAATAAAGGATGAGATATCTATTTACAAACCATGAATTTTGTGGGAAACTATATCTTAGAATAGTACTAGTATAAAGTTCTGAATACATGCGGAAACTATCATATTGGGCTATTGAATTCCAAGGGAAGGTGGTTCAAAATCTTGTTGGAATTTCCACCGAGGGTCTTAGAAAAATTATAGTATTCACATTAGGTTATAGTTGAGTTACGTGTTATAGGGAAATAAAAAATAGGGAAATGTTTTTCTGTTAGATATATCACAATTGTATGAACAATATTATACCACCTTAATAATGTATGTCCAAAATTGTCACGAGTATCAACCTGAAAACGCAGGGGACTTTGACCGCAAAGGTTCAATCGAAGTAGCTCGGAAAATATAATACGAATATACTGCAATGTCTCGTAGTATTTACGAGACCGTTCAGGCCATGTTTGAGAACAACGATGAGCAATGTCTGGTGGAAATTCAAGCTGATCTGAGGAAGTGAATAGACGCTTCGCCGAAGACTTCTGTCCAAGAGCTGTTGAGCGCTATCAACAACACAAGCTTCTGCTTGGGCAGAAATTTTGGTGCCGAATCGTACATTCTGAAGTATGTTCGGGAAAGGAACAAGTCTTGTACGGCTACGGCCCTAATGCAAATATATTCTATTTTAACTACATTTATTGTGGCGATTTTCGACTTGTATTTACAGAGCAATCTGTGCGCGCGAGGCGATGACCCGCTGGCTATGTTTATGAAATTTGCAATTTTTGCATATTTATACTGCGGTCGAAACCCAGCCGATTAGGCGAACTGTATAAAATATAGGCATTAAGGCATTTTGTTTATGCTTTTGTTGCTTGATATTAATCGCCTAAGGTTTGGATATATATTATCGACTTCAACCGAACCAAAATATTCTTATATAAATATGATGTATTTTTGACTTGATGTGTGTTGTGGATCGCATGTAATACGATCTCAGATGTGATGTAATATTGTGTTTGTTAAAAATAGAATATAGCTATAGGCAGCAAATTGGTCCTATTCTGAAATAGCCTTTGGCTAATTGGCTTCCCAGGACCAAAACATTTTATCCTTTACTCTTAAAACACGTTTTAATACTGATATCATGTACAGTAGTTTGTGTTATTGTGTAAACTATAAATATTTGAAATGGAAATTAATATTTAACTCCATGTCTGGTTTGTTTATTAGATCTGCTGCTACTGGGAATTGCTTGTACAGCTCTGTGTATGTTAGGTGGGGGAGGGGGGGGGTAAAGGGTTGACTGGGACTGGTGCGAAAATTTAGCAATTTCCATCGACCCCCTGCCTGAAAAAATTAACCCCCCCCCCCGGTTGTGTACCAACGAAAATTTTGACTAACGTACGAAAAATCCTCGATCCGCCCCTGTGAAAACGTACAACCAATTTGGCTCAATCTCTGGTAATTGACCAAAAAATCCTATACTATTTTTATGGATTTTAGGATGCATGAAAGGAAGCGTCAATCCTCCCAGATGATTGCATGGTTGTTAATGTTCAGTCTACACTATACCATATACATGACATTCATTTTGCAGTTTTTGTATTTACTTCTCATTCATATAAAATTTAATTACATGAGTTATCTATTTTTATAACAAATAGATCACTGAACTTCACTTGCTGTGGTTTAATATAAAAATATAAACATGAATAATGTCAATATACGTATAAACATCTTGGGTATTTAAATTGGTTACACAAGAAAAATGTTTTACCATCCCTCCCCGGGCTACCCCAGGGACAGTGCTGCAAATCATGTTCGGTGGGCGGGAATTGGTTTGATGTTGTCCCGGGGCTTAGGTCGGGAATGCGTGAGATCTGGGGTTTGGTGACTGGCAATGTACAGACTAGTCACTAGTCCTATCAAATTTTGGATATGCAACATCTCAAAAAGATTGTTGACAGTAGAAGAAGGGCTGCTGAAAAAGGAAAACAAAGAAGCACTTTGATTTTCTGTTAAAAGTATCTGTAAGTATCAAGTTTTTCACCCTTGCCCAGGGGTTGGGAATTGTTCATTTTCAAATTCCCGCGGACTGGGATTTGCAGTGAGATTTTAAAAAATTATGAATGAATCCAATTGCTGACCGCTATCTAAATATCGTTACTATGCAGAGTCATACCGGGCTCCTCTTCCAAAATTCATCCATTTGAACTGAAAACTAATTCCAGAAAGGGGTGGTGCCACCTACAGAGGTGGTGCCACCTCCAGGTTGGTAATAGTTTCTATCCAAAACGTTTTATATAAAAATGTTCACCAAAATGTATTAGAGTTATCTATTGTAGTAAAACGGCTATTAGAAAGCGTAGTAAGGCGTATGGCACCTTAATGCACCTTGTCTCGATCTTGGCAATTTTATGAACCAACAACTGGAATGATTGACCATCTAGACCCTAGTTGCGCATTACCAAATCCATGACAGCCTGCAAGATAACGAATTATATATTCTTTGAAAGTAATATATTCTTACAAGCGTAGGTTAACTGGTAGCGACAACGTATTAGCACATGAGTTTGCAGAAGACAGTCGACTTGTGTTAAGATGGTCAAAACTAATCTCAGGGTGATCGAAGAATCCTTCCACTGGAATATTATTTGCACCAGTACAAAACTGCAACAGAGATTAAGGTTTATTGTTTCCTCTTCACCTATTTCTTCAAATAAAACTTTAACAGCACCTTCTATAAAGATAAAATAGAATTTAATTTTGTTTCTTCACTGGGGGTTAACAGGTGCATGAAGTTAAATGGGTGTTCCCTCAGCAGCTCAAGTAAACCATGAACCTTGAAACCTATATTAATAGAATTAGAGGGAAAAAAGGACTTGCATTGAGGGAATATTTCAAGCTTCCAACAGGTACTTGTAAATTCATTTAAAAGGTACTTATAACTAATCCTCGGAACCTTTGTCAATTGGGTTGCAAAACCTGTTAGGCTTTCCATCCACCTCAGAGTGGTACACATAGTAAAATAAACTAGGTTGTCATGTTTTTGCAGTGATGCAAAGCATTCTGGGCATAAAGCCAATTTTTCAATGAGGGGAAACCTAGACTTCGTCTACGTAGTAGACACTTTCAAGTCATTAGTAAAAACTTATTTAGTCAGCAAGACATATAATTAATATATTATCTGCAGGGTGTATTAAAAAAAACTGAACAAAATTGAAATTGCTCTCAACTTCGCGAAGCGGCTCCAGGTACGAAGTTTTTTATTAATATATATTGTTTGGGTATTTATAATGTAGAATAAACTAAAAAATTCTGAAAGTTACATTTTTCAAAACCCAGGGGGGGGGTGGGTGTCTTGTCCAACAGATAAAAAATGGCTTGCGCACGAAATTTGAATGCTTAAAAGTTATTTTGAGTTAGTGGGTGGAAAATGTGTTGGGTGTTGCATTGCGGTTCAAAATTTCAGATTTTTATTTTCAATTTCAGATAGTTCAAAATTTTTATTGTAATTAATTAGTTTTATTATATGGCAAGCGCTGGTTCCTGTAGTTTACGCGATATGAATGGCTAATCAGTGGTCCGGAAATGCCCTGAGGGCATTACAAAATTTTTAATGCTTTACAACAAAATGTCAGGACTTAATTCTGGTTGTATCATATAATAAACTACTTATTAACCTCTATTTATCTTTGTAAGATTGATATGCGCATATGATTATTGTATAGAATATGCACAATATAAATATTATGATTTTAGATGTACTTGTGTGTATTTGCCTTATTTGCATAAAGTAGAGTAAGCATTGGGTTTGTACAGTGTACACATAAATTTAGCACGCTATTTAAAATAAGAAAGACCAGTCAGATTTATTTATAAAAAATGGGAAGCAAAACAACAGTTGAATAAAAACCTGCTTCAACTTTTCGCGAATTTCATACTCCGGAATCGTGTTCACATCTGCCTCAGATATCATACTTCTGTGGACAATATATTCAGCAACAGGCTTACAAAAACATAGCGGTCCGCTCCCTCTTTTCAAAAGTGATAACGCTATTATCAGTCCCGTATAATAGTACTCTTTGTTTTCTAATTTCTCAATGTTATGCAAGAACGTGAACTCTCCTAGAAACCTGTAAAGTAGACTTGCTTTTACTGCACTGCCACTACTCTCTCTGTGGACCGCCAGCATCTATCGTGCTGTCACCTGGAAAATCTACACAAATAGGATTTGCTAGTTCTTCTTGAGTGTTTCTTTTTAATTACTTTTCTAAAACTTTCACCTTTGTTTATAACATTCATTTCTAAATATAAATTCAATCCAGGATACTTCAAAAAGGTTTATACAAACGTTTCGGACAGTTTAACTGTCCGTCTTCAGGCTATTTAAACAGCCGAAGTTGGTATTATGCCAAACAAGGCATGCATTATTTATATATAATCAGTGTTTCCACTTTCAAATGTTGAAAAATCCTTTTTTTTGTCCTGATTTTCACCGAAATTTCCTTCAAAAACATTAAAATTTCCTTCAAAGATTGTCACAAAGTTAAACAAAAAGATGGGAAAATACCCTATTTTTTACATAATATTTCGCCTGGGTGTTAAATTTTATAATGTGCTTTACAAAAAGAATCACAGAAGCTTTTAAAGATAGACATCTGTCTAGAAATGCTATTACATCCTAGTCGCATAAACACAACATGGGTAATAAAACCCAGCCCAGTTGCTGGATCACCAAAATCACGACAATACAAAAGGAGATATTAGTTAGATGGGCCAGTATTTTGTGATGAGTGGCGAAAATTCAGATGAGTCAGGCATCATAGTGTAAACTTTCCGCGGGGTCACGTGATGAGTGCATGTACTTTCATTATCACCGATTTTTTCCAATGTTTTAACGCTTGCATATTATATATAATCTCGTTTCGCTCTATTTCTCGTTTAAGCACTTTCAAGTTATCTTATAGCTCAATTCGGTTGTATTCATGCAGTGTTTAATTAGATTTACGAACAACATTTGGGTTGTGGTATTTATAAACGTCTACATCATAACAATCGTTTTATATATAATATTGGGTTGCTAACTCCCCCGGTAGCTATGAACACATGCGTTCAAGTCCACTGATCTAATATTATGGAACGAATTGACGAAATTTCGAAATATTTACCGCACAATGGGCCAAGCTGGGAGTGGGAATGTGATGGAAATACGATCAAATTTATAAATAAACATTTTCATTTTGGCCTTTTGGATTAGTAGTGCGTTTTGTCATTTATATAATTATATATTCAATAGACAATACTGAATGGGTCGAATATTCATTATTGCAATATTTTTATAAATTCCGAAGCGTAAGTTTCGCCTCAAACATGTCACATATTTTGGACTTGGTAGTTGGTGCTGGTTATATACCGGGTGTCCCAAAAAAAACTGGACAGTGTTTGATTTCATGTAACGTAACAACTATAAAAGGTATTGCACTGAAATAAAGATCATTCTATTCAGAAAGGGCTAACTTAGATTTTGATAAAGAACACTTGAATTTACATACAATATTGAGCGAGATACAACTGTTTGAATTTGGAATGCGTTTTAGGAATTGGTAAAAACCCGGTAAAAAGTGGCTAATTAAACTAATTTGAAACATTGCCTCTTTGAGATTATTTTCTAGCAAATTTACTCTTAAGTAAATTAAGTAATACTGTACAATAATTCATGTTGATATCAAAAATTGGTTCATGCATTCCTTTTACCAAAAAGAAATATTTATTATTTAACAGGTATAACTACATCAGTAATTATAAGGCTGTTTTATGCTAATTTTTGGCATTTTCAAAAACGGTAGTTAAGCGTTCAAACATCAATACCGCAGTCAATATTGTACGTAAATTCAAGTGTTATATATCAAAATCTAAGTTAGCCCTTTCTGCATAGAATGATCGTTATTTCAGTGCAATACCTTTTATAGTTTTTACGTTACATTAAATCAAACACTGTCCAGTTTTTTTTGGGACACCCGGTATAAAAAATTAAAATACAAGATTCAAGACCCGATAAGATTCCTTTGGCCTTACCGTAAATATCGAATATGTTAGTTATAATATACAGCATTGGATTTTACCAGCGATCGAAGGTAAGTCGACTTGCGTACAATTTATACACATTAATACGGCTACTGTAGCCTATTGTTTCTGGCCGCGAATTTTATAGATAGTAGAAGTTGCTATACTCTGTCCGTAGACTCGTAGAGTGTAATTTGTAGAGTCACTAGAGTAGTAGAGTGTAGTATGAATTGCATAATTTTGAAATTTTACATTTGTTATGCAATATTAATACAACACATCTCTGTTGTTTACAAATGCGAATGGCATTTTGATGAGGTGCGTCTGTATATATAACTATGATGTATGTTGCATTCTATATACTTTCTAGTTTTGCTTAGCCTTTATTTTAGTAGTCTGTGTACAACCGTACTCTCGACATTTTATATACACGATGAAATAATAAATAAATAAAATTTGAAATAATCGAAGTTGAGTTTGACATATTTGTAACTAGTTGAATAAAACTAATATTGCAACCGTAAACAAAAGACAATTTTATCTGCTAACTATAATATATTGGCAAAAACATAAATCACTCATCGCGAATTTAGAATTACGAATGATGAAATATTACAAGCTTTCCATTGACAAGTGTACTTGTTGAAAAACTGGCATGCTAGCTTTTCAAAAGCTTGTCACATTTCATCAATTTTCAAGGACAAATAAAAATAGTAAAGGTAAAAATAATTGCCAAATAAAAATTGCTCGTGTAAATATGTGATATGCAAATATCAACACAACACAACATGGATGCACAACAATTACGTACGCACTATAAACCATGTAACAACATAGCATTTGTCTTTTAAAACTTTGCACTATCCTTGGATCACTAGTTTAGTTTCCACATAACCGTGGTATAAATACAAAATGAAATTGAACAGCAAACAACAACAAACACAGCTGATGAAGCAGATCTTGGCAAAAGAGGCCAGCATGGGTGCCCGAGTTTTCTGGCCGCGGCCTGTATGTAAACATGATCCATTTTTTATACCAGTGGAACACTACAAAATCCATTTTTTATACCAGTTGCCAGTCAACTGAAAATCCGAAATTATGCCATTGCATTCAAAGAAATACTCATCAATGTTTTGACAGCAGTCTTGATGCCACAGCTTCAATAACAAGTCATTTTAGCCATTTAGAATGCGATGGATATAACATGTATTACAAGATTAATTGAAATCGGGAAATATTTTGTGATCTTAATGACACAGCTAGGAAAAACTAGTTTCGTTTGACTGTATGAATTATTTGAATAAAAATACAAAATATAAGCTAAATACACCCACCGTTACTTCCGTTTTTTATAGAAACATTAGCTTGACTTGTTTGAGACTGACTTGAAGATGAATGTGCAACAGCTGCTGGTGATTCAACTGTGAAATGCAATGACGGCCTTTCAACCATTACAGGATTATGAGTACATTGCTTGATAGGTGTACTTGTATGCTGTTGTTGTAGTATTGACATTCTAAGATAAACTTCTCATAAGTCAGACAAACATTTAGCGTCCGCATGTTCCAAGTTAACCTTTTTTTTTCAGACGCAATAGGCATTTTCTACATACATACAAGTTTTCATCTACATCGACGTTGCATTGTAAACTTTTTATAGACCCGAGAATGTTGAAAGAACTACTTCCATTCACAGCACATCGATCTTTCAAATATTGCAGTATCACAGAACACAACAGGCAAGAAATAAGACATTCGATCCGATACATTTAACATTAGACTATGTAAAAGCAGCAAGACGTACATACGACAAATTTAAAACAGAAAGCTAACACAATTCTATGCGTTACCATGTCTTGTTAGGTGAAATTTGTTAAATCTAGTTTGCATAGTACATTTTGTACTTTAATCATCAAGCCGGTCATTAACACAGCCAAACAATCACCTCCCCAGATATTCATTGAGTTCAGCGTATTTTGTAAATACGTCACAATTGCTAAGCGTCTATATATATTTTGCCTACATTCGTTTGAGCGTCATTTACAAGCAATAAGATGGAGTGCCTAGATGGAAAGTCTGCATCATCTATAACAAACCAGATATTAAATTTGTTGGAAGGAATATATGCGAATGCTGTGGCTTCTGAAATTGATCACCCAAGTCAAAGGCAACATGATTGCCTTATGATGGACCAGTATATGAGAGATGACAAATGTATGGTTTACAAGTGATTGAACGAGTGACAGAGAAGCATGTGGTTTGGTATGAATTCGCTGACGTTGCAAGGATACCAAAACTGAAGGTTGAAAGTGGTGTATTCTAGCATTTGCAGCAATTGGAGAGAGATCCAGATTCCATGTTTGTCTATTTGTTAATGGAGTTATGCACCTATCATTGTTACGCTTGAGGGGGGGGGCAATAGTGCAATAGTGGGGAATTTGATAACAAATGCCGTCCCCAGGGTCAGACTTTTGTTCATTGATGATAGCCCTAGGTAGGGGACATTTGAATACACAATTTGATTTGTGGGAACAATAGGGGACATTTTACCAATTTTTGCAAAGAGGCCTGGTTACCAAATCTTTTGAAGATGGTGGAACTATCACTATCCATAGTTATTATAGGAGAGGGTTTGGAAGGCCGGCAAACTTCAAAGCGACACCCGACTCATTTACGTTCATGTTGCAAAAGTACGTCAAGTGAATTTTATAGTGCATCAAACCGGAAATTCATAATAGAATCTTATAGAAAATAGAGGGCGATTAGAAAATAGAGGACAAAAATCGCGATTTTCTCGCTACATACTAACTCTGTGGAGTATAGGTTTTTAGACCTTAATGGTATGGATGAGGAGAGTTCTCTGGCGTTTAGTGAAAGCGAAGAAAGCTTTGACTCGTCTTTTAACGACGATTTTGGACAAACTGTGGCATTTCTCGATATGAACGTCAAAGAAGTGCTGTTAGAGATACAAAACTTGTATGAAGGGGTGAGCTTAAAATCAAGAATGTAGCCATGATCTTCCAATAACCTTACCTCTAACTTATCTTCAATCTGCTTCTCTAGGTTGAAGGAAATAAGAATTCCCCTTGCGAGTTCTGTGCGAAAATTTGCAAATCAAAGGGTGGCCGCACAAAGCATCAACGAAGCAAACACATGGCCGAATTGGGGGAGAGTATTTCAGCGAATGTTGCCCTTATTACACTCGAGAAAACTAGGTCCATCATATGCGATATTTCTAGATGTTTGACTGATGAGAAATTATATAAGCCTGAGCAAGCAGCAGAAGTTTTTAAGCTGGAACCAAGTGAGTCATTTGTTGGTTTCCTGAATGATCTCCTTGTAAAGCATAAATGCAAGAAGAGTATTGATAAATTTCTCAAAGAGTTTTATGGCAAAACAAATGCGCATTGGCAAGAATATTTCCACCCTTATTCTGACAAGAAGATGATCTTTTTTATGTTGATTCACCTTCCAGAACGCCTGATGAAACTCATTGAGAAAGATAAAGAACCATCTGATTCTGAGGTAGAGTTTTCTGACCTAGCTAGAGGCTGGCCCTTGTATTGTGGTTAATAATAAGCTATGGTATGTTATACCAAACCTATATAAAATTACGGCTTAACTATATAATACCCTGCCACTTTGTATATATATCTCTTTCAGTAAGTTAAAATATATTTTTCTTGGGACCAACAGAAGGAAGAAGGCTGTAAACATGCTATATTGTTTAGGGTTAGGATGTTGGGCAGGCAAATTTTAAAATTCTCATTTTCTGATGAGGTCAAGGCAATGCACAGCAATATAAAGGTTGATGACGGGGTATTCTACAGTATATATATCTTATTGAATGGTTTGCCATATGATAGCTACAGTCAAGCCCGCCGCGGGCGAGGGAAAATGTGAGAAACGAGTAAAATACCCGGCCGTATTATATGCTAAACCATTCAGTGAGGTTTTATTATATGACAAAAAATCTGTATTTTTGTCCTGTTTAAACGAGTTTAACTGGTATACAAGAGGAGAAATACAGATTTTACCATGCAATACGGCCTGGTATTTGTTCTGTTCTCGTGCCCTTATATGGAAGAATTACGTCATAGTCATATAATAAGTATAGTTATTTCACTTGGTGTTATATTATTAGTATTTAAGCTTCTTATTGATTGTCCTTTACCAATTCATTCTAGGAGGAAGTTGCTCTATCACCAGAGGAACATGGGCCATTGACCTATTTGGCTGGTTATGTCATACGATCTTTGTATCATAAAAGTAAGAATTGCTCAAGGAGTGACTCACAGAGGAATAAAGAAATTCAAGCCTTAATGAATTCAATGCAAACTGCAACAGAAGATAATGAGTACATTTCATCTTTGTCAAGAGGTGGCCTTTGGTCACCTCATTTATGGTTAGTAAGCATAATGGAAGTTAGTGAGTTGGTTTTTAGGAAGCACACAGATAAAGATAAAGTTACTTGCTTACCAGTAGACAAGATTGTTATTGAAGTTTTAGCTTCTTCTCTTGTGAAAAGCTTGTGGTGTAATATAATTACAAACTGTGATGTAGAAATATCTAAGGAATGTCAGTCTCTGTGTTTGGAAAATATTGTAAGATTATATATCACTGTTAGATGTTTTTCGTTTGCAAGAGATATTGTAAATAAGTATAAACTTAAGGAAAATGTTCAGCAAAAGAAGGCTTTGAGGATTATATGAGGATATATGTATTCTTTTTACCTTTTAACTTAATTTTGTGACTTGTTGGGGGATACAATTCTTGGGAGGCGGAAATCCCCAACACTTGGCACCTCTGGACGGGATTTTAGAGCTCTGGTGAGTGTTTTAAACGGTGAATTTTGTGAATTTGTGAAGTGAATTTTCGCCTTCGGTACGAGTTTGTAGACAAATATCTTAATATGGAAGTCGCCGAAGCGAAACTTAAAACGAAGCTTGCTCAGTTGAGCATAACAATGAAACGGACAGTGTCTATTCTGGGTGAAGGTCATTCAGAAGCGATAGAAAGACAACAAACAACTTTAAAAACTGTGATAACTGAAGTAGATCAATTGCGTATGGAAATTGAAGCGTTTAAAATTACAGCGGAAGTAGATAGAGGAAATCGATGCCTGGAATACAAATATAACAACAGAAATAGGAGAAGCAGATGGAAATGTGTATATTTTGAAACAGTGGCTCAATGATCGAAAGACTGAACGTGAAACATACGAGAGAGAAGAGCAGATTAAATTCGAAGTGAAATTACAGGAAACTAAATCCAAATTAAAGGCAGAAATTGAGGGAAAACATGGCGGTTCATCTGAGCCCGCAAGCGATGTGTCTAAAATACAAGCGAAATTACCCAAATTAGTCATCTCCAAATTTAATGGAACTTATACTGACTGGAATAGATTTTGGGGACAGTTTTCAGAGTCCATTGATAAAACTGGGTTACCGCCAATAACTAAATTTTCATATTTGAGAGAGCTGTTAGATGTCAAGGTCAAAAAATGTATTGTAGCCCTTCACTATAGTGTTGAGGGGTACAACAGAGCAGTAGCCATCCTTAAAGAGAGGTACGGTAAGGAAAGTGAGATTGTTAAAGCCTATGTAAAGGAAATATTAGAGCTGCCACCAGTTCTGACAGCCAATGCGAGGAAGATTCACGAGTTCTGGGAGAAACTAACCTATAATGTACAATCACTCCAGACTATGAATAAACTTTCTCAAGTAGACGGTGCAGTAGCAATGACTCTAGATAAACTACCAGCAATAAGGGGGGATCTTGTTCGTACTGACCCTGACTGGGAGAAATGGGACTTTGGGCAGCTTACTGAGGCTCTGCGACTTTGGACAAGACGGAACCCCATTGCTCTGGAGAATGTTCATTCGGATGACAGGGATCGGAGACGGGACAGAATGGGTCGAAATTACAATACTCGACAAGGCAAGGGGACAATGGCTTCACATAACTGTGTATATTGTAACACCGCTGACCATAAATCGACTAATTGTACATAAGTCAAAACGCCAGAAGAACGCAGAAAAATACTAGCAAGTCAGAAACTGTGTTTTAACTGCACTGGACACTCTCACAGAGCGGCAGAGTGCAAAAGTACTGTGACATGCTACCACTGTGCAAGGAAACACCACACCTCAATCTGCGAAAACCCAAAGAAAACCCCTGCGGAGGGATTTATGTCGGCCCATGGAGCAGAAGACAACCAAGTTATATACCCCGTTGTTGTTATTGAAGTCGATGGAATAAAGACACGAGCACTACTCGACACTGGATCCGGGAGCTGCTATGCATCAGCCAAACTTATTGATGCTCTGGGAAAGAAACCGAAAGAGATTCAAACCAAACGAATCGAGATGATGTTGGGCTCGACAACAACTAGAGTAGAGATCTATCCTGCAACCATTACAGGAACTGACAGCAAATTTACCATGGAAGTTGAACTATCAAAGGTCCATAAACCACAACTAATGGAAATTGATAATCCTCGATACGAAGAGCTGCTCAATAAGTATAATCATTTAAATGGAGTGAAGATAAATGATATCGATGACAAGCCACAACTTCCCATACATGTGGTCCTCGGGGTGAATGAGTATGCCAACATCAAGACAACAACAGCACCACAAGTCGGGAAACCGGGACAACCAATAGCTGAACGCACTCGTCTCGGTTGGGTTTTCATGTCACCTGGTAGAGAGGATGTGACAAGTCCACTTCTAGCAACTCGGTCAGTCAGCACAGCCTATGAACAACTGTGTTCCTTGGATGTGCTAGGACTCTCGGATTCCCCAGAGAATGATCACGACACTGTGTACCAAGAATTAAAAGAACAACTCGAAAGAAATTAAACCGGCTGGTACGAGACGAAATTGCCCTGGAAGGCAAATCACCCACCATTGCCAACCAACGAAGTGGGTAGTCGAAGACAATTGGAGCAACTGATCAAATGGCTGCAACGAGACGGGAACCATGAAGATTATGATAACATCATTCAGGAACAATTACAGAGCGGAGTGGTCGAAAGGGCGCCTGCAGAACCAAAAGGCAAAGAATATTACATTCCACATAAGGGAGTTACCAAGAAGGATGCAGAAACTACGAAGTTGCGGGTAGTCTACGATGCTTCGGCGAGAGAAGATGTCAAGCAACCATCCTTAAATGATTGCCTAAACCCAGGACCTTCACTGCAGAACTTGCTCTGGAACATTCTTATAAGATCGAGATTCCATCCAATTCTTCTTACGGGGGACCTGCAGAAGGTGTTTCTGCAAATTTTTTAATTTTATTAGCTTTGCCATTATATATCAACACTATACATACAATACAAAAACACATGCATATAGACATCTATAAAACGTCATACACATCTGGCAGGATATCTGCAACAGCTTAACGCCAATTACTGCAGATCCTAAGTTACAATATAGGAACACAAATCTACACACGACACACAACAATGAACTAAAAACAGCACAATATAGGTTTAGTAAGATCTCGAGCTACATTACATTTAACACACACAGATTTGCATGTTCTCGGATCGTCCACGTTGAAAACGTATTCAAGCGCCATTTTATAATGGGCGTATAGACACCTCCTAAATTCGTTCATTTCAATGTCCTTACATCTTAAATGTTGTGGCAACGCGTTCCAAACTCTGGTTGTCCGTAGAAGAAACGACTTCTGGTAGGTGGAGGTTTTACATTTTGGAACAATGAAGTTCAGGGAGTTTGGAGTTGCTGATCTGGTTGGTCGATTTGAACGTTGAGGTATTGGTAGAATGTCACTATTTAGGTTCACTATGTCATGGTTTGATTTGAAGAATAACATTAGGTCTAGAAATTCGTGCCAGTAACACAATGGTAGAAGGTTAAGTGAGAGGAGCCGATGTTTATAGGTGATATCGCATAAGAATGGGAGATCCATTATATATTTGGACGCGCGTCTTTGGACACGTTCTGTGCGTTTGATAAGTTCGACTGAAGCAAGACAGATCAAATCAGAGTGAAGCAAGAAGAGAGAGATTCTCTCCGATTCCACTGGAGAGCACCCGGAAGCACCGAGACAGAGATATACCGTTTTATCAGAGCCTTGTTTGGGCTAACTTCATCTCCATTCCTTCTCGCGGGAGTGATCAAAGTGCACCTAGAAATGTGGGAACAGCGTTATCCTGAAATTGTTAAACAGATTCGCGATGGCCTCTACGTAGACGACCTTATGGCTGACGGTACCACTGTAGCAGAAGTCCAAACAACGAAGTCCACAGCAACCGAAGTCTTCGAGGATGCATCATTCAAACTCCATAAGTGGCACTCGAATGCAGCGCAGCTCGAAGCAACCAGTGATCCACCAGCCGATGATGAGTTGACCTACGCGAAGCAGCAATTAGGAGTGAGTCGATCGGAGACGAAGCTATTAGGACTAGTGTGGGACAAAGACAACGACACCCTCAAAGTTAGTCTGCGCAAAGAAGGAAACATCTCAACGAAACGAACTGCTCTGTCCCAACTAGCAAAGATCTATGACCCATTGGGACTGGCGTCGCCATCAACCTTGCTCGGGAAGGTTCTCTACCGTGAAATGTGCGAAGATAACATGGCATGGGACTGTGAACTTTCGGATGACCTGAAGAAACGATGGATAGAGTGGTACTCCAAACTACCAACATACTTTGAGATCGAGCGCACCCTTGCACCACATCACCAACGAATCCTAGAAATTGTATTGCACGCATTCGGAAATGCGAGCACACGAGGAGTGAGCGCTGCAGTTTATGCAGTCATCCGGCAAGAAACGGAAACAACTCAAGGGCTCGTCTGTGCAAAGTCTCGGTTGGCCAAGCGTAACCTGGCCGTGAATCTTGTGACAAACGTTCAGCTAGCCCTCGATATATGCACAGTGTTGGTACACTGTTGGCTCGATTCGACTGTGGTACTATACTGGATAAGTGGGCAGGGGGAGTATCGGCAATTCGTGGCGAATCGGGTGCACAAGATACAAGAGCATCAAGACGTCGAATGGCACCACGTCCCGGAGACGGATAATCCCGCAGACTTAGGTAGCCGCGGCGGAAGTGTTGAAGATCATCACCTGTGGAACTGTGGTCCAAGTTGGCTGAGTAACAAAGCCGAATGGCCGCCAGACATAATCCTAGAATCCAACAAAGAATCCAATGCTGAATTAAAGTTGACTCGAAGCATCTTTGCTGCGACCATACAAGTTCGCGACGAGTTTGACCAACTTCTTGATGATCGTGAGATTCACAAAGTTCTACGAATTGGTGCACGGATTCTGAGGTTCATCGTCAACTGCAAGACCCAAGAGGTAAATCGGAAGAAGGGACCACTGGACGCTGACGAGATTGATCAACAAAGACTCTGGTGGACCAAACGAGCGCAACTTGCCAATCAAACAAGTGCTAGTTTCAAAGAAGACCAGGTACAACATGAATCTGCAACCAAACGGCCAAGATATACTTGAATGTCGAGGCCGAATCGAAGGAGAGTATCCGACCTACTTACCAGATAGCCATCCCTTTACTCGCGGAATAGTGCGACAAGCTCATCTATCGACATTACACGGTGGTGTCTCGTTGACTATGGCAAAAGTACGTGAAACGTATTGGGTTCCTAGATTATGTCGCCTAGTTAAGAGCGTGAGAAGTGCATGCTGGGGTTGTAAGAGATTTAGAGCCCAAGCGTATCAATCACCACCCCCGGGAAACCTTCCGAGTTCAAGAACGCAAGGAACTGCACCCTTCCAAGTAATCGGTGTCGATTTCGCGGGCCCGATCTACTACCAATCGAAAGCCAAAACGGAGAGCAAAGCATATCTAGCCTTGTATGGATGTAGCTTGACGAGAGCCGTGTACCTAGATACACTCAAGTCCTTGGAAGCAACCAAATTCATCGCAAGTCTTAAACGGTTCATTGCAAGTCTTAAACGGTTCATCGCACGCCGAGGCAGACCCAAGCATATTTACTCAGATAATGGTTCAACGTTTCAAGCAACCAGTAAATGGCTCCGATGAGTAATGAAAGATGAACGACTGAATGACTACCTACTGGCCTTTCCATCAAGTGGCACTTCAACCTGAGCCGAGCCCCTTGGTGGGGAGGTCAATTCGAGCGATTGATCGGTCTTTTCAAGGGTGCTTTCTACAAGACTGTAGGAAACCGTATTTAAAATGGACCGAACTCGAAGAGGTAGTAATGGATGTCGAGGTCGCACTTAACAACCGGCCTCAAGTTATTTAGAAGACGACGTCCAACTACCAGTACTAACTCCCAACTCGATGTTGAACGTAAATCCTAATTACCTACCCGAGCTGAAGGCTTACCATCATAAGAACGTAGAATTATGGAAACGAGCGAAACATCTTAAGAAGTGTAAAGAAGCCATATGGAATCGTTGGACGAGAGAGTACGTTAGAAGTCTTCGTGAACAACATCGTCGAGCTGGGGGAGAACAAACACCATACCCGAAGGTCGGAGACGTAGTGATTATCAAGGGTGAACAGAAGAATCGCAATCTGTGGAAACTAGGGATTGTCACTGAGTTGATCAAGGGAAGAGATGGAATCACGAGAGCTGCTAAATTGCGAGTTGGTAGTGGCAACCTTGAACGTGCCCTTCAACATCTGTGTCCATTGGAACTCTCGTGTGATTGGCAACAACCACAACTACTTGATCCAACTGTACCCACACTTGAACCACGACCAAAGCGAGACCCGCGGCGGCGGCGAACATGCATATTCAACAAACGGCGGAGGAAGAACGAGCTGAGTATTGATCGAACACTTAAGACAATGAACTCAGAACTGAACTAGTGAGATGATATGACATTTATTTTTGTTAGGATTATGTTTATACTTAGCGATATTGAACTTGCATGCCCTATGGATGTGACATGTATATCACTCTGTGGATATACATGGGGGAGCGTGTCCGGGATTAGGGGCTCGAAGGCCCTAGACATTTATAGCCGGTGCTATGACGTGGCATCACGACACCGGAAGTGTCATTCATATTTTTAGTAGAGACAATAACAGTGAGACTTCTGAACGGAAATATATGTATTCTTGGGAGGCGGAAATCCCCAACAGGACCAGCAGAGCAAAAAAGGCTGTACACATGCTAGAATGTTTAGGGTTGGGGTTAAGATGCGATACAGGCAACAAATCAGTTTAAATTTCTCATTTTCTGATGAAATCAAGGCAATGCATACTGTAGCAATACAAAAAGTTAATGGCCTGGTATTCTATAGTTATTCCATCTGTATTAAATTTGTGTCTTGCTGTTGCTCTGACAGAGAAAATACGAAGGGTTTTCAATATGCCACAGTTATTAAACCATAAACCTCGCAAAAAAGCTTGACACATTCCCTGCTATACATGTTTAGAAATTCAGCAGGACATAATTATGTAAATTACATGCTAAGTACTTTTATGCTTTTGTAAACGCACTGTATGTTAATAGAAATATGAATACACTTACTATCTGATTTAATTTCTTCAGTGTTGAAATGTTTTTCACAAACATACAGCTCACCATTTTCGATTTGGCGACGTAAACGTCTTTTATCGACAAATAGGTCCCTCGTGATGACTTTTATCCATGCTTCTCGAGTCTCGCCGAACGTTCGTTGTTTTGTGACGGTATTCTAAAGATTCCTACTCCAACATTCTTTCTGCTGGTTCCGCAACCAAGTATTGAGCAATTTGCTCGAGGCATTGCAATAAAATAGGCCTTTTTCGATTCGCAAGTTGGGTAACTTGTGTGTTCTGTTTGTTGCAATACGATATCATGATGGTAATCCGATATGCGTATCTCAGCACAGCTGAAACAACAGGTCCTTTGCGATTCAAAATTAGCTCAAAACACGTCTTTTACTTACGCAATTTACGATGTAACATTGAATTTTTGAACCGCTTCGTATGTTGCGAGAAAAAAGCATATTTTCGAAATGCTTGTAGTAAATTGTATTACAAAACGCAGTTTAATGCCCTATATTTTTCATGTGACCAAAATTTCAACATATTTTGACACATGACCCGCCTTCCAAACCCTCTCCTATATTAACTATGCACTATCAGAGGTATGTAAGTGGCATAGCTACTAATGAAGTTCCTAGTCATTGGCTTTGTATAAACTGCAAAGAAATTTGGTAACTTTCCATGAACTGAATTGGGTTCCAGTTCAATTGCATTGTTTAATTTGATTTAAGATTTTTAAATTAATGTTAAAGTTGGCATAAAATAAATTCTATAAATAATTGTGTGTTTGACTTAATACTTTGTGCTTTGGGGTCACTATTGGAGATCGGGAGCATTTGAACACAAAGCATTCTTGGAAGAGGGGTATTTTGACTTGTTTTGACCAGAAACAACTTTTGAAACAGGGGACATTTGACAAAAAAATGCAACAAAAAGTCAAATCCCCCACTATTAACCGCCCTCCCTCCCCCTCCTCGGGCTCAACATTGATAGGTGCATTGTAATCAATTATATACAAGTATCATAACAGAGTTCTTTGAGCATGTAATAATCAAGAAAATTACATCAATAGCTGCACAGTACTTGCAGGCATGGTTCATATGACGTTTTCTGTCTTGCCAAATACAATTATGCACTGGTCAGTCAATGTGAACCCCCAATATCCCCAAACCAGGACTATATGGGATTGGCAGAGAATTACAATAATCCTTACTTGTGCGCCAGTGCCACTCTGTCAGCAGCAATGTCTTTAATACCCCTCCACCTGAGGGTTTGCATCAATTACCTGTTCATAATAATCGTTTGCAAGCAATTGCTCAGAGCAATCTCCTCCCAGTCAAAATTGCAATATTGTGCGACTATATTGCAATGTTGCTCGCAAGCTAGAGAACATCTGGTTTGACTGTAATAATTATGCAGAGTGGTTCTAAGAACTATTTAAGCATTTAATATTTTTTTGTTTTATAAAGTTTCCAGCAGAAAGATTAGGCTGACTCCTGCAAGAAGTCCCCAGTAAAACATCATAAGTGGACCCATTTATTGAATTAATATAAATTGCGAAAACAGATCCAAAATATGGACAACGTTCTGCGGTCCAAGAGTGGCCATCATTTAGTTATAACAACAATTTCTGGGATGATGCTGCCTGACATATTCAATGCAGCACTTCTTCTAACATCCTCCTGGCAAGTAAGTTACTAAACTTCTACTTAAAACTATATGTAACTCCCTGAGAAGTTGCCTACTTAAGTATTATACTGTCCTTAACACCAGACAAATGAACTTGTCAATGGAGCAGTGCTGTCAGTAAATGGGTTATTAGTAATCTATAGAAAGATTTATGACATTCGAATGTTGAATGAATGTCCATCTTTAAGCACAATTTATTTCGTTACAAATACATTGCTCTGTGACAATATTAATTATGGCAAGGAGCAAAAATGTACCTTGTATTTTGATTGTCATCTACGAGGAAGAGTAAATGTTGTATATAGGAAAACGTTTGCAACATTTGAAGATCCAGAAATCCACTATGGTTTGACATTATTTGACATTATCTGACAGTCTAGCACAACCTGTGATTAATGATAAGAATTCTGGTAAATTTAAACCCACCAAGGAGTCTGAGAATAGTCAGACAATAGCAACACCCCTAGCACCACCACCAAGAATATCACACCCACCACCGCCAAGTATACCACCCCCACCACCACGAACACCACAAACACCACCACCACAAACACCACCACCACCACGGACACCACCACCACGGACACCACCACAACCACCACCATCAATGAATGCCTCTGTTAGCCCAAGTTCTCAAGGGTTGCATGTACAAAAGAGCATGTCTGATAAAACATCTGAACATCAAGAAGACAACCTGCGGCAACCCATGTGTTCGTCTTTCGTTTATCTGATGAATGTCGCAACAAGAAACCATACTGTCTTCCGATTCAATATGTCCCCTACATTTGTTGAAAGACCAGACTGTGCTAGAGCTGACAAATAACATGGCTAATTTTGGAATGCTTTCTATTGGTGAGTAAAATATAATCATGCCAATTAAATATATTTCTCATTTGCCATCTGCAATGACTATGGACCATATTTAGGCTCAAATGTTTGGCATAAATATTTAATACCCTTAAAGGATCAGTCAAGTCCAAACATAAACATGCTATATATTTAAAAAATATGATGTTCACAGAGTGCATGTGATGGACAAACTTCACTGCCTCTTTAAAGAAGAGACCCTCTTGTAGGCCAAAAATTGATGTGTTGATAGATCTTATGTGTTATAAAGTTTTCTTGCAATGAGTGACTATCACTGACAGTCAGTGGTATCTTGCTATAAATAACATATAGTACTAGGAAAAATTCAGTGGGGTCGGTGACAATTAATGTGAGACATGCCTTTTTCGACTGGGCAATTTTTCTTCACAGAACGCAAATTTGTGCAATGTATTTCGTTGGCAAAAACCTTGCTTGCATAAAAATTTTTCATTCACCAATTACATTGCCAGAATTTGTTTTGCTGCGCATTGTTTGAACAAATTAATGTAGTCGCCTTGTAGACAGTAGGATTTATAAGTAGGAATTAAATTTTTAGTAAATACCTTTAACCCAACATTATTATGATACATGCTCACAATTATGATTATTCTGAGATACACTAGTACTTATGATGTGACTTTAGCGATAATTTCAATTGACGTTTACCAGGTTACAAAGTCACTTAATTTTCTTGTTCCAATTACATAATTTGGTGTTGTCACTGATGGGGAATTTAACAGCTTGAGAACTAAAGGAGAGACACGCCCATTACACCTGGTGCAACTTATACGAGATGGTCGTGAAAGTGTCAACAAAACTCTGGAGGATCTTTATTAAAATTCCTGGTGACCAAAGTTAGTTATTCTGTTCCACTTGATTGCTATGCAAATGTACATAATTCACACATTTTCTTGTGTGCATCTTAGAATACTTGCACATTTTAAGTTAGATACTTGTGTTAAACCAGATCAATAACGCATCAAGGGAACGATACGATAAATGCAAGTGCACTATGAACGAGAATGGTACAAATCATGCTGATATTCGTCACACACTATGTAAAATATTCGACATACTTCAGTCTATATGAGGGTATTATATTTCCAACAACAAACATTGCGCCTTCAAGACTTGATGATCGTAAAGCGCATTGCTTTAAAGCATCTTTACTCTACAATGGTTTGAGCGAACCATACGTGGGTATTTATTTGTATTTGTGAGAAACTAAAGAGAAACTACATAGAAATCAGTGTTGAATATAATTCAGACAAACGCACAAACGGCGCAATAATGCGGAGCTCTATTTATTAGAGTTCAAGGGTCAGCTGTCACATATTCTTGATAATTTATATTACACTGTAAACAGGTCAGGTTTTTATAAGAAAACCGAAGACATTAGTTCTCTTGCAATATTTTAAGATGATCCTATAGCTCCTCATCATTATACTTTGATTTGACCAAAACGCTTGAACAGACTCATTCCTCACGACATCAGTGGACTATGCAAGACATTAATCGCGTGCACAGCGCATGTATTGGCCAACTCAAATGAGTAACAAATATGTATATGTACAGCACGATGGCAATATATCTGCATTCGCAGATACAAAAACCACAGACGATTTACAAAACGCTTCTTTTTTTAATCACATCAAATCATCATGTGGAAAATGCCACCGCTGCCTCACAAGCAATTGGACCCAAAAAGGATAGAGAATTCACTTTGAGCAAACGTTTTGCCATTGGTAACATAATTATTTATTGAACAGAATTAACTGATTGTAATGGCCCTGCGGTCAATAGCATGTCATGCAGCTGAATTCACTGCAATCTATGCAGTCAATTTATTACATTTGTCTAGATCACCGAAAACTTTGAAGCAGTAGCATGCCGAGCTGTGTTTGGCAGGTTTGTGAAACAGACAATGACCTCACAAGACATCAAATCGCTTCAAAGCGACTTCGCCTTGACCAAGTAGCATCTTCAATGAACGGCATTCAATTATTTTTTACCTGCGTTACAAGTGTCCTGTGCAACGCCAAATCTGCGAAAGACGATGACAACAAAACAAGTGACACGTCTGAAAGCCACCCAGCGATTGCCTACTTTGTCATGTACAAGGAATTCGCAACTTGCAACTAGAAGATTTTGTTTTCCACCATTCACAATGAAGATTAGATGCAGAGGTAACACCAATTCGAGTGCGAAAATCATCTGATACCAATAATGAAATGGAAGAAGCTGCAAAACAGTTATTCCAAGTGGTCAAGGATCACAACCACAGCACCATCCAGGAAATGATGCAAATATCAAACGTGTATTGCTACATGAATTTCGAGGGAACGCCGTCCGATCATGATGACGACGATGATCAACCCGAGAGTTTGGTTCAACTAATTTCCCCAATGTCCCGTGCTGTATAATCGTCGTAAATGAAAGTGATGTTTCGTGATCCTGTATCTACAGCAGTTACAAAGCTGGAATCAGACAGACTTGTTGTTGATCTTGGTAATGCACATGTTATAAACTTGGACAATCCACTGTTCTCATCCAACAACGATGTTGCAGCCTTGATAAACAAGATCGATAAATGCATGAGGTTATGCAACCACGCCTTGTATCATTCAGAAATTTACACCAAACCAGAGGGGTCAAATTTCACATTTGTAAAAATGATATATGTAACCAGTTACTTGCATAAACCTTTGGCTAATGAAGTGTTACCTGACAAGCTGGTTCAGCATTTTCAAGCGGTCAAAAAACTTCCAGCATGCACAACAATTCAGCAAATCAAGTTTAACATGGATCTCATAGAGGTTTCAAATGGGTACTGTTTCTCGATCAAAGCCCAAAACTTAATTGTCTGCCCTATCCCGGAACCCATGCGTGGGAAACTCCCACCACAATCTTTTGTGCCCTATGACAGTTCCAAGCCACCGAAGCCAGGGTATTTTCGGGAAGGTATCGTCAATTATTTTCCCGATGACGATGTGACGAGTTATCTGGGCTGTTGACAATTGCTGCAAACAAAGGGGAAAGTCTCTTCAGCGACGAACAGGTATGACGCATTTCCAATGCTGATTTGCGCAAGGAGGACGCTCATGTCGTTGAGCAATTGTCGCAAACAATCCATGACAATTTTGCGGCCGAGTTACGTTTGCGACATCTTGTGCGGAAAATAAGAGCTGCTCGTGGGAAGCTAAAGAGCGACAACAATGGCACAAGTGAAGAAATCCAAGAATATAACATCTTCTCTGATGGTGAAAAACGTAGGAACGACATGAAATGATCCCAGTTGACTGAAGACAACATTGTCAGAGAGAGCCCGTAACAGCAGAACAACCGTTCCTGCAAGAACAAGTGCAACCTTCTGACCAACTATCGTGTGACGAGGAAAGAATGAACACTCGAACAGAGAAAACTGACAACGCACACAGCAATACAGAAGCAAGTACCGTAATAAAGTATGCATTTTTATGCTACGTTTCGACTTTATATAAGTCGAAATAAAGTCAAAACGTAGAATAAAAATGCTTACTTTATTTACCGTTGTTGTGTATTTTATGAAAATACTTTGTGGTTCCGCGAAGCATAGTAACTTTTGTGTTAATTGTAATGAACTGATGTTGTTTGTAAACTACTTGATATAATATGATGTGTATTATAATATTGTATGTAAAGAAAAATTCACTGCTATGACACAGCGAAAAACAACGACCGGTTACAACATCTAAATTTGTATATGTATGAAGTCAAATTTGTTTCGCCCAAATCTCATGGGCTACAGCTAGCAATAGTAATTCCAATTAAAACAACGGGCTACTACATGAATGTAGCCAGGCGTTTAATTTTTTCTAAGTGTTGTATGTATGAACTATATTAATATGGCTAAGTGCATTAATAATTTTAATCTGAACTATAATACCGGTCCGCTGTTCTTTCTTAATATTGTATACATTTACAGTCAGAGCTTCCACTCGGAAGGAAATTTCCTTCCAAAAGGATATTTTGGCATTTGGAAGGAAAAATAAGAGGAAATGAGATTTGGAAGGAAATTTGGCCATTTCGAAGGAAAAGGGAATTTTACAATTTAAACTTTTTCAGTAATTTCTAGTAATTTAATAATGGTTAAACACTTTATTATGAACTTTTGAGTTAAAAAACATGTATAAAAATAATACATTGAATATTTACATAACCATCAAGGATGAATGGGGGTAATTTGGGACTTAACAGGTCTTCAGTGGGTGAGTAGAGTACTTGTACATAAATAACGCGGGCTCAATTTTTTCGTGGGATTTTATAAACTAAAAACAAACAGTCGAAAAAAGGGAAACTGTAATTTCTGATGGCTTATATCGAGTCAACTTCTGAGTCAAGCTCTTCAGAAGATGTTTTTTCAGGTTAACTATCCTTATTCAAATTAATTTTGAACGGTATAGACTAATGACTATATACTACTCTACTCTGTAGTGATCTGGAACACTAATGTTGGATACTTGAATTTTGTACTGTACAATGGTTAATTATTTTTCTAATATTAAATTAGAGATTCACTATTTGAATACTGCAGTACACCTTCAATTTACATCAGGAGTACAGTACAATACAAAATTTATTATACTATTTTAAAAAAAATTGGAAGGAAAAATGGAAGGAAATTTAGAAAACAATTTTCCCCGTGATTTCTATTGAAATAGTGAATTTGTTGTTTGTTTCTTGCAGTTGTTTATTTTCATTTGTTTGCTTGTGTTTGTTCATTATTATGAACAATTATAAGAATATAACAATAAGTATAATATAGGAATAATATATACCAATTATATACTAATTGTTATAAAAATATATAAGAAATTATATTATAATAAAGATAATATAATAGTTGTTATAAATGTATAAGATACTAATTCTTATGAAATCTTTAGATAAGGCACTTATCTTGGGCAGTGCCTTGTATACGAACAATCTTAATATACACCATCTAAATTGTTTGTATAAATATATTTCTGTACTTAAAATAAATTCATAACTCGAAGTTTGACGCTTAATGCGATGATCAGGCGATGTTTAAGTGTCAGTTAATTCAAACAATATCATTATTATATATATAATAATCATTATATAATTAATATCTTAACTCATTAACTGGCAGACTGTTGCAACATTTCCACCCCCTCAACTGGCAAGCAATATGGCGAATTCTTCATTGAATTCGAGGGCAATCGCAAAATTGGCAATATCTCAAAAACATTTCTATAAAACTTTCTGATTTTTCTGATCAGACAAGAGTGAGCTTGCATTCCTAAATAGATAATTAATTATTTTGAGTGAGAATTTTTGGTTTGAGTAAATTTTATAGCACTAACATTTTTCCTCTCACGACACCTAATATCTAAAGGGCAATATCTCCACAACCCTACATAAATGGCAAAAAAAATTAAATTGCTGGGTTGGTACATATTTGTATTAAAACTAATTTTCATCTTTTAGGATATAAATTAGAAAATGATCAAAAATTAAAATAAATTATCTTGAGCCTAGTCCAGGACCTCATGTTTAAACATAAAATGGAGAAGAGTAGGTTGTTGTTCACGGGTCAAAACATCTAGAAGCCAAAACGCAGTGATTGTACCTCCTCGAAGTTTTAAATTCACACAAATATATTTGATAAAACAAATAGTACAAGAATTTATCTGTTTTAATAGAAACAAAGAATGAAAAGAGTGAGAAAAACGTGCATTTGGGGAGGTGTTTTTAAACCAGACTTCGACAACCGACATATTTTGCTAAATTCACAACTTGGTACAAGAAGACCAACAGTAGGGTCACAAAAACAGTCGAAATCATGCCATAGACATGCACGAACAGTTCTTCTAAAAGGATAACTTTAAACTAGATTTTAACCTGCTAAAATGCTGTAGAATTTTAGGAGTTCTTTCAAAACTTTTCTATTAAAAAACATGCTAAAAAAATATTGTATCTATTGTGTTTGGTGTTCGTGTTCCTTGTGATTTCCGACTATTATTTTCCATAAAATTTACAAAAATACCCATGTTGTCAGACATTCCCTATCGTTTTGGACCAAATTTTCTATGTTGGACTCTTGAAAATCCTCTTCTTTTTGGCCTTAAAACTTCTTGTAAATTCCCTTCTTGTAAGGGGAAGGGGCAAAAATTTTACACTTGAAAATATTTGCGAGTTTTCGATCAATTTCCTTGCCCAATGTGTCTCTGAAAGCTCATGTTTCGCATTCTATATTTGTATTGGTTGCTAGGCAACATGTGCTTGGCAATTGTGCCCGGAAGTTGACATGCCAATCCCAGGTTAATTCGGGGCGAATTGCCAGTTAATGAGTTAAAGAAGGATGTTCAACATCATAGGTGGGATGTCAGTCATCCCTGACAACAGAGGGGAGTGGGTTGGAACAAATGCCATTCGGGGCTACATAAAGCCCTGGCATTAATCAGTCAGACACAAGAAAAAATAAGCCAAAGTATTTTGAAAATTCAGACCAAAAAAGTAAAAAATCATACCCTTTGGTATAGAGCATATATATGGGAGCACCCCTAGGTTGAAAAAATTAATACTCATCGCTGGGCATGTAATCCTGGCCCCAACATAACTTCCCATCCTGGATTTAAAAATTGTTAATCAACCCCAGGATTTAAAAATGTCACTCAGGCACTTAATGTTGACATGTATAGCTAATTTTTTATCAAATCTGAAAAATTAACCCTTGGAATTGAATATTGATTGTATGGATTGTAATAGACACTGTAGTATGCAAATATTACTTTTTTAATTGTTTTAAATATATTTAAATACAGTAGACTTACATTATAAATAACTATCAGAGTATCACTATCTGAATTGTGAGTATAATTGGCAAGGGCTTATGACTGTATGTGGAGAGTATTCACACTGCATATTATATACATTACGACTATATGCAGTTTAGGTTTTGTATACCTATTGATAGATAGATTACGACTGCCACTATAAATATGGCTTTTTTAGTGTGGCAAAGCTGTCAGTAATTCAAGTGTCTGATATGTTATGGCAAAGCAAGTACCAAACTAATACATGCAGGTGCTGACTAAATATGTTACTCTGTTATTTATATTGTAACTTAAATTGGTGTCGTTGTTGAGAATGTAGCACTTGCAAGGAGATCTTTGTAATGTATTAGTTAATCGCACAGTCAACAACTCCACAGGCACATATTATAATTGTTGTCAAGTAATTATTTGAAGACAGTTTCATAGACAGTTTTGTGCAGGAATAATAGTGTATCAAATCTGCTTCAATCCACAGTGCACAAAAACATGTTTCTTTTAGTTCCCTTGTTGAAGGAAGTGATAATTCGTTCATGTTGAGATGAATTGTTCATTACTTGTTGCCATCAGAATTATAAAATCTGTAAAAAAAAATGATTTTTTAGTATCCATAGTTCACGAAAATGAACATGGAATTAAAACAATTGAGTATAATTGGTGGGAGTTGGGGCTTAATTTTAAAAGAAACTGGTAATTATATGAGAAGAGATATTCAGACCTACCATTCTTCACTTTGCCAACCATTCAATTTTAATACATACATAATAGTGATAATATAATTAATTATAGTAGGCTTAATTTTGTATTAAAAGATGAAATGTGTAACACAATGCATCAAGTGATATGTACATAACAGTACATATCTTCATAACTGTAACCCTTCATGTTATTCAATCTGAATGGTTTGTTAAATTAATTGCACTGATAGTCAGGAGGCAGATGAAAAAAATATGATTTTCGTTAAACTTTTTGAGTAGAAGATGGCAACATAGCTTAAAAATTTCGTCTTTGGCTGCTAGGAGCCGTTTTTCCCAGGCCTTCGCTCCTGCAACATGAAAACAAGGCTTGACTGTAAAAATTCGTAAAATCGTGGAAAACAGCTGTCAAACTCTACAATATCAATAGAGAGTTTGGGAAACGCAACGTGAACGCGACGGCATAATGAAAGCCTGCGCGGTTAGACTGGATCGAGTTAGAATCCACATTGTCAGGCTGGTTGGCGTTCTGTTCACAATGCCAGTTGAACTGTTTTGCCGTCGTGTCGAGTACGTTGATTTAATATGGCTGCAGAGAAGTAAGTTTGGTATATATTTTTCTTGTTATTCGATTTAATGATAGTAAAAATAGGCAACCCAAATAGCAAACGACACTAATATGCGGAAATATAATATTTTTTGTAGAAACCTCCTCCGATGAAATGGACGCAAGTTCATGACCAACATTTGCTACGTGAAATACTAGCTGAACGACCGTTCGAGCAATCCCAAAGGCTCTCGCCAAATTGGAACAGTATGGCAAAATATTGTGGTCAATCTTAACTCTAAGACAGAAATTTCGTTTAGTTTCTGACGCAAACTTTATTTATAGCTAGTCGCTATAAAATTGATTGTTTACGTCTGTTAAAAGTTTGCCGTCTAAACCGAGCCTTTAAAATATACGATATAAAAGTTGCGGCATTTAAATTTATTATTGTAAGTATTCTTCAAGAGTTGGTGGCTGAAGATGAAAATAATCTGACACGATGTTGCCATATAAGCATGCATGGACATTCTGCAAAAGTCCACAAACAATATATATCTTTCCAATAGGACTTAGACGAAGTAAAAGACCTCGTTTAAAATCCGCAAACTTGAAGTACTTCACAATTTCTCCAAAAAGCCATTCATGGAGATACGAACAGAACTCATAGCTTTATTGTATGCTTTCATTTCGTCTGTGAGGTTTGCATCTCGAAATGGTGCTTGTAAGTGAACCCTCAGTGGATATGCTGGGTCTCCGTAGATACACAGCGCTTCACCAGTTGGAGAATAGGCAACTCTTTCAAGATCCCTCATTAAACCAGACTCTCCAAGCATACCGGCATCGTGTTTTCTTCCTTCTGTAAAGAAAATTCTCTTAAAAATAGAAATTTGCATGTGTGTTTCAAAATATTCTCCTGAAGAGAGTCGAAAATCGGCAATTAATTTATCGTAAAATTTTTGAAACATGCACTTACCCCATGGACCAGCAAGGTTTGCTATGAGACCGTTCGGTATTACGACACTTTGGAATTTTATGCTGTGAACTCTCTCGTGGCCATTATACACAACCTTTTGATGCTTTCCGGGTCTGCATATTGGACGAACCGTACCGTCTACAAAGCCAAAACAATTTTTCAAAGGGGCACCTTTAGCGTGAATGGCATTGGCATAATTTTGTAGCGACTCTTGACTTAAGAACGGAGTATCCCATCGCTGAAGTAAATATGAATGTCTGTCATATATGTGGCTAAGCACCAGGTGGGTTATTTTACAAAGATCTGGCACAGATCGTCCAAATCTCGGAACCATATCGCAGTAACGACAGGGATAGGCTAGTCTCTTTAAAAGTATACAAAGCGCTTCCAGACCCTGGCAGTAGCTTCCTTTGTAAAACTGGACTTCGTCTGGGATTCCTAAACAGCGTTTGAGTCGTGGAATATCAGCCTTTTCAAACCGTAGTTTGTTTTGGCATGTATTTTCGTCATAATTTTCCCAATTGAAAGGAGGGTATATTTTGTATGGAAAATTAGACTGGGCGAAATCGTTTCTTCTTAACTCCTCGTCCAGGAAAAGTAGCTGTACATCAGAAAGATGGCCATTATTGTGCAAAATTAAAACAATATCCAGTATTTCGTCTCTGCTTGCCATACGAGTGATGTTTACCGCCGTGGTATTATATTTTGCATTTCCCAAACTCAAATTTCGGCGGGACGGTGGATGTATTTTCACGAACTCGCCCCACTCCAAAAACGTTTAGCGCGGACGTTGCCGCCGCGTTCACGTTGCGATTCCCAAACTCTCTAATATATATTATTGCTACGTGGTAACTGACATTACTACCAGTGATAAACAGTTACAATAAGTCATGTGACTGCGATGAGGCTGTCACATGACCTATAAGAGTCATGATAAACTGGTTAAGTAAATTGGAGCAACATAGCAGATAACGAAAATAACAAAATAATATAGTTGTATGCGGTGCTAAAAGCTTTAAAGGTTGCATTATTTTCCAATTGCAAAGTTTGCATTGTATATATTCTACCTTTTTGTTGACAAATGGCTTGAAGGTAAGCAAATGTTAGCTTCTTTAAAAAACAATGTCAACATTATTTACAACTATTTATACAAGTTATTAATCATTCGTCCTCGTGAGTAGAAGCGTTTTTGATGTTTCTACAGAAGTCCCCACATTTGTAGGCATTGGTGCAGGAGAGCGATAGCCGAACACAGGTGCATAGGCGGTTTGCGCATTTGCGCTCTTGAGCCATTAACTGAGGCTTTAAAGTTCCATCATCATATTACCAACCACATTCTTCCGGTGGAGGAAGTGTAAGGCACGGTTCCAAAGCCTTCTTCCATACCAATGTTCGGTAGTTTGCCTGCCTTGTATGGGAATTCAATTTGTATGGGTAGTGCTTCCAGACTCTTCTTTGTCTTTCGGAAGGCAGCAGCTCTCTCCTCGTTGATGTTAACCTCGTTTGTGTTCTTGTACAAATTGCAAACAAAGGTCTCGACCTCAGCCAAAACGTTTTCATTTGGTAAACCATCGCCAAGGTGCTGAAGTAGATGATAATGGGTCTCAAATATCTTCCACATCGAATTGCTTGCCCATGCCAGCAAACTGGCTAACAGTGTCGCAAACAGTTATGACACGAACACTAGCAGAGACTCTTGCTGTGACATCCAAATAACTGGAGAGAGAAATTCTCTATGTGCCAATAGGAGAACAAGGACATCTGTAGCACGACATACAACATTGATTTGCTGATAACCATGAAGAGCAGCATCTCTTGCATGCAATACAATCCTTGTGTCAGCCTCTTTGTGATGGGTGAAAGTTCTCTTTGCAATAAGATGTCGACATCTACGTCGCGTCCAGATGCTACCACTCTTCTTAATAGATCTCTATCTGCCTTGAGGGAGATAGTCTTGCCTTTATCTAATGATACTGGAACAGAATACAGGGTTTCGAAAGTTTTTAACTTCTGTTGCTTAATGCTGTCGTGAAATTGTATCTTATTCTCAATGAGCCTGTCTTCTACGAACTCTTTGATGATTGTCTGTCCAGTTTGTCCAGCTTTCAGCAGGTCTTCTTTAATTTTATTGTTTGCAACATCTCCAGTCGTAATTACAACTATTTCGTTTGTGTGACGGAACACTTCGTATTTTGTGAACGGGCTACTTTGTTTACATGTTCAAGGGCTTGGTCATCAGGAATCTGATTTAAGGTCTTGCATGTCTCCTTTGTCACGAAATCACCACGCTGGAACCCTCAATGCACTTCTGGCGCCGTTTGTGGCATTAGCTTCATGTCAGCCAAGTGGACGATACCCCATCTAGTGTAATTCACATGATCAAATGCGGCAAACCATGGAAGCATTTCTGAGAACGATGAAAGATAGAGTTCCCAGTCACCTTCTTGAAGCGCTCGGGTAAACTTCAGGAGAATGGAAGCTAAGTGCATGTATTTTCTCCAGTAGGAGAAAGTTGGATTGTCCTCATGTGCTGCATCAAACTTTCTGATGAGCTCGGTAAATTTTTCAAGCTGCTGAATCAGGTGGTCATGTGCTCTTAGGTTTCTCGCTGAATCTTTGCCTTCAGTAGAAAATCCAATAGCCAAACTTTTCACCAGCTCGTCTAATGATTCATCCACATGCTCGCCATTGTCATGAGCCCACTGTAACAGAAGATGCCACAAAATCCTCCACAGTGCTTCATAACTCAGTTTGTGCGCACGGATGACACGATTCCAGAGCTTTCCTTTCATGATATTCTCGGCTGTGATTTCCCCAACAATCTCACTTTCGACCCACCTGTCGCAATGCCCGAGGATGCCAACTACTTTCCAATGGCTTTTGATAATGTCATCTGAGCATGGAAACCGCCAGCATGATGTTCTTGAATTCTTCCGTCTTTGCCCATTGTAGCATCTTTGCTTTGTTGTACAGCGCTTCATCCATAGTGACGACTGTATATTTTCCCTCCCTCAGCTTCGTCATTGCCTCGCATTGTAGTATTACCGTCCACAACGTATTGAATTTGTGCGCAGGTGCATTGATGATTGGCAGTGGACCAACAATTGTGGGCTGCGAGCCATCTGCAGACAACAGCTGGTTAAAACCAGACCACCCTGGAACTTGTTGAATCTCAGGATGAAGTTGAACTAGTCAAGTTAGAATCCAAGTAAGATCTTTCTCAAACGATTCATCCATTGTTTGCAGATCTGGTACGTACCATTCAGTTGCAATAGTTCCTTGAATCACCAGCTCCCTTGAATCACCAGCTCAGGCTTGTCGTTCTCTAGTTCCACTTCTTTCAGCTGATGTAACATGGATGGAACTTCCAAGTTTAGTTGTCTTTCGGCTCTCGGAGTTAGCTGAACTTCCATCTTTGGTTCTCCTTCCATTCCTCATAAAGCAGTAAATTGCGTTGCATTGTTTCCTCTGTAAAATGATGTCCAAACTGCTTTCAGTGAGTCGATACGGCCCCGACATAGTCCCTTTTCAAGTGAAGACATGATTTCCTCAAAGCAGGTAGCTCTAGGATCACTGTTCACTTCTTGGAAACCTGTTTTGTTCTTATCAAATCGTTCACGCCAGCAAGCTTGCAGCTCATCTCCTTATCAAATACGGCTTTCCGGAGTATTTTTGATGATGTTTCCATGGTTTGTACTTGGCTTAAACCTTTGTAATTCATTTGGCAGAACATACATTTAGACCAGTCCAAGCAATCAATTGAAGATCTCCTGGAGGCTCCTACATCAGCCATCTGTTCTTCTGATTTGCCAGACACTCGGTTTTGGAGACGCTGAATATGTCCTGCATTAGTAAAATCACTATAGCAACACCTGTGCCAAAGTACATCATTGTCCCCGGGCTCTGTGTTTTTCAGGCCCTTCAGCCTTCGTATGGCATACAGAAATACGTCATCTTTACAGCTCTCTCTGGTTTCTGCACAATGTATAGCCCTCAAGATTCCGGATTTAGTGGCTTTAGAAAGAGGAAACCTTTTTTTCGGAAACTTGTTTTCTTGACAAATGATGCATTTCCCAAAATTAACTTCAATCTCGGTCGTCTCATTGCTTATGATGTGGCTAGCTACGAGTGCTGCCGCATCCTCCATTACTGCTTCTTTACCTCACATCATGAATATTATAAGGTCCTTTACCTTTGGTCGAGATAAAACATTTGATTGTGATGTAAGTTAATGAAATATATGTATAAATGTAGTTGCACTTATTTTTAATCTGACAGATTGTGAAAACTGTGCATGGACTGGAAAGATATTTAAAAACATATTGAATTGTATGGAGTGGTCATTGATTCCATGTGAGGGAGAGTTTATGGTGTCTGAAAAACCATTTGCAAGTGGTGGTTTTCGTGAGGCCTTTAAAGCCATCAGTATCATGGAGGGATTTAAAGATGTAACATGGGTTGTCAAGAAATACACAGATCATACCAAGAAGATACTGCAAGAAATGAATCAAACTGAAGAGGCTCATGCACAAAAATCTGTCCAGATGCATGATCTTGCCAGGAATCTTGCTAGCCAGCTGAAGGAAAGGGTGAAGAAAGAGAATTTGCTAGAGTTTGGTGAAGTCTTTGAATTCAACAAAGTGTTCATGGGGAAAATGGGCACTGGTGAAGTTGTCACACTGGAGGAATTTATCAGTGGTGAATTTGTAAAATTTATGAACAACACTGGTGATAGATGTGAAAAGGATAACATTATTGCTGATAAAGCAGAGGCATTTTCTCATTACACATATGAAAAGTCAGAAAGGAAGCTTGTAGTGTTGGATATTCAAGGGTCTGGATATACCTTATATGATCCAGAAATTGCATCTGAGGAACTAGTAGATGATGATGGTAATTACCAGTTCTGTACTGGAAATTTGTCCATGGTAGCTATTGAGCGTTTTTTTTCAAAAATCTTAAGTGCAACAAATGTTGTGTTTTGTTAAATTTATGCCAATTAATACTTATACTGTATTGTTCAATTCACATTTTGGGTTCACATTCTTCGTTACTAACTATAAGTGAACAATTTCAGTAATTGGCACTAGGTTTTAATAATACTAACATTGGCTATGAACATTTACACTATAATAAAACTTTAATAAGGTAACTATTATGATGTTTCAAATATAAGTATGCAGTTCTGCATTCAAGGTCTGTAAAATAATGCATCATGTATTATGCAAAGTTAGAGAAAGGTCATGTGTGCTCTATGAATGAGCATTCTCTAATGGTCTCAGACTGATTTTTAACTGCATGCAAGTTAGACCTTTCTATATTAATGTACTGTCTGTCCTAATGTATTTTCATGCCTTATTGCCCTATGTTGTTTTGAATTAATTAGCAGCTCTACAATATGTAGATTTGGAACTAATTAATTCAATAGACTAACTGTAGACCTTTTAGCAGTGGGTGCAGTCAATTTCTCATACTGGTATCTCCAGTGGCAAGCTAGCGGTCCCGCTGTTACGGGACTAAATATTTCCAAAAAAAATGAGGATTTGTTTTATAGTGAAACCAAAATCACGGCTTTGCTTATTCTGAAAATTTAAATATTACTTATGATCATTTTTCAGTGCTTTCATTTATTTATTTAAATTTTACGCAATGTTGCTGTCTGCTCTTTGACCTCTTTGTTACCTAGCAACTGAAACCCAGAATTAGCTAATTTCAACGCAATTTATTCTTTACTCATGCAATTCGTGTAATCGCATGTCTTGTGTTATGCTGATTTTCATATGGCGGAATATGCAATACTATTTTATACAAGAAATTCTGGTTTTATGGTTGGATAATTGGCGCATGCCCAAAACGGCTGTTTTAATCCTGAAGTCCCGCTATTTTATATAGGCGGAGGTTGTTAATATTCAGCCTTTCTCACAAAGCTTTCTGTGTGAGTATTCACAACTGTGATGGTAGGACATCATATTAATATTCATATTTGATATTACTTTTGTGATTGTATACAATGGCTTCAATGAGAGTGATGAATCCTGTTGCTATTCAATTATGTGAAATAGGTCTCTCTTATTCATTCTTTATGTTAATGACCTTCCAGAGGTAACCAATAATAGTACCGTTGCACTTTTTGCTGATGACAGCAAGTGTTATCGTGCTATACGATCACCAGTTGATCGTGATCTCCTTCAGCTTGACCTGGACGCTATGTCCAACTGGTCACTTAACTGGAAAATGAAATTTAATGTCTCGAAGACGCTCCTACTTAGGATATCCCGCAAACGTAACCCTCCAACTCATTGCTACTTTCTTAACAACGATCCAGTTAAGAGCATAGCTAACCAAGTAGACTTGGGTGTTGTTATCAGTAATGACCTAAAGTGGTCCCCTCACATCGCCAGCTGCACTGCAAAAGCCAATCGTATGCTTGGTTTTCTTCGTAGGAATTGTACGCAAATGTCTGATATTCGCTGCTGTAGGCTTCTTTATCTTGCTCTCATCCGATCTCATCTGTCATATGGTAGTGAGATCTGGGCACCCCAAGGATCGTCACGTGATCTTGCGATCATCGAGGGTGTTCAAAGACGAGCTAGTAAATTTATCCTTCAGGATTATGAGCTGCCATATCCTGAACGCCTTAAGAAGCTTAATCTATTACCAATATCCTACTGGTTGGAACTAAAGGATCTTGTCTTCTTTTTTAAATGTAAGCATGGTCTCTTCGACCTAGATATCTCCTCTTTCGTCACTTTTTCTTCAAACAGCTTGTCTCACACCCATTCAAGTTCGGACAACTTGCTTCATGTTAATCATTGCAGGACTTCTCTCTTTAGGAACTCTTTTTTCAACCGAATTGTCTTTCTCTGGAATAATCTCTCTCCCACCATTCGTAATAGTTCATCCGTTTCCTCCTTTAAAAACAGACTAACTGTCCATTACTCTTCTCTACTTCATTCATCTTTCGATGTAAACAGAATGCGCACTTGGAAAACATTCTGTTCTAAGTGCCGCTCTTTCAACTTAAGCTGTTGTTTGTAATTCGTCATGTTTTCTGTAAATATTATATTTGTTCTCGTCTTTGATTTATGTTTGTTATAGTTTGTTTTCATAAAGGTTGATCTTCACATGGGGCTATTCATGTCCTGTTGACCATACCTTCAACCATATTATGTAGTGGTTTAATCTATTTTATGTATGGTTGTAAAGTTAATAAAAAATACTGAAGCCGATTTGTAAATGTTTTGTTGATAAGGCCTTTCTCTGTTCGACCAATTGCCAAACACGACCAACTCTGAATTTAACGATTAAGAATAAGGGGAGGTCGTTTATGAAGGAGTGGTATTGCAAAAAGGATTGGCTTTGTGGCAGCTCTATTTTAGAAAAAGACTGGCTACACTGACATGAGAAGTTTAATGTGTGATGGCAAGAAACGTGAGAAGTCGAACTTAGCTGCTTTCAAAATGTGGAAAACGTATGGAGTGAGTGTGCGAGTGGATTCTCTTCTTTCACAAGCAAGAGATGAAATTCAGCATCACAACGAAGAGGTAAGGCAAAACTGAGAAATTTTAAAAACAGTTACTGAAGCAGTCATGACGAATCAGAATTATGTTGAAGTCTGATAAACACAATAGAGACATTAAGATTGACGTTTTTCCTTGCAAACCGCGGTTTGCCGTATGTCCATATTTGGGGCTTAAGATTATCGGGCGACATTGGTACGAAGTTGGTACCAAGATGGCGGCTGCACAGAGATGAGTTGTATTAAAGTGTTGTTGTTATTTTCAACTTTCTTCTTCAATTACATATCATCACTAAATTAATTACTTATTTGATATCAGGGAAAATCTAAGGGATCTGTTGGATGTCATGATGATCGACGATAGCAGCTGTAGTAGCTCTGAAAGCAGTGATGAGGAACTGGATTGCTCTTGTTGGATTGTGTTGGCTGTCTTGCAGAACCACGATGCCTTGGACCACATTTAAACATAGAAGATGTTGGCGATATGGAATGCGAGCAAATGTTTAGGTAACAAATTTTTACTAAATTTTTACAAAATTTGTACTTCAACATCATCAGTCCTTTTAAAGCAGAGTTGACGATTCTAAACCACTTCAAATAATTTTATGAATGAAATATTTAAACTTAATACTCAAATAGCATCTCTTTTACATACCTAAATTGAAGGCAAAATAATTGAACAAAAGAGGAAATAGACAACCATACATTTTAATTTATGTGTGTATTAAACCGCAATCTTCATTTATGTTATTCTCTGCAGTGGGCATGACATATTTATCAATTGATATTTGACACTATAGATTGGGAATATTTGATACAATGTACTGTAGTAACTGTACCTCCTTAAAGCTGTTAGTTATATGTTGTAAGAAAATAATCATAAGGGGAAATAGCATTTGATTACGCTTATTAAGAAAATAATCATAAGGGGAAATAGCATTTGATTACGCTTATTATTACGCTGATGTGTAACATAACCTTTAGTTAATGATTTTCAAATTAAGTGGTTTAATAGTGACATATAAATGTATAAGGGGAAATAGCATTTGATTACGCTTATTAAGAAAATAATCATAAGGGGAAATAGCATTTGATTACGCTTATTATTACGCTGATGTGTAACATAACCTTTAGTTAATGATTTTCAAATTAAGTGGTTTAATAGTGACATATAAATGTATACATATGGCCAAAAAATGTTTCATACTGTCTAATGTAAAATTTTATATATATGGTATTTTAGATTTCAAAAATGGGATATGCTTCGCCTGCTAGAGGCCCTCCAAATACCACAATATTATACCAGTCATCAAGGGTCTGTGTACACAGGCATGGAAATACTAATGATCTTGCTGCGCCGGCTCAGCTATCCAAACCGATGGTGTGATCTAGTGTCCATCTTTGGCAGAGGCTGAGCAGAGCAGAAGCAGAGCTGAGCATGGTTTTTAATATGGTAATTAACATGCTATGTTTTGGGTAATAGATGACCTGTATACAGCTTTAGACACCTTCTTAGCTCATTGGATTTAATATGGCTTGACCCATTACTGTTTGCTGAGGTTATACATAGAAAGGGGGGCTCCTCTTGACCGGTGTTGGGGGTTTGTGGATGGAACTACCCGGCCCATTTCCAGACCTATTCGGAATCAACGCATTATGTTCAGTGGGCACAAGAGAGTACATTGTATAAAATTCCAAGTATGTTATTTCAGAGTTATACAGTACTAAATTTAAAAAGTACATCACATAATACTGCAGTAACTTAGCTGTGTTTTTGTTTTGCTAGTCTGTGGTTACTCCTAATGGTATAATTGCACACCTATTTGGACCAATTGAGGGACGACGGCACAATGCATTTATGTTAAATGTTAGTGGTTTAATGCGAAAGCTAGAACAATTGACACAACCAAATAGAACGATTGACACAACCGAAGAGGGGCTTCGGTGGAGAAGTGGTTAGCGCACTTGCCTTTCACCTCTAAGGCTGCAGGTTCAAGTCTCAGTGAGAACTTTCTCAATGCGACTCGAACCCAGTCCTCAAGTGAAAAGAGTAAAGTCAACACTCTGCCGAAAGTCGTTGGTTTTCTCCGGGTACTCTGGTTTCCTCCCACAGGGAAAGTTGACAGGGTGGGTTAGGTAAAAGGGCCCACAGTAATTGGCATATGCTGTTGTGGTGACCCTGCCCTAGTTGGCGAAGCTAATAAAATAAAATTAAAAAAATAATGAAGATCCTTTTATAATATATGGGGACCCTGCATATGGGGTTCTCGGAATATCATTTCTCCTTTTAAGGAGCTAATCTAACCAATCAACAAAAATATTTCAATTGTCAAATGAGTAAGGTTCGTATATGTGTTGAATGGGTATTTGGAAAGGTTACTCAATATTTTGCATACTTAGATTTTAGTAAGAATCGGAAAGTCCTACTTCAACCAGTTGCAAAGTACAATTTAGTTGGAGGTCTATTGACCAACTGTCATACATGTCTTTATGGGTCTATCACAGGCACATATTTTGATTTAGAACCCCCACCACTAGAAAATTCTCTATCAAACATCTAAGAGTAGCCCAAACCAGAAACAATTAATGTTGTAAATAAATCTGTTAGTATCATTTTATTTTATAAACTTTGCAACATTTATGTAAATAAATTATCTCTTTGTAACATGTAAGTATATAAATAAATTATCTCTTCATAATGTTGTATGTAAATAAATTATCTTTTAACTTTGTAACTTTAAATTATCTCTTCATAATGTTGTATGTAAATAAATTATCTTTTAACTTTGTAACTTTTCAATTTCAGTCTTAACATAACTAGTGAAACTAGTGTAAAAACTACAACAGCAGCTATCCAACAATAACAATCAATTGCTGACAACTGTACAATCAGTTAATTAAACTATAGCCTATCCTTCAAAAAATTGATATACACTCTCCTCTCTTCTTTTTCTAGTACCATTTTCTCCTTCCTTTCAGCGGCCTCATCTCCATACTTCGTTTTTTTATATTCAAGCTCCTTTGTTCTTAGCTGGAGTTATTTTTCTTTGAGGTCTGCTTTTCTTTCAAATTTTTTCTCCAACATTTGAATAGCAGAAATCCTAGTTCCTCTCTTCTGTGAACACTTGCCTTTAGGAACTTATATGAAAAAAAAACATTTATGGGCCAGAGAATCTAATTTGTTGTGTTACAATATTGCTGAACTTTATATTTTCAACATAAAACAATCGTCTCAGCTGTAGCTTGTTTCAGCAACAGTAAACAACTACATAATTAAAATGTTTTCCTTGATCATCAATCAAGTGAGCAATTCGGCTACTTTATTCCAAATCCATCCTGAATTTCCAGTCCCCACCAAAAAGAAATACCCAGTTGAAACGACTTTCCATATCTTACTTTTTCAGAGATCTTTTGTCATCTTGTTGATATTTTTTCAATAATCTATTGATTCGTTCACGACACGTCCGGCCTTTAAGGTTGATCTCGTTTTCAGGTGTGCTAAATTCTTTGCTCAGAATCGTTGCAATCTCTTTCCATTCTTGTTTTGTTTTAGGATTTTGTGCAGCCCCTTCAGTTGTTAACATGACATCATGTTTTGTCGTTGGCCATCTAAAAGGAGCCATCTAGAAAACAGGGATTTGCATGATATAAATGTGTCATAAAATAACGCCGCCATGTTTGTTTTCGTTTCATTCTATCAACTTAATTTCAAACTTTAAAAACGTGTCCATAATTTCATTACTTAATAAGGGAAAGTACTTATTTAAGGAGTTAAGACATTATATAAAGTAAATTTGAGCTTTGAACGTGAGTTTATAATATTAAAGACAGTAAAAAACCTTGCCATATTTCACTTACCTCTAGAGTGTGTTCCAGCGGTTCAAACGTGAACCTCGAACGTCAAACAGGGCGGCAAGATCGAAGTCACATGACTTTTTGCGGTTTGCGGTTCGCACTCAAGAGGAAAAACGTCAATCTTAATGTCGCTAATAACATAGCCCAGGCTGTTATTTATAACACACAATCATACAATTTGTGTGCGTGCATGCAATAATTAGCAAAAACAAAGGATATGCAATGAACGGCATATGCATATTTTGCACATTTACAACACAATACACTAATAGCGATAGTGTGACGTACACCAACATTGACGTACACCAAGCCTCCCATATCATATACCTTACAGGGCACTGGCTACAACACTTGTGCCAAATCACTCAATGAACACTTACAGAATACTGTCTTTGAATAGATCTAAACAGTCAATTTGGAAATCCAACTAAACAGCTCAAGCCTTCCTGCAACTTTATGGTTGTCACAGGGCACTATATAAAATAGCACTGTTTCATAGTAAAATGGAACATTCAGACCAGTTCAAGCCTCCCATGTCATCAGATATATTTACGGGACACTGGCTACAACACATGTGCCAAATCAATAAGTTGACATTATAAAATACTGTCATTACAATACATTTTATACATGGCAACAGTCAACATGTAATCCAACTGAACAGCTCAAGCCTTCCCGCGACTTAGCAGTCACGGCACTGCATACAATGACACTTTTACATAATATCACAATTGTACAGGTTCAAGCCCCCCGTATCATCATATATATATATATATATATAGTCAAATCTGCAGACATGCATGTTTCGCCGTTCAACGGCTCGTCAGTGCAGCTTGTAACGCAGTCTAGATGCGAGTGACTTCGTATTTATACACCATACTCTTGCCCTCACCAAGCGCATGTGGTACAATACTCAGACACATGCGCATCCAGACATGCGTGAAGTGTCTTGGGGCCAGAGTGCTCAAACGACCACAAGGGAAGTGAGCTTGTGCATTATAGCTTATTGGAAATCCAACTATATATATATCCATATATATATATATATAGACGAGTATTGGGTTTAAAATCATATGTGTAGAGTGCTCGATACCGAAGCAGAGTGGAATAGTAAACAAAAATACAAACTCGAGTTACTTCATTTGAATTTATTCACGACAAATCTGTTTCGTATGGCAAGTGGAGCCTGCCACACTCATCAGGTGAAAATTGCGTCTGATCTAAAAGCCCAAAGAATCCTGAAATACAATATGTCGAAAGCGTTATAAGTTGTCTGGGTAACGGTATTTTTACAGTGTGATATGAATAATTAGTGCTATATATAATATAATATGAGATATCCAGTTATTGGTTGCATAGCAAGTATTTCTTTCTGTGTCTGCACGACGAAATAAGCTCATTTCTAGTGTTTAGTGTGCTTAGGTTTCGGTGGCATATAATAGTGAACTTTTCATGCAAGCATAGATTGCACCTTTTTGTTTTGTTCGAATAGGCCTTACATTGCTTAATTATTTTCCATTTGATAGAGTGCCTTACTTCTGATTCCTTTACTTCTGATTCACTATGGGCAGCTTCGACGGCGCCGAAACATGCGAGCTTGTGGGATCCTACCTACTGTCAAAACTAACCCTGTTATACGGTAATAACATCGGTTTATATAGAGATGACGGACTAGCCGCATTCAACCAAACGCCTAGAGAAACTGAAAACATCAAGAAACAGATTTGCAAAGTGTTCAGCGATCACAACCTAAAGCTCACGATAGAGGCGAACAAAAAATGCGTCGACTACTTAGATGTCACATTCGATCTAAGAACCGGTACCTACAAGCCATACACGAAACCCGGAAACATACCGCAATACATTAACCGCCACAGCAACCATCCGCCATCTATAGTCCGCGGCATACCAGATGCGATCAATCGTAGGCTATCTAACATCTCGTCCGACCAGAGAGCGTTTGAGGCAGCCATTCCACCTTACCAAGAAGCCCTGAAGAAAAGCGGATACGAGTATAAGCTTAATTTTAACCCTCAGCCACCAAAACCGAAACGCTCGCGAGGCAGACACATCATATGGTATAACCCACCATACAGCGCCAATGTTGCTACAAATCTCGGACACAAATTCCTTAAAATAATTGACGAATGTTTCCCCCAAGGCCACCATCTACACAAAATATTCAACCGCAACACCCTGAAGCTAAGTTACAGTTGTATGCCCAACGTACAAAACATCATAACAGCACACAACAAGTCCATACTCAGCAAAAAAACCGAGACCAATCCGTCTGTACCCAGAGAGTGCAATTGCCGGAAGAAAGAAAGCTGCCCTCTTTCAGGAAAGTGCCTAACGGAAAGCATTGTGTACCAAGCCACAGTTACGCGAGAAGACAACGCGAAAGAAGAAACCTACGTTGGTCTTACTGAGGGCCCATTCAAAACTAGGTATCTTAACCACACCAGCTCGTTCAGAAACGCGAAGTACAAACATGCCACTGAACTGAGTAAATATATTTGGAGCTTAAAGGAATCAGAAGTAAGGCACTCTATCAAATGGAAAATAATTAAGCAATGTAAGGCCTATTCGAACAAAACAAAAAGGTGCAATCTATGCTTGCATGAAAAGTTCACTATTATATGCCACCGAAACCTAAGCACACTAAACACTAGAAATGAGCTTATTTCGTCGTGCAGACACAGAAAGAAATACTTGCTATGCAACCAATAACTGGATATCTCATATTATATTATATATAGCACTAATTATTCATATCACACTGTAAAAATACCGTTACCCAGACAACTTATAACGCTTTCGACGTATTTCAGGATTCTTTGGGCTTTTAGATCAGACGCAATTTTCACCTGATGAGTGTCGCAGGCTCCACTTGCCATACGAAACAGATTTGTCGTGAATAAATTCAAATGAAGTAACTCGAGTTTGTATTTTTGTTTACTATATATATATATATATATATATATATATATATATATATATATCTATGGGGCACTGACTACAACACATTTACGAAGTAAACAAGTTTATAACACAATCTGTTTACAAACATACCAACAATTAGTTATCAATTTAAGGGCATCCGGTATTTCCTCCCACAGGAGAAACCTACAAAGACCCCACCATTCTACAAGAGAAACCCAGCGAAGCCTCTATAGTTAACGCTATAATCAGCATGTATCCCTTTGTACAACGCTCAAACAGTATGCCAGGCAAAATGTGTTGCCGTGGAAATAGTGCTTAATGTGAGACCAAATTCCGTAATGCATCAACTACCTGTTATATAAACACATAAATTCCCACCCAAATGGGCGAATTACCAAACGAAATGTAACTTGGATTCTACCGTATTCTCCCTTGCGAAAAGGACTAGACTAACAGTAAAACTGTATAACTGCAAAAGCAATCCATAGAACCCTTCCTGACTAATTCACCCTGACGGAGAACCATAAACAACATGTTACAATGCAGATAGTGTACCAGCAAGATGACCAAGCCGGCTGATCAACGTAAGGAAAGCGGTAAAGCGCCCATACATGTACAAGCTAACACAGCAAGCGCTAACAATATAAAGAACATATTTATACCTTGAGATCATCCGGTGCCAGTTGCCTTTGTGGCTCTTCTTGAGCATCTTGGAATGGAACTTCAGGATTGTCATCCCCTTGGAAGTGCAGTTGGTGGTATTTGCTGACGAGGAAACTGCTCTTCCTCTGCCATCCGTCTTAAAAATTTGTACTGTTCGGGAACTAATCTTTTGCCTTTTGGTCCTTATTTGTGTCTCCGACGGAATTCACGCTAAATGGTGCAATTTCTGCCAGGTGTGGTCCTTTCTATTCACTTCCTATACCACATGACACCTAATCTACATATATCTTAGCTAATTATACCATATTCCTTTTACATATGATTACAAGTATTGCAAATAGTTTTCCTATAGGAATTCCTATAGGATCCTATAGAAATTCATGTATAATCGCTTTAACCAAGGTGAAGGAAAATGAGAAAACAAATAGAGAACAATTTTTATTACAGATAAAAATGTGGCAAATATAACAATTTTTTTACAACTAATATACTAATTCTGATTTCAAAACTAAGTTTGTCTAATGTGAAAGGACTGATCAAATTTAGTAGAGAAACATATTTTACCAATTTTAATAGCTTTTTTTATTTTGGAGATATTTCAATGTGTTCAATATACAAATTATGACATCAGAATTTAAGTTAAATCTCCATGTTTGTTCCCCCAAATCACTTGAAATTGTGTTCATAATATTAACTGTTCAATTCACCAAATGTTGAACAATCAGAGATAACTGATATTTTTTGTCTAAAAATCTTGTACACAGCTTGTGACATTGAACACATGTATTGAAATAGCTCAAATTGAAGCCAAGCACATTGAAATATGTCCTTTGTAGTATATACCCTTTAACCTGCAAAAATACTGTGGTTTGTTCTTACCATGATATATTATTATCAGTTACATGTTGAAGGGACCAATATTAATATATAATTTCTAGTTTTTGTCTCTGCCACAACTATTTTACATTAACTTGTAAACATTACAATACCACAGGTTGAAGTCGGATGTGTTGTAGCACTAATGCTCTCCTGGAACTGTCTTCTATTAAAACCTACCTTCTGTCACAGATTAAGTATGAACAGATGTCTATCTTCTGTAAAAAGCTCGTCCCGCGGTCGCCATCTTACTGGCAAGTTGTGATGGCGTGTGCATGACGTGATATTCGTCATTTGTTATTACGTCATTGCTTTCATGCCCTTGACCTAATGCCTTGACATTTGCGGAAATGAAAAAAACCATTGGCCTTGCAATGTATGTCAATTAGTTAAACAAATTACTACTAAAATGGCAGAAAAGGCTGCGAGAAAATGCAAAACACTGATAGAAAAGTTGTTCGTGCTGACGCTTTCAAACGTCGCCATCTTACAAGCAAGCACGATGGCGTGTGCATGACGTGTACATTTTGGGAAATTTGAGGACACGAAAGCCCTATGAAGTTACACTTCTGGTATATACTTATTCTGTGCTTCTGTTCACCTCAGTCCTGAGTCAATTTGCTTCTCCGTTTTCTTTTAACTTCCATCCACAACAAATGCTGCAAGAAATCAATGTACTCAATGAATGATCTAATGGAATCTGTAGAAGAATAGATACAGTATAATATATAATATTTCAACAACTGTTCAGTCAAATACAGGACAGCAGTTGACTTATGCAACAATCTCCACTTGACAAGTCAATTAAACTGTCTAGCAACTAGAATTAGAATGACTTAAATAGTGTAGTATGATGCAAAGATGTGTATTGCACCTTAATGGGTTAACTGAAAGATGGTAAATATTCTAACCTTTGCAAATTTGGGTATCTAAGCTACACAGTACAGTTGCGAAAAGATAACCACAAGTACACCTTGGCATCAATAACACACATTGACAACAATAACACACACTATCATTATCCTGGTAAATACACATGAATGGTTAGCCCTTGGCAACTGGAATAGACAGCATTGCACCGGAATTGCAGGGCATATATTTTCATTTTTTACAACTGCCTCTGTATATATATACACAATGTTTTACTAAGAATTTAGACCTACAAAAGTCCAATAACCAAACTTGCCAGTTAATGGTATAATAGTGTCTGGTTAACATTTACATTTGTATTAAGCATAATATACAACACTTTCCCTTTGATGGGATAAATTGTCTGGCACTAGATTGTGTGAATTGCTTAATGGGTTAACCAGAAACAAGAGCACATAATCTGGTCAACCATTGACATGAAATACTTTGCCCGGTTGTTTGACAGAGTAAATTAGTAAGGTGCATTGGGGTGCATTGGGGCACATTGCATTATAATGGTTTACCCAAATAATATTGCAATATAAAATGTTTTGAAGTAACAATTTCCTGCAAGAGCACAGAATTTTCTTATACTGTTTGCAGTTTACATGTTGTTTGTTTCTCAAACCCCCTGCCTTGGGACAATTTGTCTTTTGTTGTGGCATAGTGATTTGGTAGAAAATTCCCTGTTGGGATATACAATATAATTAATTACTAATTTGTAAATATGGCAACAACATTTGGGGATTATTTGTTTCAGACTTTTTAGGTTGTATATAAGGCATATATTTCATCGCCTACCTGGACTGAGTAATTTATGTTTTCTTTATCAATATCTTGTACAGTATATTATACACTATACACGGACATTTGTATTATTGTGGTTGTGGTGTATTACAAGTTAATCAACTCGCCTGATGTAAAAATTATTGATTATTGATATATTTTTAACTATTTTACGTGGGTTTCCCTGACACTGCAGCGAACTATTATCTCAAGTGTTTTCCGTATTAATTACAAATCTCAAGTTCCACTTATCTCAAGTTCCACAAGTTATGCTTTGTGTGGACAGCAACTCGTGATGTCGTGTTGAGAAAGTTTAATCTTCCCAAGTTTCATCGCTATGGCCTGGATTTTCAAATAAACCATAACAATGCCAGTTCACTGATATGCATTCTTCTTTGTGGCGATGTTGCAACCAACCCTGGTCCTGTAAAGCACATGAAATGTGTTACACTGAACGCCCGAAGTTTGAAAAGCTTGCACAAAACGTCCACAGGAACGAACATCAGCAACATCAACTGCTTTCAAGATCTGGTCTACGGTGACGATATTGATATCATATGCGTTAATGAGACATGGCTAAACGGAAACTTCTCTAATTTCGAGCTCCTCAATGACGACTATACCATTTACCGTAAAGACCGCATTTTGCAATGTGCTGGAGGAGTTTTAATCGCAGCGAAGAATAATTCTTTCAAGAGCATTAAACAGTACTTCCCTACATCAAAAGCGATAGATCAACTAGAAATCATGTCCGCAGAACTTACGACGTATTACAGATAGATAGATTTAATTAAGATAACACATAGCAGCCCATAAGGCTGAATTGCGTGCTATAATTTACATAGATTAATAAAATAGTTAATTAATTTATACTCTATTTACACATGAATTTTTAAAATACATAATTGTAGGGTAAAAATACGCTAATATAGTAGTTCAAGAGAATCAAGATCTAAAAGTTAGATTTTGTCATTAAAATGTCTAACGCATGAGGGTATAAAAGTGTTTTTAAATCTGTTTGTTTTGGTTTTTGGGAGGACAAAAGTTCTTGAATGTCTCAGATTGTAACTTGAAAGGCATCTTGGTGGTATGATATCGTGCATGTTAGCCACTGGTGTTGTGCTGATTTCAGTAAAAAGTTTCTCGCATGCATCGACACGCCTGTCACTCAGAGTTTTGATGCCACATTTAGATAAGCGATCCGCATAACTCATCTGTGGATAGATTATGGATAGAACACGCTTTTGGATCCGTTCCAGGGAGTTTGACAAATAAGAGGGTAGAGCAAAGTGGAATACTTGGCAGCTAAATTCCATAACTGGTCTAATGCAGGTAATGTAGAAGTTTAAAACATCAGTTTCAGGGATGTGGGCTCGTTTCAATTGAATGATAAAGTAGATGCGTTTGTTGGCTTTCTTAATAATGTTGTTGATATGTTGGTTCCACTTTAGATCACTGGTTATTGTCAGTCCTACTTCGATATGACCTGAGTTACTCTTTAGGCGAGGAAATTGTTTCTCAACTTTAGTGAAACTGATTACGATTTCCTTGCACTTCGAAGTATTTAGTTGCATCTTATTTTCTACCGACCAGTTTTGAACGCAATCGACTGCATCTTGAATATTACTGGATGAGTCTCTATGAATAATTTCTGATGCAGTAGTATCGTCAATGTATTTCCATCGGTCATGATGAGGAGGGCGGAGGTCATTTATCATAAGAATAAACATCCAGGGTCCCAGTTTAGTTCCCTGAGGGACACCGGAAGGAATATCAATCCATTCGGACATACAATCTCTTGCTAATTTCACTCGTTGTTGTCTGTTCATGAGGAAGTCGACCACCCATCGCTTGATGAAAGTTGGCATGGGTAAATTGATGACTTTTTTTGCTAAAATTTTGTGGTCAATCAGGTCAAAAGCCTTTTCGTAATCAAATAATACCACTCTTACAGCATTTCCAGTTCCATCAGTGGCTTGAGACCAAGTATGAATCATAGAAATTAAAGCTTTGGTAGCAGAAGATCGAGGGATGCCACCAAATTGAAAGGGATCTATTACCGTAAGCACAGCTGGGGCGAAGTATTTTTCCATGACAAATTCCTCCGCAAGCTTAGATAGGACAGGAGTTAACGATATTGGTCTAAGGTGTTTGTTTATATCCTTAACAGGTTTCTCCTTGGAATAGGTGTTATATTAGCCTGTTTCCATGACAAGGGAAGCTTCTTTTGTTTGTAGGAGGAATTCAATAGGTTTGATATAGGGGGGGGCAAGGATTTCGGCATAATCTCGAAGAATCCAATTTGGAATGTCATCGGGACCTGGGGCTTTGGATGGGTTTAGGCGTTTCAGTTTTTTTAACACCATTTCAATATCAGTCAGGTTCACATCTAAATCTGGTGGGTCGTCAGGGATTCCTTCGAACAGGATTCCTACGTCTGAGGCATCTAATGGACTGTAAGAATTCATTGGTTCCAATAGGCTATTGTTGATTAAATCTGAAAAACCTTTATGTGTTAGATGTTCTGTATCTTCGATATGAAGTTGATTCAGCAGGCAGCTGGTTACCGGTTTCATACCTGAAATACGTTTAACTTCCGACCACCATGATTTCGGGTTGGACTTTTTTAGATTGGCAACTCTGGTAGCAAAATATTTTCCCCTACAGGATTTCCTCATTCTGTTCACTTTTTATTCCGATAGAATTTGAAAAGAGAAGTGTTACTAGACGAAAAAGCACGTTGTCTCAGCTTTATCAGTTGTTTCAATTTTTCTGTGATCCAAGGAGTGTCGTTGCGATGGAATTTTACCTGCTTCTCTGGCATTAGAGTATCATAACCAGTTTTAATGATGGAACATAAAAAATTACATTTATCATCGCAGGATATGGTTGAGTTTACAATATGCCAGTCAATGTTACTCAGGAAACGACCAAGTTCATTCTTGCGTGACTGACGAGTGTCTCTTTTGATGACAGTTCTTCTACTTGAGATACCAACAGGTCTTCTAATTTTGGGCTCAACAATTATTACATTATGGTCTGATAAACCTAGAGGAGGCAATACAATAGCTGATTTTGTATCATAAAATTTGTACATGTTCGTAAGTATGAGGTCTAGGGTATTGGTGCCTCGCGTTGGTTTGTTTACCATTTGCCTTAACTGAAAGTCACGACAGAGGTCTCTGGTATCGAACTGGTTAAAGTCACCGGCAATGATGATACCACACCCTGGGAAAAGACTATCAATTCGTGTCAAAGATTCAGATAGATATTCAAAGAGATCTGCATTGTTAGAACTTGGTGTGTGGTAAACGCATGCTGAAATGATACAGTTTATTCCTCTTGGTAATCTAGGTGGCCTAATATGTGTCCATAAAACCTCAAAGTCTGGATGTTCGATATCAGGTAGTGGTTTAACCATAATAGAGTTCTTTATATACACGCAAACGCCGCCATGGGTGCCGAAGACGCGGTCTCGCCTTGAGAGGTGGTAATCAATTAAGGTCATGTGATTGTCACAAATGGATTCTCGTAGCCAGGTTTCAGTAACAAAAATTAAATCGAAACTGTTTTCAGACGTTAGAATACGTAGCTCGTCAATCTTAGGAACTAAGGACATAACGTTAGTCAACAAGATTCTTGGGGAAAATTCTGACTTTTGAGCAGGTAATAGATTCCTATTGTCTACATGTGAAGTAATACTAGAGTTTGATCTGCTGCCAATGCCACTTTCCAGGATGGGAATATCAACGGGAATACTCTGCCTCAATGATATTAAATTATTTCCATTTCTCCCGTTTTGCTTTGGTCTGTACACACAACTACGAGAGGAAATTCTAACTGGTATTAAATTGGCCATTATACATACGTAGAGTAGTTCCCGTCGAGTGTCAAATTTGTTTTCCGTTCTGCGGAATTCTTAACAATTTCTCTCGGTCGCCATAGTTTACAACTAACAAATTTGGGCCAAAAGTTATCTTCTAGCACCTGTGAACTGACAGCTGAGGGAACATGGATCTTAACTGATAGTGTTCCTTTGCGTCGACTTGGGAAAGCAGAAATGTATGTCGGAATTATGTTTCGTCGCTCAAGATACGAGAGGATTTGACTTTCTTTAACGTTATTGGCTACACCAGACAGGAAATATTTCTTTGTTTTATTTCGCTTTCTATTGACTCCAATAAAGCCCTCAAAGTGCAAGATGACTCAATGCTATTGATTTTACGTTGCGGAGTATCACCAGGTGTATTTATATTGTCTGTATCAGACTTTTCACTGATGTCTTTACAAATACGGGATGCCACTGCATTTGCATAGGTCGGTTGATGTCCGTCTTTTGTTAATTGTTCAGCGCTGGTCGTGTTGTTATCCTCTATTGACTCATTTAGCACTGAAATTATTTCACGCCCATTGTTCTCAATAGGGTTTGTGAATTCATTCGAGACAATAGAGCTGTCGAAAGCTGGCGTACATGTGATTTCTTGATTACAATATTCCAAGGGCAAAGATTGGTTCGCTGTAACACTTGACTTAGCCCGAATTCCATCGCTTTTGCTAAGATTATTTTTACTTTTATCCGTAAACTCTTGAAATTGTGAGATTACTGACGTTAAGTGAGAAATGGATCCCGATAATACTTGAATCGCTTCAGCATTCACTTGCTGGCCGACTTTTATGCATTCAAGGTCATCACTAACATCAGCCGATTGCACGCTTGATTGCCGGGTGTCTGAGATAGGCGATTCGTCTTCGTCGTGTTTACAGATCTCCTTGCACAGTTCTTTCATAATGACATTCGCTTTTCCACCATTAATGTACAAAAGGTTCTTGTTCTTTCTCCATAAAATAGTTGAGTCATCAAACGTGAACAGCTTTTTGTCACTTGCGGGCTGCGACCAAATTCCTTCCAGTTTTAGATTTTCGCTTACAAAAAGTTTTAATGATTCGAGGTCACCCGTCCATGCGAAGCTCAACTTGTCGCTTAATTTGTTATCCATAAGCAAATACAAAGCTTTTGGCTAGTATAAGCCTATATTCTTGATTGGTATACAGACTTTATATGGTATATATTTGATAAAAACGAGGAGCTCGAAATTTCATGTCATGTTCCTATTCTTACACACTTAATATTACAATAAGAAAGTACTTCTCTGTTCCTGTTATCGTCCACCGAATTCTGGTTCTGACTGGGAAGATGTGTTTAATGCCTTTCTCGACCAAGTATGTGATCAATTCGACAAGTTGGTGATTTCTGGTGACTTCAACATGCCGCATATTTCCTGGAACAACACTGGAAAACCTCCTAGCAAAACTCATTCATTCGTCGAAGCCCTACACGATAATTTTTTAACCCAGATCAACAACACGCCAACTCGAGATAACAACATCCTTGACCTTGTTATTACCAATATACCTGAACATGTTAGCATAACTGACGTAGAATCGCCAGACAACGCTGCAGTTTTCACAGACCATTGTGTAATCCACTACGAGTTTAATGCGTTTGTTGAAAATCCAAAAACAAAGAGTCATAGATTGGTTTATAACTACCAAAAGGGCAACTTTGAAGGTTTGCATGCTTCGTTATCCACCGTTAACTTAACGTCGTGCGTTGAACATGACAACATTAACGACGACTGGGAGTCTTGGAGAAGAACATTTCTTGGCGCCGTTTCCGAATATGTTCCATTGAAAAAGCTAAAAGGACGGAAACAACTGCCCTGGATCAATGGAACTATTTTGAACCTTATCAAGAAAAAGAATACTGTACGGAAAAAACTAAGATCATCCCCAATGAGTCATTTACGTGAGAAATTTAAACATCTTCGCGCTACAGTTAAACGTATGCTACGTGAAAGTCGAGAACAATTTTACGTGTCTTTGGGGAACAACTTCCAGAAAAATCCCAAACGATTTTGGTCCGCAATGAAACACAAGTCCAACACGCGCAATATCCCAGGCACCATCTCTACAGCTCCAATAAAGAACGATCAAAAGTCTCAGTCGCCAAGTTTGACTAGTTGTCAATTCTCACATTTGAAATTTTTATTATATAGAGACTACAACATTGAAATTAGAAAACATTAAGACATGTCATCCTGATCACTGACCGCTGTGATGGCAGAGAGGTCCTGTATTATAGAAAGTGGCTTCAGTTGTTGAAGTGACTGTATCATTGAACAATAAATTATCTGTTCCTTTTCCAAAGTAGATGAACATTTTGTAATCATATGAACATGAATGGCTATGTGACTCACATTTTTAATAATGCTGTATAAAATTAGTTGTTTTAACATAGTATGGATAAACTGATAATTATCTTTTTACTGTACCATGCCCATGGTCATGGTAGAAGGGAGAGAAGGCCATGGGTGGGGTTGGCAAAATGTTGACCTTTTCATAAAGTATACATTACATGTATGCAAATTAAGTGTGGAAATATATCACTTTCCCACATACATAAGAGTACCATAGACTGAAACTGGTTGTCTTGTGTGTTCTGTTGGTTGTTCTCGTGCATTTCCTTGTTGGAAACAAATACTGGTCATTAAATATTGGTGCTTGGCAATTTGGCTTCTTTGAGGTCATTTCAAAACCACCAAGATGGTTGACATGCTACTTCATGTTTCATAAAAAAATGCACAGAGTTCTACTAATTAACCCATTAAAGGTGCATAATGCTTCCCTTGACAAGTATAATTATCTGGTGTTAGACAGAGTATCATAGGCGTAGGAAGCAACTTCAAGTTGGGGGGGGGCACTTTGTCTTAAGGGCACCTCTTCTATTAGAAAACACACTTTTTCCATTGTTTTAGCTGATGATAACCATCATATTCAAGTTGATAAAGATTATATCAGAGTGTTATAGTAAAGTCCGCTTCTACCAACTTGGGAAAACAGCCATGGAAGTGGTTTCTAAAAACAAAGTGATAAAGAAATTGAATAAACTTGTCTTGTTTAATCTCCAGTGAATCGCAGTGATGAAACTATCCACTTTAATACATAGGAATGGAATGAAGTAGTGTATTGGATTGCTGTGGAAAGCTCACTGTGTCTCCTCTATGTGAAAGAAGAAGAAAACCGGTTTTTTTTAGGAACCAACAACTATTTAAAAGTTTGCAAATCAAATTTTGATTGAGCTCATACAACTTTGTCCCATATCCTTTTTACAATTTTAGTATCATATCTGCATAAAAACACTTGAAGCAGTTTATAATATGAATGATACAGAGCTGTTTTAGAAACGAATCCATTCATATATTATTGGCCATTATATAAATGTATTTTTCGGTCAAGAACAAAAACCAAAACTCCAATCTGAGTCCTGAGATACAAAATGCAATTAGCCAATATAGATATAAAGCTATTGTTGCTATAAATGTTCATATATGCATAGCACAACATAACCCGAGAGCAACACCGATATTCTATACTTTTTCGCTTGATTGAGAAAGACAAACGCTTATTATACATTGCTTACCTTTCGTTTAATCCATTCGACTTGAGTTTCTATCCAGCCAGAGTATTTGTTTAGCGAAAATGCCAGCATGAAAGACCACTTGGCAGAGAATTTTGGCCGAAAATGGACTTCGAGTATACAACTTGTCAACCTTCTTGGGGAGTGATTTTTTACCGAAATCTACAAAAGTATCTCTCCAAAAGTAAGAAAATATCCTGTTCTTTTCATTACAAGACAAACGGTTTAGTCTAGCGCTTGGAAATGCCTCAAAATTGTGAAAAACCAGCCTCGCCAACTCATTTCCCGATACAACTCCATATTGTTTTAGCTGCAAAGTGGTAACCGGAAGTAGATTTGCGCCGATTGATTTTGGCTTAATTTTTCATAGGTATAGAAGCTATATCCAGTCTATTATTTGATCAGTGATCGTGAGGCCGAACCCTCCAACAGAGAATTGAGACAGTTGAATTTGTCGATGGTAGAAATTCCTGGGTTCTCGTTTATGGTAGTTCTATATGAATCCCAAAAGGGAAGCCACTTTGTTGGATCTCCCTTCAATTTGTCTAAAACCAATTTTGGCAACTTCGTTTTGCTTTGCGATATGCTCGAGTGTGTATTTGTCACATGACTAACAACTGGGGTACTGGATTGTTCAGAATGTTCAACAACACTAACAACACCATCCACATTTATAACTTCAGTCTCCTGGTTTATACTCACATGATTATTATTTACAGTACTTACATTGCTCAGATTGTTGGATTCTTGCTCCACTATAAATGCATTTGTTATAGCTTGTCTTACATCAAGTACACGTGAATATATCTCCTCTGACTCTTCGATTTCAATCTCTATATCTTTCGTCTTGCAAATGGCGAAAAGAGACAGTTGAGAATATTTAGTCGATTTTTGTTTGTCATACTGTCTTATAATTTCTCCACCGCTTCCTTCGTATACTTCGTTATAACCGCCCTATTTCCTTGTTGTGTCGCCCGCAATCTTTCCAAAGTTTCCTCGCTCATCTTTTGTCGTCGTTTAAACTCCATTTACTAACAAATTCGAACAGATGGTTCACATCTGGCCCACGTTGAGCGCCATGTCATAATTTTCGAATAAACTCACTCATAAACGCTTCATTTTCACATTTATTTTACATCAAAACCACAAAGTTGTCTGCCCTCTCACATCACACGTTGTCTCTGCATAAGTTCTTACGTCACCGGAAACTTATATCAAAATTACATGAACTTCTTTACACACTTTAAGCCAAGGGTGGTTAAATCTTAGACCTCCTTTTTACACACTAAGGTCTAAGGATATTCGTTGTTCATGAAGGAGACAAACAAGACCTGGAGGAACAAACATCTAAAATGTAAACTGGGGACAATACTGCAAACTATGGATTATATAAGCCACATTTAAGTCAGATTGCAATAAGTCGCAGCTACAGTAAATCTCATGTGCTTTCAACCCTAGAATCAGCCCGACATATTGCAGTGTGGCCATAATACGACTCATATAGTAATACATATATTAATATTTTTTGCATACAGTCAGTACCTCTTTCAAAAGCTTCTGCAGATCAACATCAGGGAGATCCTGAATTTCCAAAGGTGGCGGGTTTAGCGATATATTTTGCTTTGTTTTAGATGCAAAATAATGCTTTACAGCTTGAGACAACCCACACAATGATGGCCCACCATGTAAGAAGGAATGCCCTAGTATACGCCCAATGGCTCTGAAACGTCCCTATGTCTCAATGCAGGATTGTGAACAGGTAGTTTGTGGTCAACCGTGCCTTCAAAATATATTACAGGTTTTGTAGTGAAACCAACAAGTTTGTTTGTTGGTTCTTGTATGTAGATCGATATCTTCTTCACCGCCACTGTGGCACACACTGAATAATTGACATAGAACACTAGAGTCAATCGATATTTCTCTGTATAAAGCTATCGATTTATTGATATCACCTGAGCTTTCATCGTTTTCCATTACAAGTTCACTAGATTCGCCTCTGTTAACAACTTGAATTAAAGGCATGTCCAACAGTTCCTCAATATCACTGTCAACATGATCAAAAGGCTCAGATGAGCTAACAATTTGAGTATCTGTAAGACAGTAGAAGCACATGCATGTCAGTATATTTTAAAAACTATAATGGTAAGCATGATATATTATATTATCTATTACCTTGACTGTACATGACTAAATTGAAACAGGATCCACACTAGAATTTTGACTGCAATTGTTTTTCTCGCAGCACCAAAACCCAATATATACAGTACAGTATAAATATTTGGATGACACCGAATATTTTGCTTGTTCAACTCCTGTAGGGTGGGTGCATTGCAGCTCAATGGGTTCAATTATTAGCCAATCTAATTTTAGCTTACAATACTACATAAGGGACCGCTCATAAAGTATGTGTACTGGGGGGTGGAGGGTATTCCAGAATACTACCATAAATTTTGGCACCCCCCCCCCAAAAAGTATCGGAAAATATTTAATACCCCCCTCAAAGGTGATGAAATGTTTCGTACCCCCCCCCCCAACCATTGTCTGTATTGAAATACTTAGCGTGGTTAATACTATTATGCCACTACTCAAAATCTTAATACCAATTTTTATACAAAAAAGCTCAAAACACCAATCAGTAACTAAAAAATTGTGAAACAAACGAATTACACGAAATTATTTGCTCTCCAGTTAGTTGCAACCCTTCCAGATCTTGTTGTAGTGAATATTGCCTCGACATCTTCATCATCAGAAGCATCGCAGCTCCTCCATTCCATCTCTCCTTCATCTTCCGAGGATTCGGAACTTGATGGTGCAGCTGTTGTGTTTCCAACTCACTTTCAGACAATTCTCCCTCGTCTTGGTCAAAGTCATCTGGCTGAAGTGGGGCCTGAAGTGTTAATGAGGCAATATGGGAACTAATAAGTGTCAATTTCTCCTTCTTTTTCAGTTATCAGGGATTTGCAGAAATTGTAATGATTGATGTACTTATCGAGTTCATTCACTTTCAGTTTTTTAAAAGCTCCGTCTTCAAACAATCTCTTCCAATCATAATCCTCAAACTTTTTTTCTTGCTCCTTCAGCTGAATCTTTCTTACATCTGCTCTTTTCCTTTTGTTTATCTCTAAAATCTGTAAATGCTCCACATACTTCTTCGCCAACTCCTTTTCGCATGCAAATGTCTTGCAAAAGTATTCAAACTCATCCTCTGTGTTCAGCTTTCCTTGTTCCAAGAAATCCTTCGCATCCTTTCTTGGCTGGAAATCATCAACAGTATGGGGCTTTCCGTCGATTTCCAGTTGGGTGTGAAAAACACTCTTATAATGGAGACCATCTGCAGAGTAGTCCGGCATTGGTTTTGGGATTCTTGTACATTTTCACCCACCCAGTCTGATTCAGAACATAAAGCACAAGGTGACTGTGCAGAATCAGCACAGGAATGTCTAACATACTCAAGATATTTCTCTCCAATTTCGAAGTGAGTGTCCATGAAAGCTAGGACTTTCTTGAAGTAGTGACAACCTGGTATAGACTTTCTATCCCTGTCAGTTGCACCAATAAACTCCTTCAGACGCTCATGATCACTAAAGAAAAGGTCCTCGTTCTTCTGCGAGGTGTAGGCCTTCATGTATCCATCCGGGGCAGGAGCTCAATCAATCCAACAAGTAAGATCGTCACAGACCTTAAAGGCGTTGTATTCCATCCGTTTAAGTTCATAGTCCTCAATTTCAGCAATCGTCATCTGTTCTATATGCTCATTTGTTAGTCCTTCGTACTGACAAGCAATAGATATTTATTGTAATACAACACGATTAAATTTACTTCCGTCCTCTGTATGACATCACAACCCTTATTCATACTCAGCCTCCTTTTTCTCCGGCCATGTTTAAAAAACCCCTATTATTTGGCATGTTTGAGCTAAAGTATCTCTGGAAGTATTTATCCAATCAAGGAATGATGTATATCATTCTATTTGTCTTGTGACGGCCAATTCTTGGTTCAAAAATGGTGATTATGTCGTGTGCACTTTAAATATGCATTCTGACTACATATAGTTTTAACCTGCATCACTGAAAACCGGTATGAAAACCAGTAACAGTGTCATAGAATAAAGAATGAATGATGTTGCCTGGTTGTGTGTCAAGAAAACTATCAATGGGGATTAATGTACTAAAGAACTGAAAATCAAAAAAATACTAAAATATTCTATAGTTAATAAATATTTTTTATGCAAGCAGATGTTTTAATATACTGGACTGAATTTTATTATATATAGCCAGATGAAACCCCTTCTGGATATGTTATTGATAATATTTGCAATTTCAGTTACAGTATTGATTTCCTATTAAATCATTAGTGATTGTGGAACCAGTTCATGTCTTATTGCAATATGATTCAGACAAAAAACATAGCAATAATACAGGATAACCGATCAGTACAATAATACTATTATCAATAAGGTCCTGTAAACAAACATAATCCAATTGGGCAGTAGGGCCAACTAGACCTACACAAAATTATAGGCACCCCAAGTCAAGCACCACCAAAATTTGGGTTGGTGTAGTGGTGCCTTCCTTCAAGGTGGTGACCTTCTAGGCTTTTGTTTTACGTTCAGTGCCCAAGCAAAGGGCCACTATAAAGTATAGCACTGCTTTTGATCTGTCAAAATTATGATGCCATATATCATGCCCCAAGGAATACTTTGTCCAGGGCAACACCCTAGCAAGTTTCAAATTGACATAAATTGTTGTATTTTCAAGAAACACCATATTGTACATAGGTTCCTTTCATTACAATATTTTCCACTTTATGCATTGATCATACCATATTCCTATACTGTGCAAAATGAATTAACCATAATATATACAATTCATTTTACTGTGTGTGTTTTTATTGATTTTGCTCATATTTACATGACTGATTATTCACAAAAATAAGATGTTAGGTCTAGAGGTCCTAAAGATCTAATTACAAAATTGTATTTCACTATGGAGAGTATGAGTAATTACAATGGTCCGATTTACACTAGAGACAGATCATGCGTCAAGATGCATATCATCAGTCATATAAACAGAAGACAAACTATCCAGACAACTAGTGAGAATAGCTATCCTCTGGCTACAAGTAACAAAGTATCAGCTTACTCGATAGTTTGTCTAATGAACGTCTAATGCTGTATTTATACACACAGACAGATCATCATCCGTCAATACGAACTACGCACACAAGTTTGTCTATGTAGACGAAATACACAGGTAGTTACACAAAACATTTGGTAGTTTTTGAAATTGAGTTTCAAGCAATCAAACCCATTCCAAATATTAGTGTATAATGTTTAATACTAGTGTATAATGTTAATTAGTTGGAAAAGTTATCATAGTTATCATAGAAATCATTGTCAAATTTGTCCCATAAATATGTAGGCAAAATGAAATGAAAATACCATAAATCTTTAATCTATACTATGAAGTACTGTTTCAATACTGCTGTGCTTTCAACAAAATATCTTGCTCCAAAATTCTATATATTCTATTCCGTTTTCCGCGCGTAATACCAAAATATAGAAAATTTACCAACTTCACAGCGCTATATTTTCCACATTTTACGACATTTTGCAACCAAACCTTGCAATTTTGCTAAACTTAGGATGCTCTTTCCAACCGTACTGATACAATTTCCTAGTTCAAAAGTTAGTCTAATAGGGGAATGGTCCATTTCACAATACATTTCCCTATTGTTCTGGCTGCACTCTTCTGGCCAGCAACATGGCAGCCATCAACTTCCAGCATGTGTCGGGCAGCACCAAAAACATCAAAGGAGTGACCCTTCTATTCATTCCTTATTCTGTGGCAGTGTTATACTCAAAAGTCTAATTATACAATCTCCATGCATATAGTAAACTATATGAGAATCATGCACCACATATAAAATATAGATTATGAATAGGCTAACGTTTTAATAATGTGATCATAGTTTTTTTGTCTATAACAGCAACTCATGCAATTCAACGTCATCCTCGTTTGGTTTCAGTTACGACCTCGTTCTGTGACAAAGTGTCATGCAATTTATCATTCTCGCTTTGACATCGCTTCGGCGCCTTTGCTTTTGTTTTACCGTCATGTGCAGTTTCTTCACCACTACTGATGTCATTATCTACAGGCAAGCTAGCGATTAACATTTCTATGCGCAAATTTACATGTGAATATGATCAAATGCGCTTTACATCAAGTGTTACACTTACCTAATTACATACGTAGCCTAGACTATTTTATCTTTACAATGATTGTGATATTACTTTCTTAACTGTGTTTATCCTAACCCACCCTGTCAACTTTCCCAGTGGGAGGAAACCGGAGAAAACCCACAACTTTCGGCAGAGCGTTCACCGACTCTTTTCACATCGGTCCGTTGCAAGAATCGAACCCACAAACTCAGAGGTAACAGTAACAGTAAATAATTGCTTTATTGGCATGACCTCTAGTTACAGGTATTGCTAAAGCTATGAAATAGGTGCTAAACTAAGTATGGTATATGGTATATGAAACATGTGTCAGCCGTAACATTATGGATTTTTTTTCTTATTCTTGCTCCAGCCAGCGGGGGCCATTACAAATATTTTTCACCAAAATCATTACACAATACATACATGCTGTCTGCTGATAACGACAGCAAAAAAACAAATATATAATATAATTCGGTAGTACGTAGTCGGTACTACGTACTATTAACGTAAAAATTCATAAAGTACCTTTAAGCTTCGTTCCACATAAGTCTAGAGATTATTAGATTAAGAGACATAACGAGTTGTAGGAGCGATTAATATCCACGTTAATGTTATTTAAAATTAACTATATACATGTACTGGACCTACTGGGGCCTATAAGAGGATCACGGGCCTGCCGGCTTGGGTACGAGACTGGTGGTTCCCAGGTTAACACTATTTACCAATTTACAATAGGGAATGGCAAGGCAATGTCCTGTTTGCATTGAAGAACTTTTCCTTCTTTTGCATACTTCGCACAACCAAAATGAACACAAAGAACCTATCAAAATGAGCTTTGCCATACCCATCAAGGGATCCTTCTCCGCCAGAAAGCTTGATCTTTCCGTTTCTCAAGCATTGACCACAAAGGAAAGCGAAGATGCTATCGAGATCTAAGCATGTCAAGATGGACATTAACTCCTTCGAACCGTTTTTGGTCCGATTGTCAAACGATGAAATAAGATCAGCCATAAAGATCTGTAGATCAGCTTGGACATGTAACAACAGTAACAGCGTCACCTTCTTCATCAACCCTGGATGTTGATGACTTGACTGACCATCCTTCGACAAGCTCCGTCCCTTTGCATTTCCTCGAAAGTATGTTGCTTGAGTGCTTTTTCAGCAGTGGGAACGAAGATGTTTGGGCTTCAATACAAAAATTTTCGTCCATACTTTCTATGTGTGCTTTCAGATTCGGCCACCAACTCACTACTTTCCAGCATGGAATACTGATACCTTGCAGCGTGACAAAAAGATTCATCAGCGGTTTCATAATGTCACAAATACCACACAAATCGAGCAGAAAGTAATCTCCAGCAATCTGATATTCTTTGATCGCGGAAAACTGGAAAACTCCACGAATATAGACTAGGCACTGTGTAAAAATCATCTCGTAAAAGTGTAAAACTATTATTTAAAATTTATCCAGGAATTCAATGAGAGGATTCAATCCCATTTTTCCACAAGGCGTGATTAATGCAAAAATTTTGCTGCAAAAATGGGATTGAATCCTCCCATTTAATTCGCGGATAAATTTTAAATAATAGTTTTACACTTTTACGGGATGATTTTTACACAGTGCCAAGTCTATATTCGTGGAGTCAAAATACAGGATCATATTCTTTATGAAAACCAAGCACGTAACATAGGTAAGCGAAATACTTGATGTAATCGGTCACTGAAGAGCCCAGACACAGAATAGACATGGGCAGAAGCTCCACTCTGGGATAAAAAGTGTGCCAGAATGTCAGCCGACTTCCGGTGTGGCCGCCATGTTGAAAGCAACCAAACCAGAGGAAATTTTATAGGAGTTAGTATGGCGGAATAAGAAATAGAAGTGCTTTAGCTTTTTATGTGTCCAAGCGAAACTCAGGATACTTTGAAATATTATAAAGAAAAGGCTGTTCTTTGGTTTAATTGTCACTATGAGGATGAGAAACGAATTTAATCGTGGAATTTGGCCATTGTCATACAAGTTATATAGCTTCTGTGAGCTTAGTCATCGCCATACGATATGTTTTGAGTGATAAGTTGGTGATATTTCACGTTATATAAAAGGATTAAGGACATACATGCCATGGGCAATGAAGGAAATAAACTAGTTCATAGAACTTTCTGTGAATCTGTGATCAAGCTTTGACGAATTGAAGGTACTCACCAACTACACCAAGAGCAATGAGATATTAACTTGGCATATTGGCCTGCAATGGTTTAATATAAAAGAATACTGAGATATGAAAGAAATTGCTATCTACTTCGTCTTCAAAAATAAATTATGGGGATAATATCTTGACTTGAACCTATTGGAAAAATAGGCCTTTTCACGGTTTTGGATGCCATTTTGGCGGGTAGGCAAGAATTTGCAGGCGCGGTTACCAAGTCTAATCTAAATCACTATAATTTGACTGCATATGGATTGTATTGCCTTGCGATATCATAAAATATTACATTTAAAGTTATTTTGATGTGGTAAAAGTACAATGAGGTGAAAGGGTAAGTTTTTTTTCTACATTTTTGGCGATTTTTATCGACGTTGCTCGTATATTTTGCGAAATATATACAATTTTGTTGTTGTAATGCGTGTTGCACCATGTTGATATAAATATGCCCTGATATAAACACAAAGGTCATGTTTTGTTGAATTATTGTGAAATTACTGTTGCGTATAGAACTTATTACAGTATTGTGTACTGTTCTCGTATATAAATAGTTTAAACTTTCAATATTTTCATGATGTTTGCAACGTTTATATCAAAACAATGTCAATGAAAGGTATTCAATACTATATACATATACATGGTTTCAAAACCAAATTCTTATATAGAAAATATCTTTAGTCGATCTATTATATAACTAAGGCCTAACTGTCGGTAACATTGCTACAACTTGAAATTTGCCAATCATTAACTTTCCATCACTAAAAAGAAGGACAGCAAATATTTGAAGGTAGCACATCTTTAACCATGCACACTGGACAATATGCTGTGTTGCCAAAACATTTTACTTAACAGTAATTTCTACAAGCTATATTGTTTAAAATCTTTTACACCAGAGTACAGAAGAACTGAACTGTAGGATATAAGACTCGTGTTAAATCTAATGTTGATGGTAATGATACACAGGTGAAATTACTAAGATGTTGCTACACTGAGTAAATCTACACCGGAAAAGCTGAAAAATCAACTTCACCACCGTGAGAATGCAACCCACAACCTCTGGTTTACAAGACCAATGCATTCCAGACTGAGCAACACTGCCAACACAGTTTGAATGTGTAATATTTTGGAGCTTATTCCCTTGCAGTTGGTGTAATTTATCATCAACCGGGGGAATGACAATAAAGCCCTCAAGAGTTATTATCCAAACACCTTTAGACAGTGCCCTTGAATCCTGTCCCAATGCGGGTAAGTTATTTTAACTGGCGATTTTAATAATTTTAGTTAAATCACCAACACAGGGAACAAATCTGTTAGATTTGGTTCTAACTAACCTTAAAAAGTATTATAATCGAGCCGAAGTTATACCTCCCATTGGAAGTTCGGATCATAACGTTGTACTTCTATCCCCCGTGAAATTAGACCAAAAGGAAAAATTACTAAAGTGATTGTGCGAGACGCTAGTAGAACCAACAGACATCAGTTTTAAAGTTTCTGATCTAGTGAAAGTCTATTGCTCGCACATCCGACCTGTACTGGAGTACACCTGTCCGGTATGGCACCCTAGTATTCCTAAATACCTTTGCGACAAAGTTGAAACAGTACAAAAAAAACGAGCTCTTCGTATTATTGCCAGGACTCGTCTTATACAGGAATTATGGAAACTACTGGTTTGAAGCCTCTGAAAGATCGAAGAGAACTTTTATGCTCCAAATATTTTAATCATATAAATAAGTCCACTAACCGTCTTTTTAATTAAACCATTATCATCTAGAAGTGATCGTCAATACAATTTACGAAATGATCGCCTTCCATCTATTAAAACTAAGACTGAACGTTTTAGAAACAGTTTTATACCGTATGAAATTAGACATATTCATAAATTAAATATTATATACTGTAAATATTTTCAACATAGCATTCTATCCAAAGTTAAATTTTAATCCTATAAGGCTATATAATGTATTTTAGTTCTGTAAATTTTGTTTAATATATTTATATAATTAATGTAAAATGTGTAATTCAATCCTTGATTGTCATGGCCAGAAATTGCGGACATCCGAACTACGCGTGCGCCAGATTGTTACTCAAAATGGCAACCGGTTTGCCTATGTTTTATGTATGGCGAAATGAATTATTAATTAATTCATAAACTCTTAAAGCCGTGCAGTCTCCTCACTGTTCAGATATCCATCAAATTCTGTCTTAGTGATATGTTCGTGTAGATACAAATCATTGTTTAACGCATGCCAATAAGCAATGTGCTTCAGATAAAGAGATTGTTCTGCATGTGCTCACAAAATATACACAAATGAGAAATTTGGACATGGGACGCCCCTATATACTTGCATATGCTCACAAAATACACCCAAATGAGAAATTCGGATATGTGGCGCCCCTTTATACTTGCATATGCTCACAAAATATACACAAAATGAGAAATTCGGACATGGGGCGCTCCTTTATACTTGCATATGCTCACAAAATACACCCAAATGAGAAATTCGGACATGTGGCGCCCCTTTATACTTGCATATGCTCACAAAATATACACAAAATGAGAAATTCGGACATGGGGCGCTCCTTCATACTTGCATATGCTCGCAAAATATACACAAATGAGAAATTCGGACATGGGGTGCCCCTTTATAATTGCATATGATAACAAAATATACACAAAATGAGAAATTCGGACATGGCACGCCCCTATATACTTGCATATGCTCACAAAATATACAGAAAATGGCACTGTACACTTACCGAATGAGAGTCTGCGCAAATATGGGGTTAACCCATTAACGTGCAATACTCTTCCCTTGACTGGTAAAATCATCTGGTGTTTGACAGGGTAAAATGTGGGGGGTATTGTGTGTTAAAGGGTTAAAAGCCATTAGTTTTTATGCTACTTTTAGATCTTATTATAATATTACTTTTGTTTATTGGATAGGTAACCACACTATTGCCATAATAAAAGGTCATGAGTCACATGAGTTGCTCAAAAGTTCTTGCTCAACCATATTTGAGCAAGTCAACAAATTGGTTGAAGATAAGAAGATAGAAGTAAATGGTGCCAGTATTCCAGTGGAAGTTTATCTTGGAGGAGACTACAAGGTATACACATCTGTAAATATTTCCACAGATCACATAATTATGTAGACAGTTGGTATAACATTAGAATATTGCAGAGGTATATTTATTTTATGACCTTTAACCCTTCAAGTGGCAATGCGCCCTACTTTATTATTTTTCTCTGTCTAACACCAGACGATTTTGACCATATTTTTGCATTGTCATTTTTAGTTTTTACTTCTTATGATGGGGATGAAGGGTGCAACATCTGACCATGCATGTATATGGTGTAAGACTGTGTAAGACAATTACAGGTGTTGTAAACTTGCATTCTGTCATGCACCAGTTACAGACTGGCTATCAAAGAGACTCTTTTTCATGGGTGTAACTCGATGCACTAGTCAATTGCAACCCTCTCCAGGACAATCATGTTAGCCTGTATTGCTCCTGCAAAGTCTTGTTAAATCCCGGCATAGCCCCTAGCTGGTGGCCAGAGTTTCAATTGACACTAGCATAATGTTTTACTAACGGTTATGTAAGTGCTTCATGTAAGGAATTTGTCAGACAGGCTATTAAATTATGTGTGCCAAAACTATACTTGGGGGGGGACCAATTATTTGACAAGTGGTCAAAAAATTAAACTTTTAGATGTGATGTATCAAAGCACCAAAATGTTTATTGGAAAAACCAGACAAGAAGCATTCAGGATGTCATCTAATGCGCAATAAAGAAAAACTTTTCTTGTGAACACAAGCCTCTTCTGAATAAACGACCAATGGACAGGTCAAACAAGAACTTGGATGCCCTTGTTAAGACCATTACAATTTGTGGTATCTCTTTTAACGTCTGGGAGAAAGTTGAAGAAGATGGAAAAGGTGGCTTGCATGACTTTACAAGCCTTATGGGGTCAGACAAGCGTCTGCTCCTCAAGGCTTTGCCAAGCAAGCTGTCTGCCATACTTCCCAAAGAAACAAGTGGGACAGTTGTCAGACTCTGGCAGGTATTAGTTTGGACATTGGCAATGTTTTGGTTTGGCATGTACATGTTCTGGTTTAACCCATTAGCTGGCAGTGTGTCCAACTTTTTCTATTTAACACCAGGCGATTTTACTCGTCAGTGGTAGAGTACTGCCAGTAAATGGGTTAACCAACCTATCTGCCAATGTCTCTTATTAACCCATTATCTGGCACTATGCCCAAATGTACCTACTTTAGTATTTACTCCGTCTAACGCCAGAGGATTTTTCTCGTCAGTGGTAGAGTACTGCCAGTAAATGGGTTAATATATATTTGCTCTAATCTATTTTCTAGGAATTTAATTAATTGTATCAACTAATGTGTGTTCAGTCTCTAACAGAAGATAAAATAACAAAATATTTTTAGCATTTACCAGTAAATAAGTACAGTACAATATTTGTCATTTTAGGCTGTGAATCGGGTTAAATTGTTCATGTCATTAAATGGAAAGAACTTGGGGTACGAGCCTGCAAGGATCACTCCCTACGTGCATGCCATGGTTTACCATGTCCCACGTTTTATGCAAATGCATAAGGAGATAAAAAAATTTACTGGCCAAGGTACATTATTGCAGTCGGGTCGAACACTTGTCTCATTGTGAACAACCAATAAGACCCTACCAGAAAAGGAACACAGATTACTGGGAAAGTACAATAAGGGATAGCCGTGCAAAGCAACACCATGTGTCTGCACAAATAAATGAGGAAGCGGAAGGAGGTAGACTCATTGACAGCTAATGAGATTAAAGAAAAACTTAAAGAGTTGGGAATCTCAACAAAAGGAGAATCTACCAAACAACATGTAGGCATGAGCATAATGTAGAATATATTGTAGATTAATATTTTGTATGTAAAATGAAAATAATTATATCACCTTGGTCTATTTGAATATATACTGTTTGGATCTAGGCAATTAAATGAGAGGAAAATTACAAACCTTGAGATGCTGCTTTTGGGTTTGTAATCCAAGTGAGTATATGTACAATTAATTTTAAGACCTAACCAGGAACGGCAGCAAAAAATATGCAACACTAGGTCCTCTGTTAAGAATCGAACCTACGGCCCTGCGATTCCGGTGCAGTAGTGCTCTAACCAACTGAGCTACAGAGGCCAGCTGTCGAGCTGCAACCGTAAGTTACTGGTTAGGTCTTAAATTGTATATATACTCACTTGGATTACAAACCCAAAAAAAGCATCCTAATATTAATTCCAGCAAGTGAAGTGCAAAAAACAACATCAATGCATTATAGTGTGTTTTTATGTGAGATCAGGCAGCCATGTTTGTGGAGCAACTTCATTGATTGGAGTGATTAATTAATGGATTTCCTTTCATTAAATGCAGTTACTCCTCCAACATGGCCGCCCATGAAAACACACTATAAATTTTATGTTATTGCAATAATCATCCAAACTAAATATTTGACTGATATTTATATAATTGGAATATTTAAAATAAAATTTGTTCTCCAGCACAAGACTTTCTTATTACGGTTAGACAAACTTTTTCAATAGGAAATATTTTTGCCTCGAACCATTCCACCATCCTTTTTTAAAACTTTTTTTGGCGACCAAGATAACATTGGCTTCGCTTTCAATGGCTTAGGCTTCGCCATCTCCATTGAGGTTGTACCACCAATTACCAGGAAGGTATTTAATTTTGTGGAAATCATCTTTCTGATACAAATGATGCCCACGGTGCTCAGAGGGAACTCCTTTCTCAAATGCAATATGTCTCCAAACATCTGTCTCCAAACATCTAAGTCAATGGTGACATAAACTGGTGCTGATCGCTTGGTTCGAAGTGCACCAGTGACACCACAAGAAAATTGTAGGGATGCCACTTGGAACCTCTCATTAGATATTGGCGGATCCTCAGTTTCTGCAAATTAAAACACATATAAATAATAATTACAAACTGTATTAAACAGTATTCACAAATTCATAATAATTTTGTTAACTATATCCAACAATGCTCAGTAAGGTAAATTTTTTGGGTTATAAAACATAGAACTCTCATAATATGTACCTTAACAGATCTGGTGTTAGATTTTCTTCAGGTTCCGACGTGGAGGACTCCAAAGACCAACCTTTCCACTTTATCAAATATTCATGGCACTGCAAACAAACATGATATCTATGATTTAATATGAACCTATAAAACTATAGAAAATGGTAAAACTATAAGCGAAATATAACCTATTGAGTAACTATAAATTAAAATTAATAGATTAAAAGCAAATTCAGAACACAACTTACATGGCAAATTCGGCGCCTTGTTATCACTCTTTCGACTTCATAAAAGTCTTGCTTTTTGCCGTATTGTTTTTCTTCCCAGTGTCGTATAGTACAACTGATGATAGCACGTTTAGTTGCCTGTAGTCTACGATTTGTCAAGAACGTTTCAATGTGCTAGTGGTAGCTATGTTGGATTTTCTTCGACTATATCATTTACGGGATATATTGGGATTGGGATATGGATACATATGGATATATGTTTTGTAAGAAGATCGCTGTGTACAAATTGCGCGGGCTCAAATGTCCGCAATTTCTGGCCATGGTAATACGTTTATTATAATAAAGCTCAAATATAAAAAAAGTTTATATAACACAATTTTTCCTCCTTAAATTGTTTTAGATCAAAACGTAGGCCGAACAAGTAACAGTGGTGAACAAGGTTGCAAATATAATATAACTATTTTAGAATAACGTGAAAACAAGCATGTCAGAAATATATCATTGTAAGTTTTCTTCAATTTGTTTTCGAAAGTAGGCATTCAGCCAAGCTTTCAAGGCTTTATCGTGTGCCTCCATACGTTTCTTTATTTCATTTATAGTTTTCTTCAGATGTCTACTACTCAGCCATTTTTTCCACTAATTTGTTGAAGTACTTCTGGAGGTTTGCAGCATCTATTACAATTCTCAAATTGCAAAATAACTCAATTAAACACTCAACGTTGTAGGCATTATAAGAAGTACTTACATCGTTTCCAATGACGAAAACATCAACAGATATCCAAATATGTTGGCCATTGCAAGAGGCATTAAATTACCAAGCTCACCCATGAAGTAGCCTGATTGCAGAAATAGATTTGCCTGCTCTTCAATATTTTCTCCCGAAAAAGGTTTGTATCTTTCTTGGTTTATAATCCATTCGTTTACAACAAGTTCGCACAGATGCTGAGCAGTGTCCTCAACCGACATATCAGCAATTATTCCCATGTTTCTAAGATGAATACCAACAGCTTCATTATTGTTGTGTAAAAATTCATGCAACGATATTGAAACGCTGTAGAAAAAACAATTTCTGTCTCCTTCAACATTAACAATCTGGAAGCCCCAACTTTGAACGACTGCATGAAGTCTGGAATAATGTTCATCAATTCCACCGTGGTTTTGGTTGAATTGTCCATGGAAAAACAAAGCTGTTGCTGAATTAATGAAAGGTACGTATAGTTTGTTGAAAATTGATTTAGTTACTCCCTGTTGTTTTATAGATTTGACGGAATATTTGATAGACATCCATTTCTAATGTGTGCCTTCAGCTTGTTTATTTCTTGCAAGACTGATGCTGTCAAGATAGCATTGCCATCATCCGATTTAACACCAGTCCAGCATCAGACAAACATATTCATATTTTCATTGAGTGTTGAGGGATCGGGTGTACTCTGCTCACGATTAGCACCTAGATCAGTTGAACAGAAACACTAGTTTCAAGGAAGATATAAAATAATGAAATAGGGTGTGTCTTTTCGATACCTTTTTCGTTATTCTCTGCACTGCATGGAAAATATCTAGCTTGATTAGAACATCATTGCCAAAATGTCCTGAAGCTTTCTTCTTGATTTGCAGGACAATACCATCATCATTAATCCAGGACAATACCATCAACGTCGTGTAGTATATGCGGTTGCATTCCAGATTTTTGTTTATTCTGCCATCCTTTTCGCTCCACAGATCTTGCACAATCTGGACATTTAGTTAAGACAGCATCCAAATATGGAAATTGGATTATCGGGTCCCACATAATAATATCTGGGACAAAGTTATTACCCGGTACTAAATTTCCTTGGGCTACAATTGTTGTGAACACAACACTACAAGGCAACCATGGATTTTCATCGAATTTTTTCATCATTTGTTCCAAATGAACAAACCAATGACGTGCATTGGAAAAAGAACATAAAACAAACAAACATTTTAATAATCTTGAAACAAAATGGTCGAGAAACATCTTTAAGCTTTTATATAATTTACTTGTATTTGCCGATCTAACAATAACAGTATATTCTGATCGCACTCGGACGAGACTTGTTGGCAGCTTCCGAACCCTTAAATGGCTTCTTAGCCTGTCCCAATGCAGACATTTATCCTGGTTCAATGTATCTATTATTGATACAAATACAAGAAAATAGAATTAACATCATTTTTATATTTAAACTTGCCATCTGTTTAATTCACACAATAAGCCATGCCACCAATAATTGGAAAATCATATCTTGAAAATAATATTACATAATGTACCCACGTTATTCTATAAAATAAGATAAATAATAAAGATAAAATTAAAGAGATGTAAATCTTTGTTCTTCATGTGTATTATGAATGCTCCACAGCTAACTACCAAAAAGTGTTATCCATATTTGTATGGCCTTTCATTAAATAAATAAAAGTCAAAAAATAAATAAAACATAAAATTATATAAAGTAAACAATTTTCTATATACCTTTTGGAACTGCAAGAACTCTAGGAACAGCAAGAAGGGTAGGAAAGCTAGGAACGGTAGGGACGGCAAGAATGCTAGGAACGGCAAGAGAACTCTAGGAACGGCAAGAGAACTCTAGGAATGGCAAGAGAACTCTAGGAATGGCAAGAGAACTCTAGGAATGGCAAGAGAACTCTAGGAATGGTAGGAACAGCAAGAATGCTGGAAACGGCAAGAACAGCAAGAATGCTAGGAATGCCAAGAACACTAGGAAAGGCAGGAATGGTAGGAACAGCAAGAACGGTAGGAATGGCAAGAACGCTAGGAACGGTAGGAACAGCAAGAACTCTAGGAACGGTAGGAACAGCAAAAACGCCAAGAACGCTAGGAACAGCAAGGAACACCAGGAATGCCATTTTGATTTGGCAGGACAAACCTTTTTGGCAGGGGCAATGTATTTTTCTACACTTGCAAAAGGAGCACAACTCTCATCTCCTTCTATAGGTATTTCACACTTGTTTGAGCAGATTAAAGGACCCTTAAACTGACATATGTGCAAAGTGAAGCTGCAACAGTATGACTTAAGACTTGTGTGGCAAATTTAACTTTCATCTCACTGAAGTTGTTGGGGTGAATGTGCTTGTCTGATAGCTTAGGTGCGGATCTAATAGAAAGTGACTTGTCTTTGTCATAGAATACTTCTATATCTTTCCAACAAGCAACAAGATTTATAAAATAACATGTTTACTACACGAGCTATGATTGGTCAATACCTGTGCAAGATAAGACAATCATGCACCGGATATTTTAGGTGCTTCGCTGGGTTTTTAAAATGTCCGTTGTTTCATTGTCGTTATTTTATAGAATAATTACCAAATGGTTTTCCGTGCAGGATTGTGTGATCTTAACACTTGGGATGTTGCTCAACTTTCTGAAAGCTAAAAAATACTCGCCTATCGGCTCGTATTTTTTCATGCTTTCAGAAAGTCTCGCTCAACATCCCACGTGTTAGGATCACACAACCCTGCACGGAAAACCATTTGGTAATCCTTTATTCCAAACTTAAATGAGTATTTCATGAGATTATTTCTAATGCACTTAATAAGATGTGGTGGATCAAACATGAGGAAGTAAACTTTGTTGTTATGTGTAAACCATGGTTTTTCAGGTGTAACCCCCAATTGGTTAGCTAAACTGTAGAAATTTGAGCCCATATCCGACATTATCACAACAACTCTTAAGCCAATCACATCCAGCTTGTCGATAGCTTCCCGGATTAGCCCATCCAAGACATCTGTTGAACAGGAACCATTAACTAAGGCATAACCAATAGGTTGTTTCCAGTTACCCGAAATGCTTCTTGCCAGTAGAACCAGAGCAGATGTTGCGATTTTATTGCTTCTAAACCCGCCACCAAAGTCTTCCAAAGCAATAATCGTATCGGCAAGAATGCTGTAACAAAGGTGACTTTTCAGTGATACCTCATCTATGCAGAGGGTGCAATGCTTTTCGATGTCATTCATATGGTCAATTTTCTGTAGTATCGCCTTCAGAATTCCTTCAAATACCAGCATTGGTTGGAATGTTTTATATGAATCGCCTGAGAGATGTCTTTGTTGGTAAAACAAATAGCTTTGACAAAACTTTGTATGCTTTTCCACTAACATGATATAGTGATAGTGCTATTGTCTTCATCTCTGTTGAGTATCGCCTCCCATGTTTTTTCTTGGAGTGAAGTTTTATTTGTTCTCTAATAAAGTTTGCCATGTGGTCAGGTAGTTTTGCCAGTGTTTCTTCCAATGTCTTTTCCTTTTTGCATTTCTTTTTAGTACCAAGCTTTCTTCTTAGTCTCTTTTTTATTTGTAAGCCTGCCTTAGTTTCATTTTCTTGGGTGTGTTGTTGGCAAGATCTTCACTGGTTTGGCTGGTAAAGTCTGATGACGTTTTTGGGTGGTCTACCTCTTCTTGAGATTCTATTCTTAATGTATACATGTAAATATACTGTAGGTACATGTATAATATTGATATGATAGTTCTTAATGGTAAACATATCTATATTATAGGTTATGTATTATAAGTTAAGGATCAATTACCTTCAGTATTTGTACAAGTTAAATTGACATAGCATTTATAGCATTTTGTAGATGTTACAATTTTGTATTGTAATTGACATGCAGTGTTTCTAATTATACAGTACTTACACTGAGATGTGCATATATACGGTCGGTGTTTTCATTTATTTTCCGTCTTTTCCCTAAGGGTAACAATGTACATTTGATTTGCGACGTAAATTCCTGCATGTAATACCCTGGATTTTTCTATGTTACCATTTACGATCACTGGCTAACCAGATACAATAGTCAGTGTAAAATTACAACTTACATGATCTTTTAGACCTTTTGAAATCGGGATATAGTAAAAATCGAGGAAAGGCGATCTCAGGGGAAACCCCCAATTAAAATTAGGTCCAATATCAATTTTTCTAAATGATGTTTATACGCTGTTGGTGCTCACCGAGTGCACATCTCCGACATAAGAAATATTTTTACCTTTTGATATTACCATGTCTTCGTGTTTCTCTATAATTCGACATTTAAGACCCAGTTTTTGGTGGTGGATTGTTCACATAAAAAATGCTAGGCTAATGTGTTGTTCCTGCAGGTTTAACTTTTTTGTATTAGACATTGCTATAAATGCTAAAACTAACGAAGTGGTCAAAGTGTTCCAAATGGACTTCATTGAAGCGAAAGAAGTAGAGCACGCAAAAGCATGTGCAAGGGTGTTAAATCAAGGGCACCACCCTTGTTAATACTTTATAATGTGATGGACTATACTTTCAGTAACAGCATGATTTTGCTATTTATTATATCCATTTTGAAATCAATGGTGTTTCTTGCAATTTGATTGGTTCATAGGAGTGCGATTTAATCACAAATCGCATCATTTTTAAGTCCAAACAGTGCGATTCGTGATTAAATCGCATCATTTTTAAACCAATCAGATTGAAGCTCTGCACCACAGCAACCAATCAGATTGAATTATAGAATTCAACTTGCCAATCAATTTAAAGGAAAATGTGATCTGGCAAATGTCCAAATCTGTTCACCATAAATTGTCAATACTCTAGACTGCATTACTGCAGTTTTTTTCATAAAAATCAACATAAAGGCAAGTCAAACATAAAAGAATATCAAATAATTTTTCACAAATAATATTGACCAAATTATCAACAATGAAACATTGTCAAAATGTCAACAAAAACAAGTTTCATTTGAGCAACAGCCAAAACTGAACACAAACCCACAAGGTATTAAAATATGGAATGATCGATCGTAGTGTTGATGTTTGAATACACAAAATCACAAGAAAGGTTTATCAATTTACATGTAAAGTCTACGATATCTTTAAACTTACTTTTACAGTCTTTATTTCTAAAAATCCCCTCACATTTTGCTTGATTATACTGCTTGAGTCTTTTTAAATTTGTGTCAATTTGTCAAATTACAATTCATGTTGTTGCTATGCTACAGCATTTCAGGGAGTATTGTGGGTGTGTCAATTGCAAACAAAGACTAATAAAATACCTCCTCCGGTGTAAAAAATTATTTAGATTTCAAAATGAATATAATAAAGTGGAAATTGAACTTCGTGTCGTGCAATTTTGGTCGGAAATCAAACTTGTGATTACAAATCGCACTCCCGCTTCGCGGTTGTGCGATTTTGTAATCACACGTTTGATTTCAGACCAAATTGCACTCCACTCAGTTCAATTACCATTATAAAGCCTGTAGGCATTTATTACGTATAATGCACCAATCGTTGAGGTCTCTAAAATGCAAGCTACTGTGAATCCTCTACTAAGCTGCATGAAGTAGTGCTTATTGGAGAGAGGGATGACGTATTAATAATTCCTCACCCAAAATGTGAGAAGTAAGAAAAGCAGCAAACTAACATGGGTTAAAAACAAGGGCTAGGGTATTATAAGAGGTGGGATGGTAATATGTTCTCACTGCTCGCTTCCCCACACAATACCTTTGACTGAAGAGATTAAGATTGGGGATAAATAATTTTCAGTCTAAGGTAGAATGTGGCGAAGCTCCAGAGTGTCGCAGCCGAGGGGAGGAGGGTGGGTCAAATTCTCGAACGCCGTTCCCAACAGGCCGTTTTCGGTGGCAAATGTTAAAAATACCCGATTTCACGTTTGTTTTATACTATCTGACCACCACGATGTTTTCTGATTAACTAATGATCACCTCATGCATAAAGATTTGGAATATTTTGTTTTGTTAGGGAAAACTCCCAGTGAGAATAGTAATATATTCTCACTGCTCGCTTCCCCACACAATACCTTTGACTGAAGAGATTAAGATTGGGGATAAATAATTTTCATGCCCTGCGCGCGAACGTCGGCACATACTTAAAACATGGAGAATTGAGATATAAATATACCACACATTTATTAAATATTTTCAATTTGATAAATGTTTTCTTTCTCTCCAATACTCAGAAAACACCTGTCCCCGGTAAAGAATTATGGAAAAGCCAGAGAGAAACCCTCCAAGTTACTCCTAGCGCGGAATGTTTCACCCAGTCTGACAGCGTGGCGATCCTCAGAAGGCTTTGAACTGGTAGCGTCCACAAGAACAGATGATGTTTGAGTTGGGTTCATAAAGGTGTCACGTTGGGTGTAGTATTTCGCGGTGGACAGGCTTCTCCAACCAATGTGGGTAGCGACAGCTTCTTTTGTGGCGCCTAATAGCGAGAGGGTAATAGAGCACCCAGCACGGAAGCTATGGGGAGTCTCTCCCCCGTCGATGAGAAAATCAGTTAAATACTTCCGCAGACGATTAGCAACAGCTGAACCAAGGAATGGTTGATTACGACATGCCCCTTACGATCAGTGACACGAAAAAGAAAACCTTCGCGTAATTCGATGCCCATTCGGTCGCAAAGGAGAATGTAGAACTTCAAATTAGCAACAGGACAAAGGAGTGGCTGAGGGATGTTTTGACTGCGAAAAAGTATTGATGCTTCCCGCGCAGAGTTTTCCCGAAGCTATGTCGAAACAAAAGTCCGCCATCAGCAGGAAGACAAAGAACGTCTTTCGTTTTCAACCTGCCTAAATCGGATGCGCGATCGCCAGAGTAAAAATCCAGACAAAAGAAAGCCAAATCACGAGCGTAAAGGTAGCGAGTGGTAGGGGGGATGTCAAGTGTCAACAATAACTTTTTAATAGAGGTGCATAGCGTCGATAACTTGTCGAAAAACAAAGGAACTGCTTGCTTTGGCGAGACTCAGGATTGAGCTTGCTCTTCTCGAATCGAATTTAAATAATCCTTGAGAACGGGATGGGTCACAGGGTTTCCATCGTCGATGCCAGACGAATTTACGACAGGGGGAGTAAGGGAAGCAAAAAAGATCTAATTTTGGCGATATAGTTCTCAACGGTACCCGCCGCTAGGCGTGTGGGACAGGAGCATTCCGTGGTTTTCCGATGGGTGCCGAAATCAGGACAGGCATCGATATGCATTCTGGTCTTGCCAAACGTGTCTTTCCATATCAGGAACTTGACTAAGTCGTTAGGGGACGCAGATAGCAAGGACTTTGGTTGTGGAAACGAGGCTAAGAACGTTTGAAGTTCCACATGCAGTTTGGATTTTTGTCGCTGGTATGGCTTGTTGTTACGAGTCGCACGCAATGAGCGAAATCTGGCATTCTTCATTGGCATATCTAAACTCACACGTTTGGTGGGCAAGGAACCCGGGACATCCTTACAGAAACCACACTTCTGGCAAAAATTAAAACCCAAATCGTTTGGGTAACGACAGTCTGGACAACACTCCGCTGGTTTCCACACCCGAGGTACTCCAGGGTTGACCTGCACGAAATAAAACACACAAATGTTTTGTTAACTGTCAAAATTGGGAGACTCGAAATACCCAAAGATCCCACTGGAGAGGGTGCGTTTGAAAACAGTCACTGTGTTTTGAAGGAAATAGCAGAACGTCGCGATCGCCTTTCTTTCCAAGAAGGAAAGAAGCGGAGGAAAATTTTTGCAAAAGGGCAAAGGTAAGGGACAACAATAGAAAAGGGGCAACACGAAGTACAAAAGGTGGGTACGAAGGTATTTTAGGAGAGGGCCGATGAGTACAAAAGGAGGGAAAACGTATGCATTTCCAGATACCAAATGTTGAGTGAAGACATTCGCACCAGCGGATTCGTTGGTTGGAAACGGTGAAAAGAATCTCAACGCACGACCTGGTCTGTCCGGTAAAACGTTGGCTGAGATGGCCATCAAGTCTACCGTGTGGGGACCGAAGGCGGTCTGAATACGATGCCAGACTGGTGGGGTAAGAGTACAATCAAGATCAGAAAGTACACACGCGATGGATGATCGGAAGGGTTGTCCTTTGAAGGAATATATTGAAGCGTGAGGTGAATGTTGGAACGCAATGTAAGAGTGAAGATATCTTCAAAAACTTCGGATAATTCTTGATTTCGGGAAATAGACCGTGTCCAAGCGTGCACAAGGGTTTGGTTATCCACATAGCAATCGACCCTACAATTTTGTATTGTGGTATGAGCTGCTGTAAGCGTGTTAAAAATAGCACAAGCTTCCTGGATGACGATGGGAAAGGAACGCTCCGATATCGACCAAAGGCCCCGCACCGTAGCAGGCGATTCATGTGGATGGTTGATTATGCCGCCCCAACCTGTATTTGATGCATCCGAAAAAAGGTGAGACGAGTGTGTGTTTCCTGGCATGAGATATCGATCGAAAGATTGCAGAGGTATACAAACGTGCGCCTGGAACTGCAAGGACCAAAGACAACGTTTTCCCTGCCAGTTTTTGCAAGACCTTTAAGGAAACGCGTTTCTTGCTCAAAACATCCTCAAGTAAATCTGTTAATTTCTTTTTCTTAGTGTCGGGTAACAAAAACGCTTGCTTAACGGAGTCCGAAAGGAAACCCAAATACGGGACGATCAACTGTGGTACCAAAATAGATTTTGAAAGACCAATGAAATATCCCAGATGGATGAGGATAAAACACATGATATAAGCCGCTGATTCAGCCAAGGAAAAATATGAAGCACGATTAACAGAGGGCACAAGTTTGTGGGTATGAAGTTGGCCCATGTGACGATCATCGATATATACTGTGATGATGGAACCCCAAGTGAACGTGCATAACTAGTAGCGGATAGACCGATACTGTGATAAAGATATGCACTGGCTTTCCACCCAAAAGGGATCGTTCGAAAACAAAAATACCAGCCTTGCCATTGGAGCCCAAAATATGTGCTGCTACGCTCAGTGAGAAGAACGTGATCATACCCACTCTTATCATCCATAACGGTTTGGAAGTGACTTTCGCCAACATAACGGGGAAGATCGGTGACCTTGTCCAACGAGAATGGTAGATCTTTTATCCACAAATTCAAAAAACGCCCGTCATGAGAAAGCCGAGGTTTCGAAGGTTCTATCGTTAGGGGCATCACAAGATGGGGAGGCGAGACTTCCCCAACCTTACCGAGTGCAACGAGAGAGCCATTACGCAAACGTTTGAGGAGAGTAGTAGTGATGAACAACTCAAAACCTTTGCAGGAGCAACTGTTGGGGAAGATAGCATGAGGTGGGAATGGATAATCCTGATTCTCAAAACGTCCACGAAATGGTTGAAAAAAGGAAAAAATATCAACACCATCTCGAATATACGTGAGGATTTCATGTTGTTTTGGGTAATGGTCCAGAATCGTTGACCAGAATGGCAAGTGCCTATGCAACTCTCCGGCGACAAATGACGTTGGATCACGAGAGCAAAGCGAAGCTGGAGATATACCAATTCCTCCCGAGGCAACCCAGTCAAGTGGAGGCAAAGGGCCGTGGGGTAGCATACTATCGGCCGAAGACGAGCACCATCGAATACACGATGGCAAGGTCATAGCATCGTGAACAGCTTGGTCAAAATCTTGATTATGCGAAACCTATACCAACAGGAGAAAAGTTTTGGAGTGGAAAGTACGAAAACAGAATACGAGCATAAAAAATCCAGATACTGTGTTACCGTATGTTTACGGCAGTTCATTATTTAATTGAAACGTTACAAAATATACACGTCAGAATAATGCTCTAAAGAAAACATTTATTGGCAGATGTAACAAATACATAATATCAAAATAACTAATAATGAGAACGTTCATCGTTCAACCCTCTCCAATTTAATAGTAAATTATAGTTTTGTAATAGACTAAATGTACTTAACGACGAGGTCGTCGCAAGGGACAAGCCCTAGCAAAGTGTCCCCTTTCATGGCAGTTGAAACAAATTAGTGGGTATGGACGGTACGCCCTGGGATGTGGGGTCGGAGGTTGTGACACTCATGTGGATGCTCTGTCAGGCGGGTGGTTTCTGAATGGTCTTTTCTATTATCCGTGCTACTTCCATGTCTTCACGGTCGCCAATCAATTTCATAAGGATCGTCTGGAACTCAGGGTGTTGCGTAAGAGGGCGACATTGCTTGAATATTACATTGTAACGATGCGCTGATTCGTGGCGATTGTCTCGCGACACATCAACCAAATGCTCCAATGCAGAAACGGCGGCATAAGGATCGAATATTCCATGCAGCTTCCGCAACTCAGCCTGAACAAGTTGTAGTGCCACCGATACGGTGTTAGCGTTTGACGCTGTTTTCATGGCGTCAAGTTGCTGTTGAAGTGTCTCAAGCGTTAAAGCGGGCTAAAATTAACGAGACAAATGAAATTACACAGCGAATCATACGTTACTAACGTGACTGAATCATACATCCCATACTCTCTCTTCTTGGGAGTCACTTTTGTATGTTAAATTTATAAAATCTGAAAGATGGAGGCGAAGAGTGGGCCATCCGAGTTAGTTAACCTAGATTGCCCATAGAAACTTAATGATAATAATAATAATAATGGTATATTTGGCATTTCCATTGTTACATGGCTCTTCATCCTTACAATACAACAAAAATTATGTTATTACATATAACTTATATAAAATAAAGTATTAAATTCACCATCGTGTGATGTGTAAAGTGATAAGACTGCCTTAAGGCCAGGGCACAATGAGATTTAAGGCAGTACATCAAACAGCAAAAAAAAACACACAAAAAACACACACTGAAACATCGCCCAGCTTCGTTCCAAAGCCGAGGAGTTTTGATTGCACAGAGCCACAGACGACTAAACCATAGAGAAACATTGCATGCATTATTGCTTCACCTAAACAACGGATCAAACATTGTCATTACATATGCCGCACCTAAAGCAATATCTTAAATCTCTGTGCTTCACCTAAACAAATGCACGATCAAATTAACTCCATATAAGTAGCCAAACTCATGGAATTATACGCCACCAGCACGCGTCTGAATGCGAGAACACGTCGTAGACATGTGTAGGGATTTCCTAAGAGTGCCCACCTCGCCAGACCGCACATCAGGAAACGTTATTAACTCCAGAGCTGACATAAAGTATATGCTACAAAGCACTACACAAACGCTAGGCGAGGACCATTTTACTCAGTAAACTGACCGCATTAGCATGGCAGGGTTCGAGTACAAACAACGAGTAAAATGTAGCCACTACGCCAGGCCGTCAAACGCATGAACGCACACGTTTACTTAACAAATTAAATCTGAAGAGCCGAGAACTTTGCTCTATAAGGCTAGTGAAAAGAAAATCACACAAACCGCATAATATAAACCTTGGGCTATAAGTCCAATATCGTAAAGAGCAACGCGAAGCATGAACATTAACGCAGCAAATATATAACGTATGGAAATGCTGTGTGGCCATTAAACAAACAAACCTGAGGCTGATCTTGAGGGGGCGGTTGATTGTTTATAGCTGCTGCAGGCTGCGGTTCTTCATTCGGAATCAAATCGCCGACATCTACCGCTCGAGGTTGCTGCTCCATGGCTCGGCTGCGACACTGCGACCTACAAATTCTCGAACGCCGTTCCCAACAGGCAGTTTTTTCGGTGGCAAATGTTCAAAATACCCGATTTCACATTTGTTTTATACTATCTGACCACCACGTGATGTTTTCTGATTAACTAATGATCACCTCATGCATAAAGATTTGGAATATTTGGTATTGTTAGGGAAAACTCCCAGTGAGAATATAATAAATGTCTTAACCAAAAACATGGGGGGCTTACTAGAGAGAGGGGAGGTTATTAAAGATAGGGGTTAATATTGTGCTTGTCCAAGTTGTTCCTACTACCCCTTGTCTCTGTACCCATAGCAACTATTTACATATTCTGCCCAGTGCGCATATGTACGAATTTTTCATTTGTGCGTTCTGAGCATGCGCCAACATGAGCATATGCACGAATTTGTTGACAGCTCCATATCCCTCGGATAACTGAAACAAACAAAAATGAAGACAGAACAAAATTTTACACTTTGTAAATCCAATGGCTATGCTTCTGACAATTTGAAATTGATAAATTTCTCCACCATTTGATCAAAGCCTTTCAAAAATTATATAATATGACATCATATTTTACATGCCATGTATACTGTATATGCAGTATTGAATACAATGCTTTGACAACCTTTGACTACACTTAAGAGATGAAACTTTTGCCCATCACAGTTTTCAAGCAAGTCCAGCAAAGCCGTTCTGGTGCAGCCATCTCCTCAACCTCGAACGTTGGTTATTGGTGAGACAGATTACTGAGAGCAGCATGTAAGTTCCTGTGTCGTCCAAAAAAATGCTGTTGCATATGTTGCGGGATATCTCCTGAAGAAGTGCCAGGATTTGGATTCTACCAGCAAACTATTCTGATATTTTAAAAACTATAAGGAGGACAATAGTCCTGGAGGATTACACATGCCTTGTCAATGTTTCCTGGATTATACTTTGCATTTGGAGGACAGCTTTGTGAAAAACGTTTCTGTATATACAAAATCCACAACAGTTGGTGGTAATCTGCTGAAGACCCTTCAGTCCATACCCATCACATTCCAGCATTGTCCAACATTTCCTGTGGAATATATGCTGAAGTTGTTTTTGAGGATGCATATATTTTACACCATCAAATTTGCCAACAGGAACTGTGCATCATCTAAAAAGAGAAGCAGGACATACATTAAAGTAGCTCATTTGTAAACTGTTTCACTTTGGTCACATGGTGATAATATTCATTATGTTACTATGTATAAAATATAGCATAAATAAACTGGACTTATTAAGAGCAAAGGTAATGATAAAGAACTTGGTGGTCATGATAATACATCAAGATTAAATAGTTGATATTTTAAGGAGACTTATATATACTGCATTAAAATCAGTGTCAATGAGCAGCACGATTGTACATATAGTTATGTAGTAATTGTACAAAAACAATTCTGTAATGCTTTGCTACCATTGTTCATATACAAAAATTACACAATATAAACATGAATAATCCGGGAAACCTAACTCCAACAGCAGTTGTTTTTCTATTCTATAAATAATTTTAGACTTTCACAACACGTATCATGTATGCTAAGTTTTCGTCCACGCACAGTTCACTCTTACGAATGACTTCAATTACTTTTAATACAATTCTTATCTTCACAAATACAAGATTACAATCCAATTACCTTTCCATTTGATATCCCAGTCTTAGAACACACGATAAAAGACAAGATCACGAAAAATATCCATTTTATTACAGAAAATACACCTCTCGCTAATACATTTCCCTATTGTTCTGGCTGCACTCTTCTGGCCAGCAACATGGCGGACGTCAACTTCTGGCTTGTGTCGGCAGCGCGAAAAACATCAAAACAGTGGCCCTTCTATTTATTCCTTATTCTAGATAAGATTCAACCCAACTCAACATTAGTTATTCCGAATTGATATTTCAACTTGTGCAAAAGGATTTTGTGATTAATTGAGTCAAAGGCTTTCCGAATGACAAGAACAACAGCACCATTCAAACATTAATTTTGCAAAGATATTCATAAACATGGAGTTGTTCTAGAAATACCACACCCTCTCTTGAAGGGAATTGAAAATAGGTAGTCGCTTCCAATCCAAATATGCCAGTATAAATCCAAATTATATTACTTTTTCAGATGGATTATTTACTTTTTTAGGGGTGCTGATTTTTCTGGAATGACCATTATAGAGTGCACATACATGAACTGACATATCTAAGTTATAAATGTTCTCATTTGTTTAATAAAAGAATAAATATTTTGTCATTTTTGCGTTAGTAGAACCGGAGATACAAGCGCTCAAAGTCATCATCCGTTGGCGGTTGATATTCGACGGTGCCGTCCAGAAAGAGTTAAAAATTAATATACAACAATGAAAGTGCACCGACATGCTTGGATATAAAAACAAATTCTAATTTAAATATAGCTAATTGGACAAGTACTCGTGTGAAGCATTGCGTGTACTAGATAAAATAACCAGTATTGACTCCGACTCTGTGTGATGGACATAATACCAATTGACTAGGGAAGCTAGGGTGATAAACAGGCGAGTGAACTGCATGAACATATCGACATATTATATACATAAATTGAAAGCTAACCGTAAGCAAAGGAACGTTAGACAAGATGGAATGGGAAGGAGTGTTAGAAGTAGTTATGCTAGAACCGAAGGTACTTTAGTTTTGAAGGAGGGTGGGTAGGGGAAAGGATCGAGCGGGTGAAACAAAAAGCTTTTGAAATAATCTGTACGCGTTTCGACGTAACAGTCTTCATCAGCAGGGATTTTATGGGGAAGACAGATGAGAGATAATCTGGATGGAGGATTAGTAGAGGATATACAAAAATTAATAATAAAATAAAATAATAAGATCATTAGTTTTGAAAAAGGATATAGTAGTGCGAGATGATCACTGGGAAATAATTATTCATATAGCTGTAAATTTTCCTATACCGAATATTTTATTGTGGCTTGACATTCCATGCAACACGTAGTTCCTTATTACGCTTGTAATAAGGAACTACGTATTTAAAGCGTCTCTTTCTAATTGTCATTTTCTCTCATGTAAATCAATTCAAATTTGAATGTGAGTTCAGCTTGTTCGCTTGTTGCAACGATAGCTACGGTATATCCGGGAGTATTGCGGTTGTGTCATTTATGTAAACAATGACTCTCTTCAAAATGAATAGTAACAAAGAGGAAATTGAACTTGGCGTCGTGCAATTTTGGTCTGAAATCAATCTGCACTCCAATTATCATGTTCAATTACCATTATTTATTGTTTAACAATTATTGAATGAGGTTGAGCATGATATGAAGAATTATCTTGGCTGAAGTTTGTGTTATCTGCCGAAGCTGAAAGCTGAGGCGAATCACACAAACAGAAGCCTTGATAATTCTCTATATCATGCGAATTGGAATTCGATAATTGTTTTTCCAGCACTTATTTAAACGATATCAAAGAACATCCACACCTGGGGTCGGTTCTACGAAGGCTGGATAATGCTATCCATAGAATAGTGATTATTTCTGCTGTTGTAAAAATGCTTGAAATACTTCAAAATATTGAGTCCTTCTTGCCAATTGCAGGAAATGTGTTCTCCTTTCTTTCAAATATACTTTAAAAATATTTCAGAGCCTTTCGTCGCTGTTTAGGTTTTAGTCTTCCCTTTAGTCTGCGAACGGCCGAAGGTGACGCCATATTGTTTTTGTACGTGTTTATCATGACGTCAAACGTGCGATATTTTTTCTTAATATCCCACGTTTGAGGGCAAATCGTGTGATATGATGTTACAACTCCATATTTGGCAGCCATTGGGTAGATATGACAATTTCATCAATGACTGTTAGCCAATCAGAAGTCATGAATTATTAGTATACTGTATACAGTATATTAATTCTATTTACAGTATATTTACTGTTGAAAATGAGATATCATGATACAATAAGCAAAGCAAAGTAAAACTAAAAATATATTTAAATTGAAAGTAAAAGCAAAATTTATTGGTCAATCTAAGTCCATGACGATAGATCCAGTGCGAACTCTGACTACCACTAAATATATGTTGATGCATGTATGTAGTAATAATAATAATAATATCATTTATTTAATCACGATGGATTACAACTGCAGCTAATTAAAGCTGATGGGGTCGCGAATCTACCTTTATATCTATATGTTACACTATATTGTTGCACTATATTAATCTGGGTCTACTGTTCTAATATTAGGTTTAATTGGAATTTCTTCTATTATGGTCTTAATTAGCTTTTTGAACAGAGCATGGTCTTTTTCTGTATAGACTAATCCAGGTAGTTCAATACTACTGAACCCCTATATGTCACAGATCTACGCAAAGCTTCTGTTCTTGGTTGTGTGATAACTAGGTTGTTCCTTCCTCTTAATGCGTATTCGGTGTTTCTTTTGGTAAATAGGTCCTTAAGTTTTGTTTCAGAATTAAGTGACTAATGTACAAATGTTGCTACCCTATACTTGTACAGCCATGCCATCGTTCTCCACTTCGTTTTGGATAAGACGCCAGTACTTGGTGTTCTCCAGTCCAGCTTAAAGATAATTATTGCTTCCCGCAAGTGCATTTTCTCCAAGTCGTCAAAAGGTGTTTTATTGCAACTTCCCCAAGTGACAATACCATAGGTTATAGATGGTAATATAACCTTGAAGTAAAACTGGTCAAGTACTGCCGTCGGCAGATAGTAAGGAGACTTTAATAGGTTTAATTTACGAGAGAAGCTCTTTAATATTTCCTTCAATTGCTCAGACCAGTCTAATTTTTCATCAATGACAGCACCTAGACATCTAGTAACTGCAATCGGCAATATTATATTTCTATTTCCAGCTACAGTGTGAATGGACCAGTCTCTGGTACAGCATATAACGCAACTTCATTCATTGGATGTGACAAAGGCAAGGTAAGCCTCTAACAAAATGAAATCCTTTATTATACTATTATTATACTATAGATCCTTTATTTAAGAAATAGAAAAGGGATCGCGTGCATTTATATTTATTTTATAATATAAGAGAAAGATATAAGCACAGTAAACACTTTTGTTCAAATTATCAATATTTAAATTCTCCTAACATGTAATCACTCGCAAGCCTTTCAATGTTTTCATTCATTGGCAACAACTACAAGCTTGAATTCTAGCGGGGGAAGGAGCGAAAAGCGTGCAACTCGACAAAAATTAGGGCTGAAAAGGGAAAAAACTGTTCAAAAATTTTCCAAAATAGTCCACAATGATAAACAGATTGGTTTGTCGTTGTTCTGCTTCACTTTTGTTCTGGATTCGGTATAAAAGCGAACGTTTTGGTCAAGCAAGGTGGCGGTCAAGTTGGCATATTATATTTCCCATTTGAGACCAAATATATCAAGCATGCAGTTTTTGCTTGAAAGTACTATTTGAATCAATTTTTTGTGTTTTTGTTGTTTGTGGTTGGTCGTAAAATATTTTCTCAGACAAACTGTCAAGAAATGCATAAAAATGTAATATCCGTGTAGTTTTTTGGCGCTACATCGTGATAGCTTATATTTTTAACCATTATGTTATCAAAACTACAAAAGCAGATGCCAAACGTAATTAGGCAATTTCTATTTTTTACACCTAGAACTGTGGATTTTGTTGAGTCAGTTAAATGTTAAAATAACCCAGTCTTTTTGCGTTTCTTCGCCTTTGAATGCGAACTTTCAAGCAAAATGTTTACACTCAAAAACAGATGGCTCTTTCATCTCGTTTAGGTCTCCTTTTTCTTGCTTTCTGACAAACTTTGGACTTTAAAACTTTATCATTTTGTACATATTGCCTCGCAAACAAGCGGAGACGAAGCTAAGCGAGAAAAATTGAAAAACCAAAGCAGTGGCAGTGCTTTATTGGGAATAATGCACGAGCATTAGCCAATCAAATTTCGCGTTATATACCACTTATATTATAAAATGGAAATAGAGAATGTTCAATAGACAAAACTACTGTATTTGATATTTTACGAAATTTCAATTAGTGTTGTGGTTGTTATGGGCCAGTTGGTGGTACGAAAGACTATTGTACTGACGACTGTCAAGCCATTAATGGTGGAACAGTTTCGAAAAACGTCCACGTCTGGTTTTGGGTGCGGTCCTCGATGCCAAAAAGAGTATGGGGAAAATGTATGGAATATCAAAGTCAGGGAGACAATGGTCAACTAGAATGGTATAAGTTGACAGCAGGAGATCCAACTCCAGTTAAGGTGTGTTTATTTACACATATACACAAGCATTTGGACGTACATTTCAGGACCTCGGCCCTGTGCATATTACTTGGCGAAATAATGCAGGAAACAAATATAAAATAAAATAATAACGTAAATGATCAATATTTAACCTGTATAACAGTATACTTTTTTCCTAGGGCCGATGCACCAAACGGGGAGCGCTCTTAAATGAGGGGGTAGGTATAAACTTTCGGAACTTAGGTCCTTATGTAGAAATAATTCAAAGAATATTTTCAACCATAAATTTTCGCCATTTGCGGTCTGGGTCACCGCATATCACTGCGAATTTTACTCAAGCTTTAATGCCATTCCATAATTTCATAGAAATATTTGAACCCTTCAACGAAAAGTTTTAGCGTCACGCGAAAAAATTGCATGTCCAGACGGTAACAATGGAGTTGTCACGATCAAGGTTATTTGCCTATTTATAAGCATTGTCTGAAATGAATATATGCCTTTTAACTTTGTACCAACTTGCAAGAAGGAAAATGAAAACAATCGTCTGTCACGAAGGGCGGCAAACGAAAGATAACAGAATACAATCGATTGTTATCATAGTTACCTTGTTCATGCTATTATGTGACTTTATTTCATAAATTAGAATATAATTATTCCCTTTTTTGTGTGTTTGTGAATTGAAAATTCCGCTAAAATCACAACCTCGTTTGGACATTTAAATTAAAGGATCTTTAGACACCCCATCCAACGCCCTACGGCGCCAAATTCACAAATAGCCTTGCCGACAATCTGCATCGCGTGACGCTAATTTTCAATTGAACGTTCAAACATTTTGACAAACATGTGGCATTCCAACCATGGCAGTATCTTACACTCATTACTGAGGAAACAAGCCAACCATAATGCTCTATAGCCAGTGGTCCAATCCTAGTGCTGCATCAAAATGTATTTAGTCTTAGGACTCGATCAAAATTAATTTACTATAATTCTTTAAACAATCTACACCTTAAGTAATGATTTTGGAGCATGAGATGTTATTCTTCGCAGAGGACTTAGTCTAGTCTACAGAGTGTATATAAAAATATATTGAATTGATTTATCCAGTTTTGTTAATAACTTAATTCTCAATTAACGATGTTTCCTACAGGTTGTAGTTGTTCCAGATGGAGCTGGATTGAACAGAGTACCTGGTGTACAAGGACTACTGACGTATAGAAAGGATTTACATCGACTTTACTTAAGATCAGGTTCCTCTTGGCGTAGAGTCGCCGAAGAAAGCGAGGTAAACTATAATATTCACAGTCATATTACATATATAAATTATGGAATATTTTAGTGTGTTTGTTATTAGCATCATTATTTCATATAAGTTGCAGTGTTCATTAAACCAGACGATTAAAAACAACATTTTCAGAATTATACCAATTTCTTGTCCGGCCCTGCAGTGAAATGCCCACCAACTACAATGAACGTGAAATTAAGAATTATTTAAAGTTTATAAGTAACTGTAGTAAGAGTGTGCGAAATCCTTTATATTCCTCTACTGCGTTACTTGTATTTATTGTTTGCATTCTAGGTCAGTTCACGAGCTTCACAATTGCAACGTAGAATCGGGCAACTTGAAAGTATTGCACCACAACTGGGACATAGAATCAAGCAACTTGAAAGTAATATTACGGCGCAACTGGAACATAGAATCAAGCAACTTGAAGGTATAGTATACGACGTATTACAAATTTTAAACCTTTCGGTCATTAAGTTGCAGTACTAAATGACAAGTATATGAGCATTGCAGCTGACGTGTCCCTAAAATTTTCCTACGTACAAACAATAATATAATGACATTTCTGTCGTCGGTCCGTCTGGGAAAATATTTTCCCAATGTCACTGCAGAAGAGACCTAGTATATACAGACCGATCATAAAGGTATAAATAAAGTGAATATTCTTATAATTATGTCGACACGAGCTGGTAAATAGCATACATTTCATTAGCCTTTGGGACCTTTGTATAAAAAAACTATATATTTTCCTTATAAAAGTTTGAATTAAATATGGTACAAATTATATGGATGATTATTTTATAGAACACCCGAAAATGATTAGACTTAGCGGCGGAGATGCTGAGAACCGAGGACGAGTGGAAGTGTACAGGCCATTGCATGGTTGGGGAACAGTTTGTGATGATCACTGGGATATTAATGATGGTCATGTTGCGTGCCGTCAATTAGGCTATTCGAAGGCTACAGTGGTGTACCAAAGTGCCCGTTATGGTGAAGGAACAGGTCCAACATTGCTTGATGACTTGATGTGTACTGGAAATGAAAAGTATCTGTGGGAGTGTCCTCATGCTGGATGGAATGTGGATAACTGTAGCCATAGCGAGGATGCAAGTGTGGCTTGTGCGTAAGGAATGATATTTATATATGAACATTCTTACCGCATAATGATATAATTATTGTAACTCGGAAACCCGCTGGTCAAGAAAACGCTTTGTATGGAAGAGAGCAATATATAATCCAAATCTTGTAAACCGGTATTACGAATTTCTGTAGACAAGTAACGCTTCACAACGTCGGGAAATTGACCTCCGTTATGAGTTTTGATTAAATGTATTCAAAAACATAAAAGCAAGTTAACAGTGTAAGCTGATTCACTTCGCTAACCACAGTATCGGCGATTAGTCATATAGCAAGTATCCCGGTAACCGAGCGTATAAATAGTTAAGGAATTTGGAAGCATGCCTCTCAGTTGCTCTTAACGCGTCCCGTCCCCCCTCCCAATTGTTGTCTGCCATTCGTCACTTCTCTCACCGGTGTCAGTACCTTATCTGCCAAGGCAACCTCGCTTCGATGTGGAGATTCATATTAAGTTAACCAATATTCAATCAACACCAAGATATACTGGGATATATCTTATACGCGATATATAGGTAAAAGGCAGGTAAGGGTACATATAGGTGGGCAGTTAGAGTAAGTAGTTGTACGATCTTCCCTGTGCAGATTGACTTGTCGCGGATGGGGATGGAGGAGGTATACCATTGGTTGGGAATTATCTACGATTCCTCGCCTGGTTATGGGGGCTAGAAGATGATACAAATCCATCATAACCAGCGACCGATTCCATCCCTACCGATCGGCAGCGGGCAAAATTAGGTAATTATTAAGTAGTACTCATAGTCGTTACCACCGTAAAATGTTAATTCACACTACAGTGGATACAATCATATGTGATACGTAGTCGTTGGCTTGCATATTTTTAAACATGAAAATAGAAAATATGAATTCCACGATGCATTGAGAAGATAAGAATTTTAAAGGAAAATTCACCATAGTTTAGCTATACTTCATGCACGCATTCTCCCTAACTATTTGATTGTTTAGGTTATGTGGCTTCTAATTTGCTGTTTAGTTATCGTAATTTACGTATATATTGACCGGATTTTTGAGTCACTGACGGCACTACGCACCCTGTCGCTCACCCCCCCTAAATTTTTGGCACCCCCCCTAAGTTTTCGGCACCCCCCAGAGCAAAATCTGAAAATCCGCCTATGCTAACCAGTAATCATTATTGTCCAACAATTTCCCCTTGACAAGAAAAATTATCTGGGTTCAGACCAAGGGAAATAACAAAGTAGGGAACATTGAGACTAATGGATTACCAGGAACCTGAGCAGATACTCTGGTCAACCCAATTATTTATGGCTAATACTGGTTAGCTAACTAGTATTAAAAGTCAATAGCTGACCAAGTATCCTAGCTTGCTAATGCTGCAGTATATGCATTTGTTCACCAATACACCCTTCTTGTTTCAGAGATAAGGTGCAAGACAGATAAATCACAGCATAATTTTGCCTTTCTTATAATGTTGGGAGATTTTGATCTCTGTATTCAGTCAGCTAACCAGCTATGTGCCCCCAACTTTGCATGCCTCTCTTTCATTATGGATGTTTTGAGTTTCATTTATTTGTTTCTTCAATAAAATATTTACAATTTATGGTGAAAATTATAGTTTAAGATTCATATTGTATATTTCTAATGATAATATAGTTTGGTATTTACATCACATATCCCTGTTACTTTCATTGTCATGTTAAAATGAGTATTATTCTGTATATTGTAAGTCTTGTAATTGTTCTAAATAGATATATAATATAGTTACATACTATTTTCAATTGTTGATGGCTCTTGGAACATATAATGTGGTTACTAGTATTCAAGTACCCAAAATGTGCAGTCAGGAAGAAAGAACACAGCTTAGCCTATCCTTAATATGGGCACCTCTCTATAATATGGACAGTTTTCAATATCCAGAAGTAAAATATATTAAATTTCAAAAACCCTCTATGAAAAGGACACCTAATGCACACACTTTGCTGTGTTCCTATATTGTCCATATTAGAGGGATTGGACTGTATACGAATGAGCTGGTAATGGCAAATCTATGATAAGAGTACATCACATAGGTCGTTAGCACAGTGTGGGCATTGCGGTTGTGATGATCAGCATGTCACCTTCCATTACACATTGATTCCTTAAAAATATAATTATCAAGAGTTGTTGTTGTAACATATTTGGTGACTACAGTATTTGAATAACAGAAACAGATATCACTCCAAAGCATGCATCAAAACAGAGAATGTGTAGCGTGCCGATACTCAATAGACTTCACGAGTTCGGTTTTAAACTCTTTATTTCCCAGTTATATTACAGAGGCTACAGCCTTTCATGTGCGACCCTCTCGCTCTGAGGTGCGCGTTCACTCTCTCGTCATCGGCTCAAGTCATTGTCTAGATCATCCACTGTCCGGAAACCACATCGGTTTCACATTACATATTGTATACACGTTACACCATCTCCCTACATAAAATTCTTGCCCACAAGAATTGTACATTTACAGAATTATGAATTATATAAATTACTACAACAGAGTTTGTTCTGGGAGTATTATTACGCAGCAAACCCATACCGATCAGGCGCATGGACATCTTGCCTGAGATTCCTAGGCCTAACCCGAGGGACATGTGGAGCATTTTCGCAATTAGGTTGAACGTTGTTTGCGGGAACATTGTAAACCACCTGATCGCCCCCAATTTCTCGCGCAGGGCAGACAATGTCTCCACAGTTTAATGGTGCATAACCACGCTTCAATCGATCATGATGTACCACCGTAATCTTACCTTCGATCGATTTGATTTTATAATCAACGCCTAACCGACAAACAACTTCAAACGGCCCGATCCACTTGGCCCCAAATTTCCATCCTTTTGGTCTACGCAAGTAAACTGTTTCACCTGACCCGAATGGGCGCCACTTTTGCATTCTCTCTTCATTACCTTTCATTTGTTTCTCCCTTGCTCTCTCTAAGTTTACCTTTGCTACCTCTCTCACCTCCTTAAATATCTTCCTAAGAGACTGTGTGTATTCGGATTGTGTGCTAGGGTCTTTCAGTGGGAGGCCTAGCTCTAATTCTAAGGGCAATCTCGGCGTACGACCAAAACTATCTCATATGGAGATGTTTGCAATGACTCTTGTCGACTCGTGTTGTAGGCGAAAACTACTGCGTCTAGCCATAAATCCCAATCGTTATCGTGTTTTGTACAAAATGCCGCTAACATATCTTGCAGTGTCCTATTTTGCCGCTCTACTTGGCCGTCGCATTGAGGATGATACGCCGTTGTTCGCGTCTTGGTGATTCCCATTAAATCGCACACTTCGTGCATTAAATTACTTTCGAAGTTCGCCCCTTGATCAGAGTGTAAGACAACTGGGGCCCAAATCGACTGAAAACTTTATCGACAAGTATTTTAGCTACTGTGGACGCTTTTGATCTGCAGTGGAAACGCTTCACACCATTTTGTAAAGTGGTCCATTAAAACCAATATGTGGCGATTGCCACGACTAGTTTCAGGCAAGGGGCCCATATAGTCTAAAGCCCAAAATGTAAATGGTGTGCTCACTTCTAAACTTTGCAATGGGGCAGTTCCACTATTTGCCGTCGGCGCTGGCGCTTTTCTTTTGATGCATACGTCGCAATGGCGGATATAATCTTCAACAGATTTTCGCATATGTGGCCAAAAGAAACGTTTCCTAATACGGTCTAGTGTTCGTGTGACGCCTAGGTGTCCGGTAAATGGGCTATCATGGGTACCCTTAAGTATTTCGTTTTCTAGTGCTTTGGGTACAACTACAACCGGATCGGGATGCGTATTTCGTGTCTTAAGTGACCGATAAAGCAACCCATCTCGAACAAACAACTTTTTGTAATGATGCCAAAATGTTACTAAGTGACGGTCATGTCGCCATGTCGCAAGCTTCTGTTTTGGTGTGCCGCTAATTTTAAGTTGGATAATTTGAGAAATAATCGGGTCTTCTTGTTGCGCAGTCCGTAAGTTAATTGTTGGATTAACGCTTATTGCACAATTAGGTTTATCTTCGACAGAGTCCTGTAAATACGATGTCGCAGTGGTATCAGTTTGGCATTCTTGGACTGTGTTTTCATGCATGTGAGATTCGCTAGGAATAGGTGCTACAAGACGAGACAGAGCATCGGCATTATTGTGGAGTTTACCTGGCTTATGAATGACTGAAAATTGAAATTCTTGTAACTCCATTACCCACCTTTCTAACCGTCCTTTAAGACGTATACTATGTAGCCATTTTAAGGCACTATGGTCTGTTATAACCTTGAACGGGCGGCCTAATAAGTACGTCCGAAAAGTGCGGATACCAAATACAATCGCGAATGCTTCTTTTTCTGTTGTGCAGTATTTTCGCTCCCGGGCGGACAAAATTTTAGACGCATATGCTATGGGTCGTTCTTCGCCATTGTCATCAATCTGTGACAATACCGCACCTAGTCCTATATCCGATGCGTCTGTTTGTAGGATAAATTCTCGGTCAAATTTGGGATGGACTAGTACCGGCGAATTGCACAGACATGTCTGAAGCGTTGTAAAAGCATTTTCACAATCTTGGTTCCATTCAAACTGCTTTGTACTGGTTGTTGAGGTCAATTTAGTCAGAGGTGCCGAAATGGCTGCGTAATTCTTAATAAAACGGCGATAATACCCCGATAAACCTAGGAAACTTCGGACTTCCTTGACTGTCTTTGGCACCGGAATTTGCTTGATTGCTTCGACCTTTGACGGAACCGGGCTTATACCGTCTTCGGATATCATATGTCCTAAATAGTGAACCTTCTTTGCCGCAAAAGTACATTTTGACACATTTAACCGCAGATTTGTGCTGCGTAATAAAGTCCCATCCCAAAACACAATCGTAGGGTATATTACTACTTACAAGAAAACAACTATTATATTTACGTTGAGAATGAGGAAAAGTGACACTTGTCACAATGTTGCCTTGAATATCTAATTCCCCACCTGTAATTGAAGTGCAACGCTGTGATTGCGATTTATCTAATAGAATACAGTCAAAATCGAGAATATTATGAATGTTATCATTAATAAAAGACTTCACTGATCCAGTATCTAGAAGAGCATTGACCGGTACACCGTCAATGAAACATGTTACGAATGGGTGTGCAGGCAAGCTCTCATTACAAACATTAGTACTATTAGCATTAAGAGAGTCACAGTGCTTACTTGTTTCGGGGCTGTCTACCGGCCTGTAGTTCCTCGAGACGCCCCTTGGAAGTTTAAAGGTGCATAGTTTCCACAATCGCGAGCAAAATGTCCATATCTTTGACATTCATAGCACCGTACATTGGAATGGTTTTGACGTTGGCGTGGACTGCGGCAATCACGAGCAAGGTGACCTGGTTTTCCACATTGAAAACATGTAGCTTTCGATCGCTGTCGATTTATAGGTTGGTTAACTGCGGCGGCATAGAACTGTTCTGAAGTGGCCATCTGATCTTCGAGCGCCTTCTGTCGAGTGGCAAGTTCGTTCATGAGACCCACGAGTTGGTCCATGTCGGCGTTCGGTTTGGGTGTTGCGGAGTTGGCGTTGGTTGTAAAGGATGAGTCGTGTTCTTCAATCGCACGATAACGCTGAACAAAGCCTAGCATTTCGTTCACGTTTGGTGTGGGGTTATGAGCCAAAAGCTTCCCTCTCATTGGTTTGGGTAGACCACGCATAAATTGGCGCGACAAAAGTGCAGATGTGGCTTCGTCACCGAGCGTTGGGTCGGCTTTTTCCAGAAGTTGTTCCAGCTCCCACTTGAAAACTGATGGGTCTTCACCGCTCCGAAGCATTCGGGCCTCAAACTTGGCATAATAATTTTCCCTCTCGACTGGTGGGCACAGGGCTTGTTTCAAGCACTTCGTCGCGGCGTCGTATGTGGCTCTCTCCTCGGCAGGAATGGCGTAGAAATGACTAGACGCGCGGCCACGGAGAAACGCAGGCAATTTCTTGATCTTGTCGTCGTCTTTCCAACCATTGGCTACAGCACATGCATCAAACTCTCTTAGCCAGGCGACAACGTCGTCTCCGTCGAATTTTGTTGGCAGAATGCTCGTTGACATAATTTCGTTTTTTGTTTTACCGCTGCCACCAATTGTAGCGTGCCGATACTCAATAGACTTCACGAGTTCGGTTTTAAACTCTTTATTTCCCAGTTATATTACAGAGGCTACAGCCTTTCATGTGCGACCCTCTCGCTCTGAGGTGCGCGTTCACTCTCTCGTCATCGGCTCAAGTCATTGTCTAGATCATCCACTGTCCGGAAACCACATCGGTTTCACATTACATATTGTATACACGTTACAAATGGAAATAGCAATGTGCTGCATAAGGAAAACAGAATAAAATTTTGCTCAGAAATATAGAACACACCACTGATCGAGTCTTGCTCTATATTATAATCTTTATGAAGGACTGAAACACTCTGAGACAGCTAGAGCAAATTTAGAGTAGCATGTGAAAATAAAACTGAACTGAAGTCATCTTACCTTTATAAAATATAAAATAAATACCGGCTTGGGAATGCATTATTACTGGGACCATTAGAATTCGGTAGCTGTTTCCAATCATATAATTGCAACACTTGAATACAGAATACTGTCAGTCTTGTTTGAAGCCCAAATAAATATCGTTCATCGTCTTAACATGTCAACAAATACGATCAATAAAGTTTAGAAACCAAAGCATTTTGAAGAATCGAAGGTGGACATGTATATTCAACCGACTTATTAAATATGATTTCGTTTAAAAGTGCGGGCGCTGTTCCAGTCAGCAACAGATGTGTTGCCGCTATTGCGCATGCGATAAATGTCCAAGAATCTTGGACATTTTTGCCAAGTTGTCCAGGGTCTTGTCGGTTATAATTCCATGACACGCAATCACGAATATTTCTCTTTGATCTTGACCCCAATCCCGACCCAATCCCTAACCCTAACCCTATTTCGTGCGTGTCATGGAATTGTAACCGTCTTGTCCGTTCAACGCGGTCACCATCAAGATCCTGGGGACGAGGTTGGTATGTTCCCCTGGGAAAATTTGAAATGAATTGAGGGTCTGAAATGCCATTTCCTTCATTTTCCGGGGCCAAATTTAAGAACTTGGACAGCAAAGTGCCGCAAAAATACGCTTCATAATTAACAATATCATTGTTGGTAATTTTTGTTTTAAAGATCACGTCTTGCAAAAAGGAACGTTACATTTAATTGATTTAAGTGTCGCATGAGTTCAGTTATAATATTAATACTCTCAAGTGTACGTAATGTAAGTTTGATTATAAGGTGACCCCCCGCAGTGTAGCTTTAAAATTTGCACGACCCACCCCATTTATGACTTGGACAATTGATTAACCCCTCCCAATTTTTATAGCTCACAATCTTTCCTCTCGCGAAGCTCTATTTCTCTCACAGATGTTGTAATGCACCTATATACACGAATCGCGAAATTCGGGCAAAAATCACAGTTAAAGAAAAACATATAGCTGTGACTGGATTTAAAATATGCGTATTAAAGTATTCAAATGTTCAGTCATGCATTCGTGATTACATATCACAACAATAAAAACACGAATGCCTGACTGAACATTTGAATACTTTAATACGCATATTTTAAATCATCCAGTCACAGCTACATGTTTTCTTTAACTGCGATTTTTTTTTCATTTGGATGCGCAGCCGAATTTCGCGATTCGTGTATAGTTGTAGTAAATGTTTCGCCTTCGAGCCTTCGACATATTCTACAACATAGCATATTAAAATTTCGCAGTACATTCTTTGTGTATTGGCTGTCGGAGCTAATCCTGAAACAGGAAGAAACTTGTTTCAGTTAATTCCCAGGAGGAAAAAAGTAGTACTCTATTTAGGTATTAATTAGCGCTTACCTTTTGTAGTCATTATTTATACGGGAGAAAATAAGTCGCAACTTACATAAGACGCGTCTTAATTATATAAGACGCGAACACACTCGTATAAATGGTCAAATTCTAATAAGTCGCGTCTTATTGTGGAACAGCCTGAACCCCTGTTCTTATTTAAGTCGCGACTTACTAGAATTTGACCATTTATATATAACACGCGTCTTATGTAAGTCGCGACTTATTTTCCCCCGTATAAATGGCCTTATTGTCTCCAGTACGAATAGCAAATGGAGGTCTCGGTATTTCTTCGGAAAGAATAGCCACGTCGAATTCGGTGTCCCATGAAATTAGCCCCCATAAATATGCTCCCCCTGGCCATATTTCCTTGGAAATTTAGCCCCTCAGGGGGACATATTTCCCAGGAAATGTTTCTCCTCAGTGGGACAAATTTGGCACAATTGGGCCCCCTTTTTCGACCGAACAAATTATGTGGACATATTTCACAAAAACGCAGTCTCACATGTAAACATATATCACAAAATCTACGTGAAATCTCAGTGTCGGAAAGCGATAACTTAGTAAACAGAAAAATTCCAGACGCGTGGGCACGTAGCTCATTAAAGAACTCGGAGATAAGTCGGGGTTGTGAAGCAGAAGACATAATAAATTTACAGTGCAGTGGTTCGATTTTATGTATGATACCATTATTAACGATTTTCCTCGTTTCTGATTGGCTAAGAACATCATAATTTTCTCTTAACTCTTTTTACTATGGGTATTGGGAGAAAATACCACATGTGGTATTTTTTCCCAAATACCCCTAGTAAAAATTGAGCAACGTCAATTTGAAAATTGAGCAAATTGAGTAATAATATTAATACGAAATAGCACTTGTTCTCGAAGTATTAATGAAAAATTGCACTTGTGTTTGGCGAAATATTCGTAATACCGCTCGTGATTCGCACTCGCGGTATTACGAATATTTCGCCAAACACGCGTGCAATGTTTCATTACTTCTCGAACCGTGCTATTTCCTATACAAATCTACCGTTTGTATCGGTATTAAACGGTAGTGTTGTGTGGTCACATGTTCAATGACCATGACGAGATTTTGTCAAAAAATGGACAGTGATCCATGTCATAATGACTTTTGCAGACAAACGGAATAATTATATTAATCATGGTTAGATGTTATATATTAAATCGCCGAACTATGCTGTTTCTTTTTCAAGATATATTTAAAGACCAAAGTGTTTTCGTTAACCTTCATTAGCGGACTTGATAAAAATATATGGCATTTCACACTTTTCTTTCAAGTTCTATTTCGTTTTAACCACGTTTTAACCATGTTACCAAAAAGCATTTTATTCCGACTGTACTAAGTTTCGTGATCTAGTTCTTTTTCGATCTATTCATAAGTTGGAGATGTTTGGACATGGATGCCATTGTGGTGGGGGGGGGGGGGGGATTTCCGAATCGGGGGAATATTTTCGCTGTTACACCGCCCAAAATATTGAAATACTCTATCCTGTCCGTCGTTTTGATAGTTTTAATCGACAATATTCGCGAAATACATTTAAATCGCCAGTTATACACTCCTGGGATCTATAACAAACTTCCGGGAGGTCAGCAATTCTTTTGTAAAATTATAGTAAATTGTATTCTTTGTTTGGCCCTCTTTTTTCACTTTTTTTCGTCAAATTACTTAACTTTTAATAGTGTAAATGCGCTGTTCTGTTTCGTTGACTGTGGTACGGAATGGTTAATACGAACAAAAACACGTCAAACCGCATATCTAGCCTCCCGCCGATATGATGACGTCTTTAATCGCATGCATGCATGGTACTAATATCCCACCGGAGTGCGATTCAAAATCGCAGGAGTACGACTTGTAACCAGACTAAAATTGCACCAAACGAAATTCAATTTCCACATTGTTATATATATTTTCAAATTTAAAAACAGGAAACACCACTTAGTGGAAACATCCCGCACCACTTACTTCAGATCAGGTAAATGTCAAGTCATGAACAGGAGGGCCTAACTTTACGTTCTACACGCAGTTTATTCACTTAGTACGGAAAATGGAATGCAAAGTAGATGTACGAGGATATGGAATGCAAAGTAGATGTTTTTAGCAAAATCGCTGGAATTTTAAAATTGACTGTGACGGCCTACGGGCAGTAATAGCATTGTTCCAAAAATCAAACTAAACAAGGTTTTTTTACCGGCGTTGTTTATTAACTCTTGAACGCAAATGGTACCATATACATAGTTCGAACATCGAACAGTTAAGTAATTAAAATATGTTACTGATCGCGCCAATACATCGCCGTTCGATCTAATTTTCTTGTAAATTTTTTCGAAACCAAAATACCTCGAGCCACTGCACGTTTTAGAAAACGTGTGAAAACATAAAACAACACGCCAACTTAAATTTTGAATATTTTTATTTCTTACTCATTAAAAGACTTACATCAACGACTTTTATATCAATATTTAATTAAGTGTCCAGTATATCTGTTCATATTGGAAAAGGTTGGTCGCAGCCTCCTTTGATGTCGTTGCTATTGCCATACTTGTTGACCAAGCCTTTCCGGTAGCCAACATGAAGATCGTGAGCTTGTACGAAATCACCACCACCATTCACCTCGGTCGCATCACAGATGTGAGCGTAGCCGAAGAGCTTTGGCATTCCAGGAACTATATCGCCCTTGGAGATGAACCTCAGTGTGCGATCACAGCCGATATTCTTTTGGTAATACTTGACGAAGTCTGAGTTGCCAACCAATGGAGCACCGTATGTGACCACGGCATCTGGACGACGGTTCAATTTCCCAGCGGCATACACGGCAGCGATAGCAGCTTCAGCTCCACCAAGACTGTGACCAGTAAGGATGATGGTATATCCCGTTTTATTTGCCTTGCTGTATTCGCTTTCAAACCAACTCGCGATGTTGTCGTAGCAATCTTTGAATCCTTTGTGCGTTCTGAAGGCCGTCCCACCGACGGTTGATGTTTTGGGTTGGAAATCGATGTTCTTGAACCAGTCTTTCAAGCTGGTCGCCTCTGTTCCGCGGAAACCAAAGACAACCAACCTCTGTTCATCATTGACGAATTTCAATACTTCGGTGTCGCTCTTCACGTGGCTCGTTGCGGTCCACCCACCCAGGCTGCAAGCGGGTTTGTCATAGGGTGCTTCGTATTTCGGCAACAACAACAGTGCTTTTCCGACACCACGACCGTAGCTTTTCAACACAACTCCTACACCACGATTGTATCTATATTAATACAATGGATTTTTAAGATATAAAAAGCGTATGGATGGAAATCAAAAGAATATTAACTAGTTTTTAGTTGAGACAGTCCATCAAAATTATAAAATCTAGCTGAGACTGCTGAGGATTTAAAACTAACAAAGTATTCAATCATCCATTCGCATTTGAAATATAGCCAGGGCCGTCCATTACTGTCGATATTCAAATCAGATTCAGTTATCATAGTCTAGGACTTTTACAGAAAGCAAAAGTAGGTCGAAACAATGAAAAGTTACTATATAGTATATGGTATGGTGAAAAGTGCGATTTTCAAAAAGATGACAAGACAATAAAACTTTCGATCATCGGCATCGGTAAATTATTTGTTGCAATGTTGTTATGCTAAGTGTTATACAAAGTTATGTTGAGGCTAGATATCATAATTTCGGGTAATACCGAATCTCTCCCGTCTGAACACAATAATAAGGTCTCTCACAATAAGAATAATAGAAAAAACGAATTCCATAAAATATTAGACCTAAGTATATAACACGCGGCAATAAAAAAATGTTAATGTAAGTGCGTTGCTGGACATGTATTCTGAGGTTAGCGGCACCTTCCTTTGTGTTTATCGGCGTATAAATTAATGTTTCATTATTCATTTTGTTTTGCCCAAATGGCTCAATTTCCATATTAACAACCTGAATTTTAATACAAACTTAATCTTAATCCTAACCTCAGCCCTAATCTTAAACCCTAATCTTAACTCTAATTCTTGTGACGTAATTTTGGGAAAGTAATTATGGTAAGTCATTAGTCACCCTTTTTTAGCACGATGAGTTAAATCCTCGGCAAACTAGACTGGCAACATTTTTACCGAAGAAAAGTAACAGTTACTTGAATTTCCTAATTTGCTGGTTGAACTTTTTTTTCTGTAGAATATGCCGTGAAAATATCGCACCAATTCTGTTTTCCTAGTTTTCTCAGCGCTTTAACCCTACCTTGGCCTGACAATCGCATGGGGATCTCTTCTGCATGTACAGCCATCGTTACGGTAACCACTTGGACATTTGGAGCATCCTCTCTTGAACGTTAAGCCACATTTATCATACCATGGACATGCGCTGTTATCAGAACCGAATATACGAGCATCACGGAAACACGTAAGACCATCATTTCTGTATCCACTGGGGCAATTTCCGTAGCAATTGAATGCTGCTTTATGAGGTTTGTCTTTAGGGCAGTTACGATAGCAGAGAGCGGCGTAAAGTGTGCAGGGTAGAAATAATTGTACGAGAAGTTACCCGTATATACTTTCATTAGGTACGTGATATAAAAAATATATTTGAAATACTCTATATTAGCCTCACTTTTAAGCAAGCACCAAACTTTTAGAAATTTGTTTTCGAATTATTTTTGCCATTCACTGACAATAATGATAAATCATATATCAAATTTTGAATTGATTGTGTTTGAATAAAGGTTGAATTTTACAGTAAATCAAAGCTAAAAGAATACATATAATAAGATACCTACTTTATCTTTATATAGTTGGACAATTTATAATTTTATAGTTAAAATTAAAAAATCTTATGAATATTTTAGCATTTTGTACAAAATAAAAGAAATGTATAGTGTTGCGTGTTACCACAGAGTAGAGATCATACAGAGGTGGAACGGGCCGTCGTAAACACTTGGGAGACTTACGTTTTCGTGTACCCACCTGGTTTCAGGCGGCCGGGCAAAAAATGATCAACTGCGCATGCTCGACAAGTTCCTCCCATTCCAAGTTCCCAACATTCCCCAAGTTCCCAACATTTTCGGCTTTTTAAAGTTTCACAGTCTTAAGGTCTTTCGCATTTTACGCACTTCTAAAAGGTAAACTGCAGTTAAAAGCGAACCGCCATCTGAATCGTGCACTTTAACTGCGCATGCTCGGCAACGTCTGAAGCATAAGTGGGTACACCCGTTACACCTCTGTATGATCTCTACTCTGTGGTGTTACCATGGTCGCAGTGATCGACTCAGTACTTCATGTTACAATAACTTTTGGGGCAGTAAATTATGAGGTTCGAATGGGCGAGGGGATTCTGCATGCATGTATTTCTAGTATTTTTATATAAAACACTACTGTCAATAACACATGGTCTGTAGGATTTAACTGTGCAATATTATGTCTCATAATTTGTTACCCATGCATGGCCGAAAGAGTCTCAAAAATATTCTTTGACTTTGATCGGAGTGTGAAGCTATAGAATTTTGTATGTTAGCTAGGCTGCCCGAATACTATTATCCTGACAAGGCGTAATAATGAGACCTTTTTGACGTCAATTTAACCTGTACTTGGTCAATCGTACGGAATTGTGCATGTGCTTTTCATAGGAACAAATTTTTTAGACTAATATTATATTTTTCTAATATGTTAATTTTGTTATGTTGTTATCTATTGTTTGTTTAAAATGTTTTATATAATTGAAAGAGAGCCTTGTATTGGGTACTCACGTCATGTTTGAACGTTTCCCGCTCGGAAAAATGTCTGTTAAATTGTTTAACTACATCAGAGTATAATTTTTATTTTAATGTGTCCATGCAATTTGTCAATAAAGCTGTTACAAAAATATCAAATCGATTTTCTACATACCTCCTCTGAAGGATGACTTGATGGACAGCCCCAACACACAGGACCGATACCATTTGCCCACGCCCAACCACTGCGCTTTTGACAAGGTTGATAGCAAATTAGTCCGTCCATTTCAGAATAACCGTACGGACACCTGGCACCGAACTCGGTTGAGGAAGGGTTCTCGGTAATTTTTCCGTTTTGAAGGTACGTTGAACCACTGATTGGCAGATACGTTGCCTTTGATACTGCATGGGAGAGCTGGATGAATTTATTGGCATGATTGGCTTCTGAACCAATAGCCAAGGCCAGGAATATTAATACTTTCACGAACATCTTTACCAAAAGTGAACTTCTTACTTCTTGGTCCAACTATGCACTACTGCGAAGTCCTATATAAAATTACATGTACAGATAGTAATGTATAACAATGTGTATAATAATACACAGCATGGCGATGAAAGTCCACCAGTGAAAGAGAAAGTTACTGCTATAATTGGCAAGTCAGTCATCAATGTAGAAAGGGCGTTTGTAAGACAACAATAATCAATCATGTGGTAATAAAAAGCTTTAGTGAGGCTAATATATCCGACATGGAAGATTATTTAAAACACATAATTCGTAAGGAACCTGAAAACCTAATTTTACATGTTGTAACAAACGATATACATAAAACGTGTCGCCCGTCAAATCGCTGATCAAGGGTATTATTAACTTGGGAGTTAAAATAAATCAGGATTCTCCGACAACAAACATGATAATATTTGGAATTCTATCCCGAACTGATGAGCCAAATTTACAAGCCAAAGTAAATCAGATCAATGACATCGTCTACAAATTTTGTTGCCAAAATAACGGGGTTTTCTTATTAACCACAAGTTTATTGATGAACTGGGATTTGCCATTTTTTGGACTGGGAAAATGGGATTTACTACACTGGGACTGAGATTTAACTACTGGGAAAGGGATAAACAATCTTGAAAATAGGAATGGGATTTCTTTTAGTTGTAACTGCTTTAATCAATTATTCATTTTCTATGTCAGCAGGCAAATAAAATCAGTATTTTTCGCCGCAGCACCTTAACCAAGTTCTAGCTACTGTATTCTGCGGCTCTCTTTAGCATAGCTCAAAACTACTGTAATGAACTGTAAGTTGTCAGCAAGTAAAGTCAAGTTTTAAATGTAGTTCTTTTCAGCAACAGCTTTTTAGAGTAATTTTGACGTTAATGTTCCATAATTTTCAAATAAATAGGAAGTAATCAGTAATGACAGGCTATGAAAAGGTTAATGTCGGTTGCGTGCGACCTTCGTTGTACTTTGCATCCCTGCAGTTTTGCAAGGTTAAGGTAAAGTTATACAGGATGCTAGTTTTAAATGTCAAACTGTAGGCGTTCAACGTATGACGTCACTTTATATATTCCGTTATTTCTAAAATACACTATTTTAATTTATAAAATAATTGCGATAGTCACATACTTCATACCTTTTCAAATGGACACTTACAAATTTTAAATAAAAATAGCTATATTTATCTGAGCGTGAAAAAACCGACCGGACATGCATGACAACGCCTTGTTTTGAGCGACATGTACACAGGGAAATACGTCAATCAACTACGTTTTTTTTGCCAGTAACGAATGTTGATCGGGAATTTTGTCCGCAAGTCAATACCCGAATTGAGATTTCGAATAATTCCTCGCTGGTTGTAGTATTGCTGGAAAATTTTATATCAGAAGAAAGCTGGATGTCTCCTCTTTCTTCTTATGTGGCTTTTGCATCGCTGCGATGAAATGCTAATGAGAAACTGTGTTCGAGTAGCGAGTCTCCGCCCTTCTCTTCCCTTCTCCTTTACGTCATCGCTCTCACAACCGAAGCTACAATTAACAACCTTCATTTTACACCGAAATATATACATTTTGACAAGAAAACAGCACGTTATATAATGTGATGGTACACTTTAATTTCACATTTTATTTCACGTTTTATTTCACATTTATGGTTAGAATATTTGAATAAATATGGCTATTGAACAAATAAACACACATGAATGTGCGGGCTCCTGTGTTTCGTCGATACACGAACATAACTTGCGAGGCTTTAATCTGAAATGTCCCTAGACCCGAATCTCTGAAAAAGAGCTCATAGTTTTGGAAATTACTAGGGTTTTATGGAAATTACCCGTCGAAATTACTAGGGCTGAGTCACTTCCTGAATTTAGATCTCTCATTTCTTAATATAAGTGTATCAACGTTTAGTTGCATTAATAATTTTCAACGTAGGTACTTTTTAGTTTCTATATTACTGTAATTATTTCGATATTGTTTGTATACTTTGTAATTAGTTTGGATAATCACACGTCTCCATGGAAAATGTATATTCATCAGAGCGTTGCATATTTTCCATAATGAGCGCTCCCGGACCGCTCAAAACAAAGCAAAGTTAACACCATAATTCTATAATTTTTCTAAAATATAATAATATTAATCTAATTATGCAGCTACTGAATACCCTCATGGGTATTCATACTAGTTCATACATGGGTATTCATTACCGTTCATACTAGACCAAATACATAAACAATGATTAACGGACTGTGAGAATATATAGATGAGATAGAACAATAACCAAAGAATGAAAGAGGTCGGTTGTTACGACCATGCAATCGATGTTCGATGTTAAAAACATAACTCAAATGAAACTGTCATAAAATGAACTATATCGCAATACTACCAATAGTGAAAATTTAACTAGCCAATGGCTGTGCTAAAAACATTTCTTTGTGTTAGTAAGCTGTCTTGCTTTGTGATCAATCATTTATATACGCACATTTCGAGCAAACATTTTTCTCAATTTAAAGAAATTTGCCGAAAATATTAGCGTCAAATTTTTTGTGGATAAAAAATTTAAATATTAAGATAGACGAGCAGGATTTTACCAAACCTATATATAGCTAATTACTGAAAGAATAATTACGTAGAGCTAACATCATAAATATTAAATAGAAAAGACAGTAATACCTTAGTTTTCTTCAGATTTGGAGAGTGAAGCTTCCCGTTTCTGAACCGCTGCGCTTTTGAGAAGTCGATATTAAACATGCGTTCTTATATACTGATAAAACATTCCACATTGAAACCTGAGACTTCCGTAAGTGTTACGTTTGTACGAGATGATTGATAAATTAATTTTGCAAGTTTTCTGTATGCCTTAATTGTTATAAAAAGGAAAGTTCAATATATCTGCATGGGTTTAGCCCTTAATATGAATGGTGTTAACTTAAATTTTCGATCTGGTTGCAGGACATATGATCATGATCAAAATTTCCCCATGGTTTGGGTTTGACATTGTTTTCACAGTTAAAATGTCCGGTACTTGTAACTCCTGTATGGCTGAAACCAGGTCATCACATGCGACGTTGTACTTCCTTACAAGTCATCAAGAACATGTGGTGTTACTCTACGACGCTGAGACGTTATGCTTCCTTATACTGATCATCAACAACATCTCATCTGGTATTTTTAACTACTGTATGGCTGAAGCGAGATTATGACGCGAGACATTATACTTCCTTACAAATCACCAAAATAGAAAGGATGCAACATCCCTAGCAGGATACACCCTCAATGTGCCAGGAATTGTAAGACATGACCTTTAAATAGGGTATAGATAATAGAAAAATTCATCAGTTGTCTTCACCGTGCAAAAGTTTGCATAAACGTGACTGACAAAAACAGATTATATATTTTAAGAAGTCGATGAATAGGAATATTCTCGAAACATTCATGCATATGTATGCGTCCCAATTGTAAATCCAATACAGATCAACCGCTCGTGCTTTATCTATACCTAAATAGTGTTAATTTTCAAGTTTAATGCATATACTAGAAATACATGCATGCAGAATCCCCTCGCCCATTTGAACCAAACAATTTACTCCCCAAAAGTTATTGTAACATGAAGTACTGAGTCGACGAATGTAACCATGGTAACACGCAACATTGTATATTTTTTATATTTTACTGTCGTTCCAATTGAAGTGTTCCTAAAATATTGCATCAATTCATTGCCTAAGTTTATCAATTCATTCGTTGAAAAATTGATCAACTTCCTGTGTGTGTGAATCGACCAATGGCGTCTCATTTCAGTGACTGATTGACCAATTGGGAACAACTATGCTAGTAAACAGGAAGTTGAGCAATTTTTGAGCAAATGTATTGATCAACTTATGTAATGAATTGATGTAATATTTTAGGAACACTTCAATTGGAACGACAGTAATTTGTACAAAATATTATTTTGTTTTTAACTATAAAATTATCAATTGCCAACTATATAAAGTGGGTTAGTGGGTATATGCTATTATGTACTCTTTTAGCTTTGATTTACTGTAACATTCAACCTTAGACGTTCACAAAACGTTTCGAAATTTTCAAAAAACTTCAACTGCTTTTCGAGGAGTATTTTTATACTTCGCACTTGCTTTTGCAATGAGGTTTTTGAGATTTAATGTTTTTTATTTTTCTATAACATATTTGAATCGATACTAAAATGCTCTTAAAGATCAATCAATGTTGTATTGACCACACAGAATGATCTACACATTTTCAAATTCACAAACTATACTGCATGCTATGTTAAAAAATCGGCAAAGCAAACATGCAAAATAGACACTTGCCTGTTTAAAACGCTCCTTTTTCGGTCTTTCGACTGTTTTTCCTCTTGTTAATTTGTCCTCTAAGTAATTTTCATTTATCTTGTTTTGGAGACTTAACATATAAACTTACTTACATAGAGACTTACTTATAAAATGAGTGTAAAACTACTTTTGAAAAAAGTTTGCAAAATGGAAGTCTTCTCTCGGCTTGAACTTGCGCATGCGCATAACTTACGAAACCGTCCCGTCCATGACAAAAAAAAATGGCGGACGACTTTGCATTCCACAATGTTTTCACCTACCCGGGTTTAAATCTCCGAGCGGAATTAGTACCCTCACACGGCGCTTCGCGCCGGCTCGGGGATTAATTGTAATAAAAAGGAAAGTTAAATATGTCTGAATGGGCTTTAACCTTTAATATGAATTATGTTAACTTAGCTTCTCTCTGGTTGTAAGAAATAATTATGTTCATCATCAGCATTTCCCCCGCGGTTTGGGTTTGGTTTGGACATTGTTTTCACATGCAGTACGGTATGTTAGAACGTCCGGTACTTGTTGGCTGGAACGAAGTCATATCACGTGACGTTATATTTCTTTATAAATCATCAAGAACATCAGCTGTTTGTATATGGCTAAAGCGAGGTCATGACACGAGACGATAGACTTCCTTACAAATAATCAAAATCCATAAGTGTTTATACTAGATATCTGTTTTGAATATAATTATATTATCAAACTCATTAATAAGAGAAAATAATGAACTTCTGTAAATTCGCAGATACAGATTCCGTTCTGATCTTGGTCATTCTAGCCATACATGGTCTCCATGGAAACTCGGCAAACTTCAAAGCGTCTATAATGCGTGCACATGTATCTTTTCGTTCTATTTTCTAAGCTAAAACACCGGATTATATACTGTAAAAGTCGATGAAAATGAACATTCTCTACAGGGCCGTCGCGATGTTCTTATATCCCGAATGACAGAACATTTGGTGCAATGCAAGAAGAGCTTTTTGCCTTTGTTAAAGTGTTTGAAGCTACCAATTGATGGATCGTGCATTCATCCTGCTGTTTCACTATTTCCACCTTCACAATCACCTGACCCACTAGCCGTAGAAGCCGAACTACAGGTATTGGCAGAGTTATTAGAGACCTTAAGATTGAGGTTTAAAATTTTTACTTCAAACCTCAAACTGCAGTTTGAGGTTAGACGTCAGAGGTAATACATTTTGAGGAGATTAAGATTGAAGTACAAACTCTGAGATGTCTTTGAGTATAACTCTGCCATCTTGTCTTGAAGGCTGTGCTTTATAGTTTTTTCCAAGCTTAGTTTATTGTTATTTGTTTCAAAATAAGTGCAATATGAAGCTAAGATGATGTTTTAAACATTTATTCTAGTAAAACTAAAATATAGGTTAATATTTTCCAAAAATATCCTGAGGGATTATTCATACGCGAAAACAATTTCTACACGTTGAAAACCTGATAATTTACCGCAAATTCATCTTGCATCGCTCGGCAATTTGGTATTTCTAACTACTATACTATGGAGCATTATTCATGTCAAAAAGGTCATTCGGTGTGCATTGGTTATTATGTCATTAAAAAGTGACATTATGTCATTTAAACATGACATTATGACATTTAGATGCACACATAATGTCATATTGCACACTTGCACATATAATGTCATTGCACACTTGCACACATAATGTCATATTGCACACTTGCACACATAATGTCACCCGTGATGAAGTACTTCATGTAAGCTGTATAAAAGAACAATTTACAACAAAAATGGCCGCCACGGAAGCGATAAGTGCTGAAATAGCGAATATGCTCCAAGAAATCTCACGCAAATTGAACGGATATGCGAGGAACGATGAAATTGAGTACATAATATTTCAATTAGAAAGAATCCAGACCATTTTATCCCTCTGCATGCAAACAATGGAGGTTAACCATGTTGTATTGTCAAAGATATCAGAAGCCAAATATTTGTTGCTATCATTGAGTAGCGATTTCATGGAAGGGCAGGAAACTACTGATGGTTTTCACCCTGGAAAAACTTGTAGTGGAGACCGCGGGCGACCACAGTACAACATCAACAAAGAACAGTTAGAGTATTTTATAGAGTTCGGTTTCAATGCCCCACAAATAGCATGATGCTGGGCGTAAGCGAAGCTACAATCAGGAGGAGATATCGTGTTTATCAGTTGTCATCTAAATGCTACACCGATATTAGTGATGAGCAACTGGATGAAGAGATAAAAAACATAAAACAAGACTTTCATCAGAGTGGATACCGAATTGTTTCTGGTATTTTGAGAGCCAAAGGCATTTCAGTTCAAAATCGACGTGTCCTGGAATCAATGAGAAGAGTCGACCTCGAAGGAGTTGTTATGCGCTCGTTACACTTACGAACTATTCATAGAAGGAGTTATTATGCGCTCGTTACACTTACGATTTTGAACTGAAATGCCTTTGGCTCTCAAAATACCAGAAACAATTCGGTATCCACTCTGATGAAAGTCTTGTTTTATGTTTTTTATCTCTTCATCCAGTTGCTCATCATTCTTTGTTGATGTTGTACTGTGGTCGCCCGCGGTCTCCACTACAAGTTTTTCCAGGGTGAAAACCATCAGTAGTTTCCTGCCTTTCCATGAAATCGCTACTCAATGATAGCAACAAATATTTGGCTTCTGATATCTTTGACAATACAACATGGTTAACCTCCATTGTTTGCATGCAGAGGGATAAAATGGTCTGGATTCTTTCTAATTGAAATATTATGTACTCAATTTCATCGTTCCTCGCATATCCGTTCAATTTGCGTGAGATTTCTTGGAGCATATTCGCTATTTCAGCACTTATCGCTTCCGTGGCGGCTATTTTTGTTGTAAATTGTTCTTTTATACAGCTTACATGAAGTACTTCATCACCGGGTGACATTATGTGTGCAAGTGTGCAATGACATTATGTGTGCATCTAAATGTCATAATGTCATGTTTAAATGACATAATGTCACTTTTTAATGACATAATAACCAATGCACACCGAATGACCTTTTTGACATGAATAATGCTCCATACTATACGGCTGTAGCGAGGTCATGACACGAGACGCTATACTTCCTTACAGTTACAATTAAATCACCCAGATGAAAAAACATTGATGGAAGGATGTACTTTTAATATGCCAGAAATAGACCAAGGTTAGCGGAAGTTCAATCCACAAGTGTTCAAGGTGCGGAAAACTATCCTTGATAATATCTCTTCTGGGTTTAAAATTGATTGATTCTTTCACTCATACACGTCAATTCCAAAACGTTATAATTTTATTTTGACCCTATCGCGAAAGGCATGTCAATAACCAGGACAGGTGCTGAAGTTATAACTGAATATTAATTTGGAAGTCCGTATAACTCCTGACCATGCAGGTCCGTAATCAAAATACACTGGCTAGCTAATTACGAAATGTATAACAGCAGTGCGACCTCTCCGGTTTTCGCGCCAAACGCCCAAAGTAAATAAAGAGGTAAAGACTGAGAAAATGTACTGATTTAACTTCTATGGATTTTGTGTTAAGCAACGTCGATATACACAGAAATTGTCTAAATAATTGTCTGGTTTTTTTCCAAACTTAACGTTAAAAACTTATGTACTATAACCTTTTTAATCCAATATGGCAACATGATGCCATCCAACATGGCGGTCAAAAAAACATATCAGCTCAAGAAAAGACGTGTTTTATTACACATGTCTATGTTCTGTTTACTATCTGATACTATATATTGTCTTAATTTAAAGCTAAACTGAGTTTTCGCGTTATAGGTGTGGAAAAAACGTAGCTTTTAACGGAATTTGAAAGCAATTTAACTCGCGACAGAACAATTGTGTCGACTTGAAATTCGTTACAAATATACTTGAAATAATGACGTACAAAACCTGTTAAACAGCCAGCATTTATAGGTTCCATGCACGCTAAAAATTTAAGAATTTTGTCACGCGACGGTGTAACTTCTCTATTTGGAATATATATTGTCAGGTCTACAACCAAGTATTATATTTTCGGCAAGTAGCTAAATGCGGTTGCGTGTTTAACGATTTTATTACCGCGCTCCAAATTTTCTGAGGGAGCATGTATAACAGCCCCCTAGTGGGCTCATACCTTCGACAGTCGACACTTGTGCGTTCCCACTAGCTGTACGGGGGTTGGTCCCCATAAACTTTTTTGGTTTGACCAACCCCTTTGCATTATGTCCTGTCCACGCCCTTTCGTCAGGCAAAACGACCCACACACCCCCAAAGTTCAGACCCAGGTTACGCCCCTGGTTGATATCCCGGAAATAAGGCACAAGCAGTGATGGGTCATTCCAAAAAACATCCACACCTCGATCCCCGGCATGGAGGAAATTGGAAGTAAATTCATACCCCTTCCCCTTTAGACGACTTGTACATTTTACTATTTTAGAATTTAGAAGTGTTTTCCTCCCTCCCCCCCCCCCCCCTGGACTGTAGAAATTTTCTCCCTATTGAGAGTCTGGAAATTTTCAGACGATTTTTCGCACATGTGAAAAATTATTGTCTCAGCATTTCGATTGGATGCTGTTTTCGCTCTCATAACTCCATGTAATTTCATTGTGGACATGGAGGCCTTATTTAGCGAACCGAAGCGAATTCGCCGAAGTGGTTTTTTTACGAATGTTACGCTAATAAAGCGACTATGTTGTCCATCATAAAGAATAACATAAAAGGCTAAAAATACTAAAGAAGAACCTCTTTTGTTTGAAATTCTAATGAAGAAAATGAAGAAATAAATTAAGAAATCTGTCTCGAGGATACATATAGATCGAAACGCTTTCGTGTTTGTTTCGAAAAGTGACGTACTTGTTATTATAAAATATTCATGTTTATGTGTTAATTATATGCAATTATGCGAGAAAACGCGGGAAAGATTTAACTGTAAAGGCAATGCTGTGAAAGAACTGTTAGTAAAGTTATTAGGACTTGTATTACTGTTTAAAGAAGTTTAGAGACTCGCCAAGAAGTAAGTAAGCCGTTAAACAGAGACGTTTCATTTCATTAAAATATATTTACATAAGTTTATACTTTGTATTTTAGATCGAATAAAACTTTCATACATATTTACATGTGTGTAGACCCATACGATTCGCGAGCCTCTATCGGTTTAATATGTGCTGTCGAACCCAACGGACCAGTGTTGTTCGCACTGAGCGAGACAGTATCAAATATTTATCTCTATGCTCATATAATAAACAAATTACTTGATGGTTGGTTCGCTTGTATGATTTTTGATATTTACTCGTGAAAAATCGCTAAATTCACTCGTTCGCAGCGCTTAAATCGATCCTTCGCAACACGCCAACATAGCACTCAGCAACTATAAAGTAAACTGTATTTCTTTGTTTAACTTTCTCTTTTCACTTTTTTCGTCAAATTACTTAACATTTAATACTGTAAATATGCTGTTCTGTTTCGTTGATCGTGGTACGGAATGGTTTTTAAAATACGAACAAAAACACATCAAACCGCATCTCTAGCCTCCCGCCGATATGATGACGTCTTTAATCGCATGCACGCATGGTACTAATATCCCATCGGACTAATCGGAGTGCGATTCAAAATCGCAGGAGTACGACATGTAACCACAGGATGATTTCAGACTAAAATCGCACGAAACGAAGTTCAATTTCCATGTTATTTGTTATATACATTTTCAAATTTAAAGACAGGAAACACCACTTATTAGTGGAAACACCCCGCACCACTTACTTCAGATCAGATAAATGTCAAGTAATGAAAAGGAGGGCGTAACTTCACGTTCTGCACGCAATTTACTCACTTAGTACGGGGATATGGAATGAAAAGTAGATGGTTTAGTAAAATCGCAGGAATCTTGAAATTGACTGTGAATTATATTTGCTGACGATCATGTGCTAGCTCCCTCCTATGGCCAATAATAGCATTGTTCCAAAAATCGAATTAAAGTCTAAACAAGTTGTTTTTACGGCGTGGTTGAACGCAAATGTTACCATATTCATAGTTCGAACATCGAACAGTTAAGTATTTATAATATGTTACTGATCGCGCCAATAGGCCTATTGCCTAATGCAGTTTGGCGCAATGCATGCCGGTAGAATGGTATCAAAATTAGGGATGGGCGATACCAGCTTTTTTGGTTTCGATACGATACCAGTTCGATACCATGAATTTTGGTCGATACCGATACCAAAATCGACACCGATACTCAATTTTTTCCATTTATTAAAAGAACTTTTAAAACAAGAACACTAATGTTAAGGGGGTCCTATACCAAATTTTTTACGGTTTTCAATAATTATATACTTTATTATATAATTATATACTTTAATTATATACTTTAAAGCCGTCTCAATAATTATATACTTTAAAGCCGTCTCAATAACCTCAATGGGTTTTTAGTTCATGAAAATTGCTTTAAATCGGAGAAAAAGAGCACATTCCTAAGTGATTATCTTGTAAATAAACTAAATATTTGACTTTAAAGCTGTTTTTCTCAAATTACCGAAAACGTGTAATTAACAATATTGCGCGCAGGATATCTTAAGAAGAATTAAAGCTATCTTGCTGAAATTTTCAGGGCTTACTCTATATAACCTGCTCTAGGAGACATAGTAAAATAATTACCCTATCTTCAATAATTTTGAAATTGTAATATCTTAAGTGAGGATAGTGATGTTCATTTTTAGTATTCATGGCGTAAAACATTTATTATAACACATATGCTAACAATTTTACTTCATCTCCTAGATAATGTCGTTAGTTAATAAATAAAAGTTATTCTATGTCTTTAACATTAATACTTTTTTAGTTATCATGCTTATAAAAGACCCCATATTTCACCATATGGGGTCTTTTATCTTGGTAACCATGGCAACCACTTCTTCCAACTATACCTTTTTTTGGTCAGGGTATCTAGCCCAACAACATACTAAAAGAAGTGTTTCATATCATTAGATTAACAGTAAAAAAAAATTTGGTAGAGGACCCCCTTAACAAGTGAAAGGATACTCTACCTGGAGTACCTGCCAAATAATCGCACATAACATTTGCAATTATGATTTTAAATCTAAACAATGTTTTCCTTAAATATATTGCTAATTAGCTACATGTTTTTGTTTAAACATATACCTTCATCCATAATTCATCATATGTTTTGTCTTTTAAAATTACACAATCTCCGGCCACGAGGTGAAAAGTTTTCAAACTTCGAAGAGCGAGTTCATACAACTGTGCATCATGAAGTATTAACCAACAACATCGCAGGCTCAAGTGGTATCGAATTACCGATACTTTTTGCGAGTATCGGAAGTATCGATACTTTTGTAAGTATCGATGATTTCGATACTTTATCGATAGTATCGCCCATCCCTAATCAAAATCACTTCGAGAAATTTTGTTGTCATGGCGGCAATTTTGTTTCAAAGAACAAATGATTAATTTTCTATCAAATCTACGTCGCGATCGTTGTTATTCTTATCGCTGTGTGTAAAGAGAAGCCTTGGCTAAATTCTGTGCAAATTAAAAGGAATTTGCTTCACGTATTACGGAGAAAACAGCCGTGAAAGGACGCCATGAGTGAACACAATTCGAACATATTCATCGTTTTAGAATCGATTTGCTCAACGTTTTCAGGTATTGTAATGTTGTAAGAGACCGTCAGTAAACGATTTTGCTCTAGAAATATTCTCATGTTGTCTATCAATGCTGATCATGTATTTTTACCGATTGATCTTATGTTTTATACCCATATTTTGCGACTTAAAATTGATACAAAAACTGCCCTAGAATGCTGTAAACAATGGCCTTTGTGACGTACAAGAACAGAGCTTCTCTTGTGTTTTGGCGCGAAAATTTGACTCGCATTTAGGCAAAATTTAATGTATTTTGCAAAAGCATTATTTAAATTTCATGTCTGCTAGTTTTTGCACGAGTTAAAGCAGTTTTTGTAAATGTTTTTCTACTTGGAGTGCCTTGGTTCTTTCATTCTACAAGTAAACAGTAGGTTTTTTAAAATTCTAAGTCATAAAACACACTCTAAATAGGTTTAAAAAGCAGCAGTATTGTAGTTTTAGCATTTATACATCAGATACATTGAAGTTTTAGCGTTGCAGTCAGGTATTAAGTCATAGTTAAATATATTTCTGTGTATAAACCTTTTGCACAGTATTAATTCAATATTAAAAGGTAGTCTGTAAATTATTTACTGTACATATTGTGTATTGAAATCAAATTGTAAATAGTACTTTCTGAATAAGTGTAACTCGAGGTGTAGCTTAGGTTATTGTATTTTTTAAATATTCAAGTGGTATTCAATTTTTCAACTAACTATAGTATAAAATAATATTTCAAAGACTAGAATAGGATTAAATTATTGTAATGGTGATGAACCAAGCACTTCAATAGGAATCAAACGAACAGCTGCAACAAGGTGAAACTGCTATTTAAAATCACTTGTCAATTGTAACCCCCACCCTCCAACATTGAGAAAAGGTGGGAAGATAGATGTTTGTCTTGCGATATAGTACATAATACCTCCATACTAAACAATGACCTGACTCCCTGCGGAAGACTGAACTGACAAACCCTGGCTAATCTCCTAACAGATGGGGGAAAGATTTAAAGACATTTCAATTGATTTATTGACACCTAGTCAGGCTTTAGTAACAGTCAATAGAGGAAAAACGCCCCACAATTCCCTGAGGTGGGGGAGTGGGAGTTACAATTGACAATATATAAGGCTAAGAATACTATTGTATGTATCAAGGAGTGGGGGAATTGTGTGCAGTTGTAGGGACCCAGAGCTGTCATATGCACTTATTCCACTGAATACTCAATTCCAGTTGTCAATTGTAACCCCCACTCCCCCCACCTTGAGGAATGGTAGGGAAATGTGGGACGTTTTTCCTCTATTGACTGTTGGTTAAGCATGACTAGGTGGGGGCTTTCCCATTAAGTGTCAGTACCCTACCACTGACTATAGGCATAGGAAGTAACTGTTACTTCAGGGGGGAGGCACCTCTTCTTCAGTAAAGGGCACTTTGAATTAGCTGGAGAAAGGGGCACTTTGAAGAAAGGTTGGGGGATCATGTGCCCTCCGGTTCCTACGCCACAGTCACTAACAAGTAAGATCCTCAGATGGCGTTAGACAGAGTACTGAAAAATATAAAAGTAGGGTGCATCTGGCAGATAGTTTTGTTAACCCATTAACTGGCAGTACCCTACCACTGACGAGAAAAATTGTTGGGCGTTAGACAGAATAAAATACTAAAGTAGGGCACATCTGGGCGTATTCCAGCTAATGAGTTAATATGGATTCCCGACCCTTGAATGTGGGGCATATTAAATATGGGGAAACGTTTAGGGGGCTTGGCTATACAGCCTAGTCACAGTCTAAGGTTGGCCTGTTAAGTCTGATCTAAACACATGATCTCAAATATTAAGCAAATTATATTATATCTGTTTGTTTTCTTGCATGTTTGTTTTTCTACACAGTGGCAATGAAATTAGTTCCTGGATTTGTTTTCTCACAGAATAGCAAAATAATTTGCAATAATTTGAAAGAGAGTGGTTACTGTGGTTCTGTCCTGCATGTGTACAGCATTGTGTTTCAGTGTTTGAAAATATTGTTCAAACAAGAATTTATAAATTTTAAAAGATATTCTTTTTTTCAATAAATCAATTGAAATGTCTTTAAATCTTTCCCCCATGTGTTGGGAGATTAGCCAGGGTTAGTCAGTCCAGTCCTCCTCAGGAAGTCAGGCCATTGTTTAGTATGGAGGTATTAACATCTATCTTCCCACCTTTTCTCAATGTTGGAGGGTGGGGGTTACAATTGACAAGTGATTTTAAATAGCAGTATCACCTTGTTGCAGCCTTTTCGTTTGATTCCTATCGAAGTGCTTGGCTCATCACCATTACAATAATTTAATCCTATAGTTAGTTGAAAAATTGAATACCACTTGAATATTTAAAAAATACAATAACCTAAGCTACACAGGTCTCGAGTTACACTTTATATTCAGAAAGTACTATTTACAATTTGATTTCAATACACAATATGTACAGTAAATAATTTACAGACTACCTTTTAATATTGAATTAATACTGTGCAAAAGGTTTATACACAGAAATATATTTTACTATGACTTAATACCTGATGTATCTGATGTATAAATGCTAAAACTACAATCCTGCTGCTTTTTAAACCTATTTAGAGTGTGTTTTATGACTTAGAATTTTAAAAAACCTACTGTTTACTTGTAGAATGAAAGAACCAAGGCACTCCAAGTAGAAAAACATTTACAAAAACTGCTTTAACTCGTGCAAAAACTAGCAGACATGAAATTTAAATAATGCTTTTGCAAAATACATTAAATTTTGCCTAAATGCGAGTCAAATTTTCGCGCCAAAACACAAGAGAAGCTCTGTTCTTGTACGTCACAAAGGCCATTGTTTACAGCATTCTAGGGCAGTTTTTGTATCAATTTTAAGTCGCAAAATATGGGTATAAAACATAAGATCAATCGGTAAAAATACATGATCAGCATTGATAGACAACATGAGAATATTTCTAGAGCAAAATCGTTTACTGACGGTCTCTTACAACATTACAATACCTGAAAACGTTGAGCAAATCGATTCTAAAACGATGAATATGTTCGAATTGTGTTCACTCATGGCGTCCTTTCACGGCTGTTTTCTCCGTAATACGTGAAGCAAATTCCTTTTAATTTGCACAGAATTTAGCCAAGGCTTCTCTTTACACACAGCGATAAGAATAACAACGATCGCGACGTAGATTTGATAGAAAATTAATCATTTGTTCTTTGAAACAAAATTGCCGCCATGACAACAAAATTTCTCGAAGAAGTGATTTTGATACCACTCTACCGGCATGCATTGCGCCAAACTGCATTAGGCAATAGGCCTATTGAAGAGATAATACGTCGCCGTTCGATCTAATTTTGTTGTAAATTGTTTCGAATTCCTGAATTCCTCGAGACACTGCAAGTTTTAGGAAACGTGTGAAAACATAAAACAACATGTCAACTTATATTTTGAATCCTTTTATTTCTTACTCATTAAAAGACTTACATCAACTACTTTTATATCAATATTTAATTAAGTGTCCTGTATATCTGTTCACATTGGCAAAGGTTGGTCGCAGCCTCCTTTGATGCCGTTGCTATTGCCATACTTGTTGACCAAGCCTTTCCGGTAGCCAACATGAAGATCGTGAGCTTGCAAGAAATCACCACCACCATTCACCTCGGTCGCATCACAGATGTGTGCGTAGCCGAAGACCTTTGGCATTCCAGGAACTATATCGCCCTTGGAGATGAACCTCAGTGTGCGATCACAACCGATATTATTTTGGTAGTATTTGACGAAGTCTGAGTTGCCAATCAATGGAGTACCAAATGTGACCACGGCATCTGGGCGATGTTTCAACTTTCCAGCGGCATACACGGCAGCGATAGCAGCTTCCGCTCCACCAAGACTGTGACCAGTAAGAATGATGGTATATCCAGTTTTAATTGCCTTGCTGTATTCGCTTTCAAACCAACTCGCGATGTTGTCGTAGCGATCTTTGAATCCTTTGTGCGTCTTGAAGGTCGTCCCACCGACGGTTGATGTTTTAGGTTGGAAATCGATGTTCTTGAACCAGTCACTCAAGCTTGTTGCCTCTGTTCCGCGGAAACCGAAGACAACCACCCTCTGTTCATCATTGACGAATTTCAATACTTCGGTGTCGCTCTTCACGTGGCTCTTTGCGATCCACCCACCTAGGCTGCAAGCGGGATTGTCATAGGGTGCTTCGTATTCCGGCAACAACAACAGTGCTTTTCCGACACCGCGACCGTAGCTTTTCAACACAACTCCTACACCACGATTGTATCTATATTAATACAATGGATATAAAAAGCGTATGGATGGAAATCAATTAACTAGTTTTTAGTTGAGACAGCCCATAGAAATTATAAAATCTAGCTGAGACTGCTGAGGATTTAAAACTAACAAATTATTCAATCATCCATTCGCATTTTAGACATTGCCACAATAGGATCGTCCATTACTGTCCATATTCAAATCAGATTCAGTTATATATAGTATAGGACTTTTTCAGAAAGCAAAATTAGGTCGAAACAATGAAAAGTTACTGTATAGTATATGATATGGTGAAAAGTGCGATTTTCAAAAAGATGACAAGACAATGAAAACTTTCGATCATCGGCATCGGTAAGTTATTTGTTGCAATGTTGTTATGCTAAGTATTATGCAAAGTTCTGTTGAGGCTAGATATAATAGTTTCGGGTAATACCGAATCTCTCCCGTCTGAACACAAATGTTAATTAGAGACCTTACGATTTCAAGACGGCAACGTGACGACGACGGCTATAAGTACAATCAAATTTATAGTATTTTAGAATAGAAATGAATAATTAAAATCCCACGGGAGTTTTAGACGTCACCGTCGCTCTGTTTACAACGGTAAACTACAGATTTTTACGTCTTGTGTGCAACGTCTGCATTTCAAGCCGCGAGAAGTGGTACTCAGCAAATTGGGTCAGTACTGAAGTAGAAATCTTCTAAACCAAAAAGCCGTTATCTCAACTTCCTCAAACTGAAGTGAATTCATACGATTTATAATACGCGACAAGTTTTATTTAATTGATTTATTTGAACGAGTTTATTTTGGCCGTCGTCGTTCGCGTTGCCGTCCTACATCGTAAGGTCTCTAATGTAAGTGCGTTGCTTCACAATTGACATGTATTCTGAGGTTAGCGGCACCTTCCTTAGTGTTTATGAGCCATATGTTTCATTATTTATTTTGTTTTGCCAAAACGGCTCAATTTCCATATTAGCAACCTGAATTTTGATACAAACTTAATCTTAATCCTAACCCTAATCCTAACCTCAACTCTAATCTTAAACCCTAATCCTAACCCTTAATCCTAACCCTAATCGTAACCCTAATCGTAACCCTAATCCTAACCTCAACCCTAATCTTAAACCCTGATCTTAACTCTAATCCTTGTGACGTAATTTCGGGAAAGTAATGATGGAAAGTCAGTAGTCACCCTTTCTTGAGCACGATGAGTTCAATCCTCGGCAAACGAGACTGGCAACATTTTTACCGAAGAAAAGTAACAGTTACTTGAGTTTCCTAATTTGCTGGTTGAACTTTTTTCTGTAGAATATGCCGTGAAAATATCGCACCAATTCAGTTTTCCTAGTTTTCTCAGGGCTTTAACCCTACCTTGGCCTGACAATCGCATGGGGATCTCTTCTGCATGTACAGCCATCGTTACTGTAACCGCTTGGACATTTGGAGCATCCTCTCTTGAACGTTAAGCCACAGATATCATACCATGGACATCTGCTGTTGTCGGAACCAAATATGTGAGCATCACGGAAACACGTAAGACCATCATTTCTGTATCCACTGGGGCAATTTCCGTAGCAATTGAATGCTCCTTTATGAGGTTTGTCTTTAGGGCAGTTACGGTAGCAGAGAGCTGCCTAGTAAAGTGTGCAGGGTAGAAAGAAATGAACGAGAAGTTACTAGTAGGTGATATAAGAAATATTTTAAATCCTCTATATTAGCCTCACTTTTAAGCAAACTAGAAATAATAAGTCTCCCCATTGAGAAGATTTTTTTCGTTTTGCAATTCACAATAATGATAAATCATATACAAACCAAATTTTGAATTGACTATGTTTGAATAAAGCTTTCATATCAACTTACTGTATTTCGTTTACATGGTAAATCGCAAGGGATTGTGCATGTGCTTTTCATGCAAGAAAGCCTTGCATGGGTACTCACGTCTTGTTTGACCCTTTCCTGCTCGGATAACTGTCTGTTAAATAGTTTCACTTTATACATCAAAGTATTACTTTAGTATTAATGTGTCCAATTTGTCAATAAAGCTGTTACAAAGATATCAAATCATTTTTCTATACATACTTCCTCTGAAGGATGACTTGATGGACAGCCCCAACACACAGGACCGATACCATTTGCCCACGCCCAACCACTGCGCTTTTGACAAGGTTGATAGCAAATTAGGCCGTCCATTTCGGGATAACCGTACGGACACCTGGCACCGAACTTGGTTGAGGAAGGGTTCTCGGTAATTTTTCCGTTTTGAAGGTACTTTGAGCCACTGATTGGCAGATATGTTGCCTTTGATACTGCATGGGAGAGCTGGATGAATTTCTTGGCATGATTGGCTTCTGAACCAATAGTCAAGGCTAGGCCTATGATTAGAAATATCAACACTTTCGCGAACATCTTTACCAAAAGAAAATTTCTTATTTTTTGGTCCGACTGCACCTCCGTGAAGTGCTATATAAAATCACACTTCCGTATCCCGCTTTTATATCTTTTCGTTGATGATAAGCAAATTTATATAAGTCTTAATTGGTTCGAGATTGTTAATTACCACGGTCCACTGTCAAAATTAAATTTGCAATTGTAATTATGTATATTATAGGTTTAAAATTAAGTTTAGGATTTATTAAAAATATTTCTCGAAAGTCTGATCATACAGCTTTCTTATTTTTAATAAGTTATAATTCTGATTAATTGTTTACATAGAGTGTTCTGCATAAGACATAAGTCATGCATAACTTTTCGAAATTAGCCCTGTGAAAACGAGGAAATATTACTGCAGAAACATCGACTTTGTTTGATAGCATTATGAAGTGGTCCCAAGTCCCAAAAGTAGAGCTCGAGGAAACATGATTGTTTCCGCAACAAAAATCGTATTTCCAATACTGAAAATGAGGAAGCAAATTTTGCCTTCGCAACATGTTTTGAAAGGTGAGCTAATTCGTCAGGGCCTTTTTTAACTAATGTACTGGAGGGCCAAAGCCCCCCCCCCCAGTAAGCTATTTCGCCCCCCCCCAGCGAAGGTCCTTTTTGTCCATAAAAAGTTTAGAGGAAAGTTATGGTATTCTCACAACAAAACCTGGCTCCGTTTAGATGTGATATATAAAAAATTGTCTCTGAAAATGCAGGAAATCAAGCCACAGAGACTCAGGAATACAAGAACCCCCCCACCTTCCCACACCTGTAATACACCACCTACTTGTTACGTCCCTTTTCGATGATGCCCCCCCCCACTAACGATTTCTTTAAAAAGGCCCTGGCTAACGTACGGGGAAGCTTCCAAGGAAAACGACGAATTTTTTATGTTTCCTAGCAACAACTTTATGTTTCTTAGTTTGCCTGCATGAGGCTTGAATTGTCCAGTCTTTGAGCGTATGAAACTTGATAGCCTAAACATGCATCTAGGGGAGGACATTTTTATTACGCGAATCGTGGTAATATTAATGAAAGTTCATTATCATTTATCTTCAATTAAGATATAAATTCTATACGTAAATATACTGTTTCGTTTAAGTGAGATTTTGTCGGCCCTTTGTGGCGAGTTCAACCCTTATAATTAGATTTAGGATATATTAAAAATACATTTTCAGCAAAACTTACCGAAAGATTGATTGCATATCTATAGTTTCTCAATTTAATTTGGTTATAAATTATAGAAAGGTACTTTTTCGAGTTAGAAAGATAACATCGTAAGCTGTCTTTATTAAATTTGGACTTTTACGTTCATTGAATCGAACAATACCCCTGGATGCCAGAGGTAATCAGTGGCGTGCTGGCTTGTGTTCGCCAGGGGAGGCCAGCTGGAAATTTGGCGCCCCCTTGTAATATGTGTATGGTTGAGCACTTGAGCCCCCACGGAAAATTTTGAAATTTAGAGTCCCTGAAATGCTATTTCTTGCGTTTTGGGTGGCGATTTGACGGAATTCTGAGAATTATAAAACATCGTATAAAATAAAAATGCGCAAGAAACAACACATTCAGGAGTTTGAATAAATATATAATTCATAGAGGACTTAGTTTTTTTCTTAAACAAAGAAGAGTAGACGGCGAACATTCATGAAGTATACGGTGAACTTACCAGTGGTCGTAAGCCAAATCAGTTAACATTTCACAATTAACAATTTACATCCTTTGAGATATTACATGCAGACTGGACAGTAATGCTTGTAGTTGTCGGTAGGCTGGTGAATTGTTAATCCTCGTATAAGTCGTATTCCGACTAACAGAACCCAAATTAAGCGCGCGTATTAGCACTTTGAACAGTGCTTGCGGCAGTGCGGTAGTAAGTAATGCGATATTGCAATAGCCAACATACGAAAACCTGGCATATCGGAAATCACTAATATTTATCGGATACGTTTTATCAGATAAACGACAATGTATCTATTACTTAACAATCTCAAACTATTTTTCTCTCGTTGGCTCATCAGTCTGACAAAATTCCAATTCGGATTAGCACTTTTGTGCGCGCTTTTGTGTGATTTGTGCAATTTCGGCGCCCCATTTATGTTTTGGCGCCCCCTAAAAAATCTTCGCTGGGGGGGCCATGGCCCCCCAGCCCCCCCTGCCAGCACGCCACTGCAGAGGTTCTTGTATTCGGCCCTATTATTCTCGCTCGTATTTTGTTTCACGCGGGATACAAGAACCCGGAATGCAAGAACCTCAGGCAACCAGGGTAATAGTCGAACAACAACCACAAGAAGAATAAATCAGCAGTTCCATATTTAACAATTAGAGAAAAAAGACAATGAGAAATACAGTATTTTAGCTATGCATCTGTTTTTCACCTTTTTGCTCACTATCTAGACCCTGAGTTAGTCGGTATTCAAATTCAATGACAATGTATATGGACGTAGGATGCTTGCTAATCATACAGGGGCTTATTGTTATCAAAATTCGTTATCATTCAACATGAACTAATTATAAATTTTGTTTTCAGTATTAAATGAGATATTGTATGCCTTTTGTAGGGAGTTGATATATTTCAACTTTTCTGATGCATGAGTATATGTAGGCTCTGATTCCACACTGTAAATTCAAAAGAGTTGTTTCAATCTTTCAAAAATCTCGTTCTGGTGTCAAAACGTTAGTCTAGTCGTTTTACAGGTTTTAACGTCTTATAAGGCGTGCGTGATTGCAGGACTGCAGAATGTCTTGTGAAATTACTCAAATAAATTTCGCATTAAATTGGGCGTGGATTATTATTTTCTAAAGTCTCACATTTTCGCTTTTGCAGTAAAAGACGTTTATGCTATACAGCGAAATCTTCCTTGTGCAACAGCCATGGCCACGCGAAATTTATTCGAGAGATCTGAGAGTCGTAAAATCGCCTTTCGTTGCGAAGAAACTGAAACTACCGTTTCGACCCAAAACGGCTCCTTTATTCTTTAAAAGGTAGAAACGGCTCTTTTGAATTAACAGTTGCAGCCGTTGTTAAATTTTGCAAATAAACATCCCTGGTTTAATAAACACCGAAACTGATTGAAGCGGAGGGGATGCCCCTTTTCGGCATTTGCCCTTTACCTTTACAACAACGGACGTTTGTTAGGAAATTGAAGCATTCCAATATTATAATATTACGATCAAAATACGTAGATGATTACATTACGAGCAAGCTTTAAATAATCTTATACTTATACAGTGTGGTCACGCAAGTGCGTTCCTATTATAACTTACTGAATATATTACAAGAAATAGTCTTAGCTCTTCATGGGAGATTGTTAGGAAGAGAATACTCCATTTTTATTACGCGAATCTTGGTAATATTAATGAAAGTTCATTATCATTTATCTTCAATTAAGATATAAATTCTATACGTAAATATACTGTTTCGTTTAAGTGAGATTTTGTCGGCCCTTTGTGGCGAGTTCAACCTCTTATAATTAGATTTAGGATATATTAAAAATACATTTTCAGCAAAACTTACCGAAAGATTGATTGCATATCTATAGTTTCTCAATTGTAATTTGGTTATAAATATTCTATGATTAAAAATTATAGAAAGGTAATGTTTCGAGTTAGAAAGATAATTTCCCAATAATTTATATAGATATAACATCGTAGGCTGCCTTTATTAAATTTGGACATTTACGTTCATTGAATCGAACAACACCCCTGGTTGCCAGAGGTTCTTGTATTCCGCCCTATTATCCTCGCTCGTATTTTGTTTCACGCGGGATACAAGAACCCGGAATGCAAGAACCTCAGGCAACCAGGGTAATAGTCGAACAACAACCACAAGAAGAATAAATCAGCAATTCCATATTTAACAATTAGAGAAAAAAGACAATGAGAAATACGGTATTTTAGCTATGCATCTGTTTTTCACCTTTTTGCTCACTATCTAGACCCTGAGTTAGTCGGTATTCAAATTCAATGACAATGTATATGGACGTAGGATGCTTGCTAATCATACAGGGGCTTATTGTTATCACAGTAATTCGTATCGAAATTCATTAAAATTCGTTATCATTCAACATGAACTAATTATAAATTTTGTTTGTGGTGGCGTTTTCAGTGTTAAATGAGATATTGTATATGCCTTTTGTAGGGAGTTGATATATTTCAACTTTTCTGATGCATGAGTATATGTAGGCTCTGATTCCACACTGTAAATTCAAAAGAGTTGTTTCAATCTTTCAAAAATCTCGTTCTGGTGTCAAAACGTTAGTCTAGTCGTTTTACAGGTTTTAACGTCTTATAAGGCGTGCGTGATTGCAGGACTGCAGAATGTCTTGTGAAATTACTCAAATAAATTTCGCATTAAATTGGGCGTGGATTATTATTTTCTAAAGTCTCACATTTTCGCTTTTGCAGTAAAAGACGTTTATGCTATACAGCGAAATCTTCCTTGTGCAACAGCCATGGCCACGCGAAATTTATTCGAGAGATCTGAGAGTCGTAAAATCGCCTTTCGTTGCGAAGAAACTGAAACTACCGTTTCGACCCAAAACGGCTCCTTTATTCTTTAAAAGGTAGAAACGGCTCTTTTGAATTAACAGTTGCAGCCGTTGTTAAATTTTGCAAATAAACATCCCTGGTTTAATAAACACCGAAACTGATTGAAGCGGAGGATGCCTTTTCGGCATTTGCCCTTTACCTTTACCTTTAACAACGGACGTTTGTTAGGAAATTGAAGCATTCAATATTATAATATTACGATCAAAATACGTAGATGATTACATTACGAGCAAGCTTTAAATAATCTTATACTTATACAGTGTGGTCACGCAAGTGCGTTCCTATTATAACTTACTGAATATATTACAAGAAATAGTCTTAGCTCTTCATGGGAGATTGTTAGGAAGAGAATACTCCATTTTTATTACGCGAATCTTGGTAATATTAATGAAAGTTCATTATCATTTATCTTCAATTAAGATATAAATTCTATACGTAAATATACTGTTTCGTTTAAGTGAGATTTTGTCGGCCCTTTGTATGAGTTCAACCTCTTATAATTAGATTTAGGATATATTAAAAATACATTTTCAGCAAAACTTACCGAAAGATTGATTGCATATCTATAGTTTCTCAATTGTAATTTGGTTATAAATATTCTATGATTAAAAATTATAGAAAGGTAATGTTTCGAGTTAGAAAGATAATTTCCCAATAATTTATATAGATATAACATCGTAGGCTGCCTTTATTAAATTTGGACATTTACGTTCATTGAATCGAACAACACCCCTGGTTGCCAGAGGTTCTTGTATTCCGCCCTATTATCCTCGCTCGTATTTTGTTTCACGCGGGATACAAGAACCGGAATGCAAGAACCTCAGGCAACCAGGGTAATAGTCGAACAACAACCACAAGAAGAATAAATCAGCAATTCCATATTTAACAATTAGAGAAAAAAGACAATGAGAAATACGGTATTTTAGCTATGCATCTGTTTTTCACCTTTTTGCTCACTATCTAGACCCTGAGTTAGTCGGTATTCAAATTCAATGACAATGTATATGGACGTAGGATGCTTGCTAATCATACAGGGGCTTATTGTTATCACAGTAATTCGTATCGAAATTCATTAAAATTCGTTATCATTCAACATGAACTAATTATAAATTTTGTTTGTGGTGGCGTTTTCAGTGTTAAATGAGATATTGTATATGCCTTTTGTAGGGAGTTGATATATTTCAACTTTTCTGATGCATGAGTATATGTAGGCTCTGATTCCACACTGTAAATTCAAAAGAGTTGTTTCAATCTTTCAAAAATCTCGTTCTGGTGTCAAAACGTTAGTCTAGTCGTTTTACAGGTTTTAACGTCTTATAAGGCGTGCGTGATTGCAGGACTGCAGAATGTCTTGTGAAATTACTCAAATAAATTTCGCATTAAATTGGGCGTGGATTATTATTTTCTAAAGTCTCACATTTTCGCTTTTGCAGTAAAAGACGTTTATGCTATACAGCGAAATCTTCCTTGTGCAACAGCCATGGCCACGCGAAATTTATTCGAGAGATCTGAGAGTCGTAAAATCGCCTTTCGTTGCCAAGAAACTGAAACTACCGTTTCGACCCAAAACGGCTCCTTTATTCTTTAAAAGGTAGAAACGGCTCTTTTGAATTAACAGTTGCAGCCGTTGTTAAATTTTGCAAATAAACATCCCTGGTTTAATAAACACCGAAACTGATTGAAGCGGAGGGGATGCCCCTTTTCGGCATTTGCCCTTTACCTTTACAACAACGGACGTTTGTTAGGAAATTGAAGCATTCCAATATTATAATATTACGATCAAAATACGTAGATGATTACATTACGAGCAAGCTTTAAATAATCTTATACTTATACAGTGTGGTCACGCAAGTGCGTTCCTATTATAACTTACTGAATATATTACAAGAAATAGTCTTAGCTCTTCATGGGAGATTGTTAGGAAGAGAATACTCCATTTTTATTACGCGAATCGTGGTAATATTAATGAAAGTTCATTATCATTTATCTTCAATTAAGATATAAATTCTATACGTAAATATACTGTTTCGTTTAAGTGAGATTTTGTCGGCCCTTTGTGGCGAGTTCAACCTCTTATAATTAGATTTAGGATATATTAAAAATACATTTTCAGCAAAACTTACCGAAAGATTGATTGCATATCTATAGTTTCTCAATTTTAATTTGGTTATAAATATTCTATGATTAAAAATTATAGAAAGGTAATTTTTCGAGTTAGAAAGATAATTTTCCTAATAATTTATATAGATATAACATCGTAAGCTGCCTTTATTAAATTTGGACATTTACGTTCATTGAATCGAACAATACCCCTGGTTGCCAGAGGTTCTTGTATTCCGCCCTATTATCCTCGCTCGTATTTTGTTTCACGCGGGATACAAGAACACGGAATGCAAGAACCTCAGGCAACCAGGGTAATAGTCGAACAGCAACCACAAGAAGAATAAATCAGCAATTCCATATTTAACAATTAGAGAAAAAAGACAATGAGAAATACGGTATTTTAGCTATGCATCTGTTTTTCACCTTTTTGCTCACTATCTAGACCCTGAGTTAGTCGGTATTCAAATTCAACGACAATGTATATGGACGTAGGATGCTTGCTAATCATACAGGGGCTTATTGTTATCACAGGAATTCGTATCGAAATTGATTAAAATTCGTTATCATTCAACATGAACTAATTATACATTTTGTTCGTGGTGGCGTTTTCAGTGTTAAATGAGATATTGTATGCCTTTTGTAGGGAGTTGATATATTTAAACTTTTCCGATGCATGAGTATATGTATAGGCTCTAATTCCACACTGTAAATTCAAAAGAGTTGTTTCAATCTTTCAAAAAAGTCGTTCTGGTGTCAAAACGTTAGTCTAGTCGTTTTACAGGTTTTAAAGTCTTATAAGGCGTGATTATATTGCAGGACAGAATCTTTCAATTTCGCATTAAATTGGGCGGGGATTATTATTTTCTAAAGTCTCACACTTTTCGCTTTTGCAGTAAAAGACGTTTATGCTATACAACGAAATCATCCTTGTGCAACAGCCATGGCCACGCGAAATTTATTCGAGAGATCTGAGACTCGTAAAATCGCCTTTCGTTGCCAAGAAACTGAAACTACCGTTTCGACCGACCCAAAACGGCTCCTTTATTCTTTAAAGGGGTAGAAACGGCTCTTTTGAATTAACAGTGCAGCCGTTGTTAAATTTTGCAAATAAACTGCATCCCTGTTTTAATAAACACCGAAACTGATTGAAGCGGAGGGGATGCCCCTTTTTGCTTTTCGACATTTGCCCTTTACCTTTACAACAAGAACGTTTGTTAGGAAATTGAAGCATTCCAATATTATAATATTACGATCAAAATACGTAGAGCAAGCTTTAAATAATCTTATACTTACAGTGTGGTCACGCAAGTGCGTTTCTATTATAACTTACTGAATATACTGGAACCGAGCATCGCAAGGCAACTACCTGCAACAACAACGCAGGAATAGACAACGCAACGTCATTTGGTTCAACCCACCATTTAGCAAGAGTGTTAGCACAAACATAGGACGTAATTTCCTTAGTCTAATTGACAAACATTTTCCACCACACCACAAGCTCCATAAAATATCTATTTTTAACAGAAATACAGTTAAAGTAAGTTACAGCTGCATGAACAATGTCAAGTCAGTAATCACTAAACACATTACAATGCACGCATATCTAGGAATAACAAGCCACAGGACAGGGACAATACCAATTGCAGTTGTATAAGAGAAAACACCATTTGCGCGCTTCAAAAACAATGCATGACTAAGGACATAGTATACAAAGCAACATGAATGCACACATTGTCTCCCACATACACCCCCACGCTCCGGCAGGAAGCATATAAGCGGTCATTTCTTTCCATACTTGTCACTGCCTGATGATTCTTTTACAGATGAAACAGCCTGTTGCAGACCAGTTTTGAGGTAAGCGAAAATCTATATATATACATATATATCTGGATTTAAATATGAATAATAATTCCCAGCAAATATATGTTTCCTTGAAAATTGCGTTTTCCGCCTGGTATATCTATATATCTCAATCTTACGCGCTCAGCGTTTACTTATCCGGTATCCGTCTATCCGGTATCCATCTATCCGGTATCCGTCTATTCGGTAACCGTCTATCCGGTATCCATCTATCCGGTATCCGTCTATCCGGTATCCGTCTATCCGGTATCCGTCTCCGTCTATCCGGTATCCGTCTATCCGGTATCCATCTTCGGTCTATCCTCTAATTAACCGTCTATCTATCGGTATCCATCCGGTATCAACACAGCGAACACCGCGGTCAAGCATGCGCGCATGCGCAAAAAAGGAAAAATGGCAGAGAAAATTGCCGGTATCGTCTATCCGGTATCCGTCTATCACGGTATCAAATCTATCCGGTATCCGTCTATCGGTATCCATCTATCCGGTATCCGTCTATCCGGTATATCCGTCTTCGGTAACCGTCTGTCCGGTATCCCGTAAAATAGAAGTAAATGAAGCACGGAATATAAGTAAACACGGAATATAAAGCTGAGAAACATTACTCTAAGTTGGAGAAAGATCTTCCACCACACCACTTGCTAAGAATAAGGCAATATACTGAGTTTACCCCTTCGTTTACCACTTCGACTTGCTAGAGCATCGAGAAGGCAATACTATTTCCAGGGGAAAAGTGACGCATGCGCTGACGTTTGACCGCGGTGTTTCCGGTATCCGATATCCGTTTATCCGGTATCCGTCTATCCGGTATCCGTCTATCCGGTATCCGTCTATCCGGTATCCGTCTATCCGGTATCCGTCTATCCGGTATCCGGTAACCGTGTTTTCTACCATGCCGTAAAATCTTTATTAGGGCTCCTGCATGTCAATAGTTCTAGTTCACCTCCTAGGGACAATGTTATTTGTGACAACATAAAAGTTATTCAAGGTTTTTATCATTACCATTAATCTACTTATCGTGTTTACAAAAGTTCCCTCTAATTCATCACGAGGCAGAGACCACGAGGAGTGTCATAGCTGGGTAACAATGGTAACAATATAACAGGCTAATATAACAATATATTAGCCTGACTGAAAAATGTTTTTTCAGCCAGCTATGACACTCCTCATGGTGAAAACATGGAACTTTTGTAAACACGATAAGTAGATTAATGATAATGATAAAAACCTTGAATAACTTTTATGTTGTCACAAATATAACTTAGCTTATTAAACAGTCCAGTGGAAAACATACTTTACTAATTATAATAAAAAGAAAACAGAGACATTATAATGGTATTGCACCACTGTATTGAAGACCAGTATTGGTATTTTACATAATAATATACTGGTATTTTATATTGGTATTTTATTAAAATATATATATTTATATGGAGTAAGAGGAATGGCCCATGACTGGTTTAGCAAATATTTGGATGGCGGAGCCTAAACAAAAGCAAAACTGAATATATGCGTATTGGATCACATCAAAAACTTAAACAGTGTAACTCCCACTTTCAAGGAGATACGCCTATTCAACGAGTAACCGTTACTAAATCACTGGGTATGATGGTAGATGAGACCTTAACATGGCATTCTCAAACAGATCAAATTACAAAGAAAGTAAACAAGGATCTTTACGTCCTTAGACGATTAAGAGATCTTGTGGATGTAAGGACTTTAGTAACAGTTTACAAAACCTTAATTCAACCACACTTTGACTACTGCTCGCAAGTATGGGGTTGTCTTGGAATTACCCTTCAAAACCACTTGCAACGTTTACAAAATAGAGCAGCTCGTATTATTACAAAGCGTGGGTATGAATTTAGGTCAGCTGATATACTTAAAGAATTAGATTTACCTAATCTAAGTCTCAGAAGAAATAATCAATTATGTACTACTATGTATCAGGTAAATAATAATATGGTGCCTGATTACCTAATTGATTTATTCACGAAAACCAGTACACTTCATAATCATGAAACTAGGCAGGCTGAATTTAACTTGGCAGTCCCGAGGCCAAATACCAACTTTTGTAAAAAATAATTCTCGTACAGAGGGGCTGTAGCTTGGAATGATTTATTACCTAACATAAAAAATTTGGGTTCATTGTCAACTTTCAAAAGGGCTCTAGTGACAAATAGTGGTAATAATTCTTGATAATCAATTTATCTTCTTTTTTTTCTCTTGATCTTATTGTATTAACTTAATAAATTATTTTTATATTTGCATGTAATTAATCATACATAGCACGGCCTATTGGAAGATCACATCTAGTAAATATTTTAGTTTTTGTCTTTGTGAAATAGTACCGTGGATAAATTATTATTATTATTATTATTATTTACAAATATTTTACAACGGTAGCCCTTCAGAACACCTATGATCTGTTTTTCAAGAGGCCGTTTGAAACTGCTATTACATAATATTATTAGAAAACAAGAATGAAACCTAGTCAAATGCACACATAAGTATAAAATTATCACACTATTAAAAATATTTAAAAAGGAAAATTATTACATGCAGATGGAACATATGTAGCTAGATCTATTTAATGTTACTGTTTTCTCTGAGAGACGTCTTGAATTGACCTGTCGACATTTCATTTGTCTTAACCTTATTTGGCAAGTCATTCCAGCATTTTGCTCCTGTGTAACTAAAGCTTTTTTTCAGGAAATTTGTTCTAGGTTTATTTAGCTGAAAATTAAGCCCGTTACTTCTAAGTTGATACTTTTCATTATTAGATAAACTGAACATATTAGCCATATTTTCCGGCACTTCCTTATTTTTAACATTAAACATAAGTGTAGCTTTCTGAATATCTCTCCTTTCCTTAAGTGTTTGCCAACCAAGTTCTCTCAACAGGTCTCTTGATCGGATCTCGTATGATTTACCCGTAATTATTCTTGCCGCTCTGTTTTGCATTTTCTGCATATTATCAAGCAAATAGCTACTACAATTATCCCAGACCATGCTACAATAATCAAAGTAAGGAAGAACCAATTACTTATATACTGTGATCAAAATTTCTTTTGGCACAACCTGCTTAAGTCGCCTTAGCATACCTAATCCTTTAGAAACTTTTTTTATTACATTACCAACATGCTCATTCCACAAAAGCTGGTCATCAACAACGATCCCCAAGGTTTTGCATTGTTTTACACGTTTGATGTTTGTATCTGCTAGTTTTATTAAGGGATCCCGATCGATGCTATTTAGTTTACTTCTTGAGCCTATTATCATGTATTCTGTTTTATCTTTGTTTAGGGTCAATTTGTTGCTAATTAGCCATTGATGTACACATTCCAAATTTTTATTCAGATTTTCCTCTAATTCGTCAATCGATCTGGCTGTGGCAGTTAAATTAGTATCATCAGCAAACATGCTTGCCGAAGCACCATCCATGCATTTTGGCAAATCATTAATATAAACTAAAAATAATAGGGGCCCCAAATTCGACCCCTGTGGTACTCCACATGTTATAGCACATTGCCTCGACATTGCCTGATTACTTTTACATATTTGTTTTCTGTTACTCAAATACGATCTAAACCAATCCAATGTTAATCCGTGAATTCCATAAATTGATAATTTTTTAATCAAAATATCATGATCTACACAATCAAATGCTTTCTTCAAATCCAAAAATATAACTCCATTCAATAGCCCTTTATCCATGTTTATATACCAACTATTTGTAACTCCTAATAGGGATGTTCGTGTTGACTGTTTTTTCCTAAAACCTGCTTGCTGTTTTGTTAGAATGTTGTTGTTTTCTAGATATGCAGAAAGTTGTTGAAATATTAATTTTTCGAAAACTTTTGTGATTACTGACAAAATGGATATTGGCCGGTAATTATTGCAGTCATTTCTATTTCCTGTTTTATAAATTGGTGAGACTATTGCAATTTTCAAATCATCTGGAAAAATACCAGTACTGATTGATTGATTGACCTTTTAGAGTCCTTGAGGCGTGTAAATTAGATCGAATAATGCAACACATGCAATGATGATGAATATGAACATGAATATAACCAGTGACGTAGCCAGAAGGGGCCCTGGGGCCAGCTCCCCTCCTCCCTGGCAGAGTTGTCAGGATTAACACAAATCCCTATGTTGGCCCCCCTAGTACTTTTTCGGGGTCCCCTTGACTGAAAATCCTGGCTACGTCACTGAATATAATTCGGCCTTGTTATCAAGAATATTTTCATGACAGTATATAAATGGGCCAGATGGTATTCTGCTATTCATTCAGGCCACATCGCACAATCATCTTTCTTTTTGCTTTAGGATGGCTTTTTACATGGCAAGATAAAATTAAATGCAAAATACAGACTGATCATGTGGCACAAAGTTTTTGCCATAAGTGTTCCCAATTAGTTCTTTTGCTAAGTATGAATTTCCGTGTACGCCGGTGTCACACTGGGCTTATTGCAGTTTTTCAGGTCCAACCATACTATTTTGTGTTGGATGTCTGCAGTCAATAACTGTAAGTTACCTGTAAATATTTGCCTGTAAATATGTTTTATTTATAGTTAAAATGATTTTTTAGAATATTTCGTGTGCATATTTAAGAGTTTATTTATTCTTTCATACCCATTGCTTATAATGAACTAACTTACTACTGGGGCATGCTTCTTTAGATAATTGCACGAAAAGGTTACAATATCCAGAATGTTTTGGAACTACTTGACTGTGATAATAGCGATGCTGGTGATTCTGATAGCAGCAGTGAAGATGATGACTTTGCATTGATTCAGGTAATATGTTCTATGGTATTTGTTGTTGTAGCAGCAGTGTAGATATGTGGTTGAGTCTGTACTGTACAAGTATGTCGATCTACTATTTTGACCCAACTAAACATACTATGAATCTATGATGGAAACTATTTACTAAAAGTAGCCACAATAAACATTTTTAGGGTGAAAATTCTTGAGTTTGAAGAAGAGGATGACGAACCATTAGCTGCCCATGCCCCCGTTCAATGTTGATCCCACAAAGATTTAACTTCTCGAAAAAGGAACTTCAGCTGATCAGACCGCAAAGTTGAAACAGGTGGGTGGAGGGAGGGGGGAAATTATTGAACGTAATATAGCATAATATATGTGAATGCATGTTAAAAGTAGATTGTCCCATAATATATTGTCAAAGATTGTAGTGCGTCGGAGAAAGATCTGTGGCCGGTTGTATAAAAAGTAGTAAAAGTCAGCAACTTTGGCTCAAGTCAAGTGCGAAAGTTAACAAATGAGAATCGCGTTTCTACAAAATGGATAGTAAAGAAGTAGTTTAAGAGTTAAGAGTTTTATACAACAGGTCTCAAGGCCGCCGGGAAGCTTAATTAATTCCCTGAAGGGCGCCTCACACCAGCTTTCTTATACAAAATACAAAGTTTCATATTATATGAATGATGTACAGAGTAAAACGTTAACATTAACAAAGTGATAGCATTATATCTGCTAGGCTAGCTTATAGCATAATTAACATTTTTTACCACAACGATTACAACCTTATATATCGGTTTTCTGGTATGATTTTTGGCGTGGCGCATGCATGGGAGAAATACGTCTGTTGTCCCCCGCTAGTGAAGGGCAGGGCGCCGTTACGAACAAGGGGAAAGTAGCGTGGTCAATCCCGTTTGTCAACCAAAACAAGCGATTGCGTGGGACAAACAATCGTAGCTCATTTAATAATCGTGTTCACTCGTACAATAATCGGAAGTGTCCGTGACTTTCAGCCAGTGATCGTACGCCGAATCACCACCGAGTCTCTTCCTCTAGCACGTTTCTAAACATGGCGGACACAGGTAATTATTTTTTATTTCTATTTGATTGAGTAATATGGTTCTCTTACCCTTTTACACTGACACTGGAAGAGATCCAATGCTACAGAAAGTTATATCTTTATCTTGTGGTATGATTTTGTTTCAGGCGGTAAAAAGAAAGGAAAGAAAAAGGCCAAGAAAATGGCTCTTACGACATTCTTGTCGAATGATACCTCGCAAGGTAGTGGAAGCAGTGTTGTATATGCAGCAAAAACAAATAATTCGACAAGCTGGGCCGACGAAAGTGAAGACCTTCCCGTTCATGGTATGTTTGTAACGCTACTGTACAATATCATTCAGCTTGCGTGATGGCATATATTCTATTAATTTATATGAAATCTGATATTGTATAAATTATCAATGATCAATCTGGCATCATATATTTCAAATATTTGCCATTTCCTTGTATTCCATGTAAACCCAACACTAGAGATCTGTCATTGTTTACAAACCATATCACACCGATATTTTGAAATTTCAAATTTTGAAGACTGAAACACAATCCTTGTCAAACTAGCCAATTTTGTGTAATAAACCATGGTGGAAAGTTGGCATGTTGCACCAAAATATATATTTGGTGTCGCGTTTTGTTTATTTACACCAAACGTCCTTAATTCGTTGTGGCTTGATGCTTTTTAATTTTTTTAAATTGTGCACACAATTGTGTTGCGATCCGTAATCACAGTGTAATTATAATTAATAGGCAATTCCAGCTATCGCAATGCATGCTGGTAAAAGTTGTTATTCTTCCATTTCGCGCCAAATGGTGGACGGAAAATGTATATTTTACACAAAGCTATATTTTAAAATTTTTATTCTTTATCTTTCGCTCCAAATACTGGTTTAAAAGTTGTATTTTTAGCAGAGGTGATCAGGACTCTTAAACGTAAATTTCGGCAAAATCCATTCGATAATTCGCGAGAAAATTGCTTTCGAGTTGACACAGGAGTGAAGCAAATTTGACAAAAAGCTTGCTTCGAAAACTACTCTGTCGCACGTTTTGAAGTAAATAAAGTGATTGGTAAGAGCACTGTAGACAATATACCCCTTCAAATGGAGCTCTGTAACCAAAGAATCTGGATTTATTGTTTTTATGTATTTCGGACTGCTTGATTTCTACGTACAGGCAGTTAAAAAACAAAATGTTTCTAGCAACTTTCTCGTTATTTCCGAACAGTATTGACTGTAAAATACTTCTGCTTCAAAGCTGTTGACTTTAGCTTGGCTATATTTTTGGTTGTGGCCACATGTGTTTATAGAATAGTTGCAAAAATTAGTGTTTTGGTTGCTGTGTGTATACAAAAGGTTGTATTTTTAAGAAACCCTTCCATTAAAATAACTGAAAATATATTATATGCAAAGTCCTTTGTCTGCCCACTACTCCAGACAGTAAGTAGTGACTACCAGTGATTGCTGAAAGTTGTTAATAAACAGCCCTTTGTCCCATGATACATGTTTAGGGGCTGTTCATAAGAACCATGCTTGCTATGCCCATACCAAGATTGCTTTATATCAGGGTTCAAATTAACGAATCGCGATTCACTATCCGTTTTTGGCATTTCGCTATTCATTTCGCTATTCAATGATATGAAAAATTACTGTTTAACTTGAAAACATTGTATTTTTGAGCTTTGCGTTTTTTTTATAAAATAAAGTTCACTTGTTGTATGTAATGTTTAAGGCCAAATATACTCTGTTTGTAATGACGCGTTAAGCTAAGCCTAAGGTGTCGATCTTTCTCAATAAAAAACTCTCAAATAAAAATTTGCACATTCTTTAATTATCTCCAGAGTGTTTTGAGTTTATTCTTTAATGTGATAGGCTGAAATTATGACAACTGTCAAAATCCACTTGCGAAAGGTTAAGGGTCGTGTTATTAATACATGTTCATGCAAGAATAATTTCACTATAATGTTGCAACCACTTGAAAAGCCTGTTGAAGAACTTTCGAGTTTAATACTAAATGCTTAGTATGGGATGGGTGCAGCAACCACAATGTTTACGCCTGAATTGTTGTTTCTATTTATTGCACACATGTAGTAGATAATTCCATGAGAATGTTCTGTTATCTAATGCCCTAATTCTAATTTCGCTTTTGCCCTGCTTTGCTGTGTTTATTTTGTTTGGTTTGCTCTAATTTTAGACAAAATGACACAAAGTCTACAAGTTGTTAATGTCATAACGACGCTTACCTTGACATATTACCTTTAATCAGTACGTAAAAAAATCGCTATTCACTTTATATTACCAGGATCACTAGGTACAAATTCACTATTCACTTTTAAATATTTAATTCTAACCCTGCTTCATATATTGTTTTCTATATATCTGTAACCTTAGGCTCCAGTGTCAGCTGCAGCCAAAAATATACAACACTGCTAGTCCCACAACATCGGCCAGAACTGCCCGCTTGCTAGTGACGAAGGCCAAATTTTGGGGAGGTGCCCTGGAAGAGTGGGTTCTTGAATTTTAGGGTTTAAGACATACCCCCTAAAGTAAAAAATGTTTCTTTATGTATGTAATGTATGTATTGATGCATTATGATTGTGTGACTCATCTAATTGAAATTGTGTTTGACCAAAACTTGGCAAAAATGATCCCAGGAGATGTGCTCACCTCCTCACACCACCCCTCAAAATCCGGCCATGCTAGTGACTAATTGGCTGTTGGAGTAAGGCAAGATCTCCACATTACTGGGTTCACATGAAACTTTCAAGTGGGTCAAACTGGTAGGGCTAGGCCTTGAAAGGTCTGGACTCCCCTCCAAGACTTCTATTGTCAATAATTTGTCATCCTTCCAAATCTACAGGGGAAGGAGCTTAATTACAAATGTTCCAAGAGTGCTCATCAACATTCAAAAGTTTTTCAATCCACACCAAATATTCTAGATTGTGAATGGGCAGTGAACGAACCAAACTGTTGTGGACCATCAGGTCAGTTTCTGCTTCCCTTGCTGCTTCATGAAAGGTCTGCAACTGTATGTCACTCAAGTAAATCAATTAAAAAATTTATCAAGTTCACAGGGGGTGGATGAAATCTGGTTCAGATTGGCACTTCCAAAGGGGCACCTTAGGTCCCTGTTTAAGATATCTTACTAAGAGGGGGAGATATCTTCCTAAGAGGGGGGTGGAGATAGTGGGCAAACTTCCCATTTCCCTTAGGGGGGAGTGTGAACATTTTCTGTAATTACCTATTTTGCAAAATATACACTAATTTCATTTTCCAGGAAATATGATTATATCATTTCTTTCTGTTGGCTTGGATAGCCAACACATATTAGGCACATGGCCACATGCCAGGCTTGCAAGGTGAGCTAGCATGATTTGCTAGGCCATCATCTGCCTACAATAACTCATACATGTGGACATTTAGGTGGGAATTAAATAAATAAAACCTTGGACTTCAAAAGTAAACAAACTAAGGTAATTGAGTTGGCTGTTATAATAATAAAGACAAAATCTTTAAAAATGCCAATTCTTACTATTGGGCACACTAAAACCACCCTAACCTCTTTATCTACAACAATTGTCATGAATGTACCAACTGTGATCAGCAGCAACATGCACCTAGTCTTTTAATTTTCCCCAAGGTGTTCAACTTCCACAGCATTTACATTAAAGTAAGCATATCTGCATGAATGCATATTCAACAGTTATTTACATATTGGTTTTAGTTGTGTTGGAAAGAATAAATTGATAGTTCAGACCTCTAAGTATAAACTTTGTGGAAGAATAGGGGCAGTTTATTAACAACTTTATAAACCCTAAAATTCAAGAACCCACTCTTCCAGGGGCACAGACATAATGCATAAAAATTTAAAAATATAGCTTCGTGTAAAATATACATTTTCCGTCCGCCATTTGGCGCGAAATGGAAGAATAACCACTTTTACCGGCATGCATTGCGATAGCTGGAATTGCCTATTGTTATCTTTGCCTTTGGTGGGCAGGGGTGCACTGGAATTAGGCTGATATCTCGATAATATCGACTATATTGATATTATGCAATTAGAAAGCCTATTATATTTGCTGTTTGTAATGCGGCACAGGGCGTGTGTAAAAGCAAACACATAAACCCCCGCAAGGTAGTCAAGTTTATTTATATACAACTGTGATTTTCTTTCAAGTTTAAACTTTAAAGTGTGAACTTTTACGCACATCGTTTACGTTTGTGAAAAGCTATGCTTCAAAGTTCGAACATAGCTTTTTAACAAACTTGCAAAATTGTTCACGCTTCAACATGATTGTAAGTATATTCAATCCACATTCTATGAACAGTATGAAAATAACATAATCAAAATATACAGTCTGCATGCATGCACATGCAGTTCATGTATAAAAGCATCAAAAGAGTAAAACAAATTTTCAACGAGAAACACAAACATGCATGTTTGTCTTGTTCAGCCAAAGCTGACTCGCTTTGCCGTTACTATTTGTCCGCCTTTGTTGAATAATCTTTCCTTTCAGTCGGTGCACTGCTTGCTGGAATCGCCAGATATTGTCGGAAATACTATGAAAGGATGCCATCATACACCTATTTTCTCAACTTTAGCAGAATATAATTGCCGAAAAAGAGAAGTGAAGTTGTTACGTTGAAATTTTCTATATTTTCGATGTGTGTAAATTTGAATATCAAATATCAAGGTTTTTTAAATATCGATATTTATCGAAAATATCGATATATCGCATCAGCCTAAACTGGAACCAATATTTTAAGTTACGGCTGGAACCAGATCTGAGTGTATTTATAATAACTATTTATGGTTGTATGTTACTTTGTCCACTGTCTGACAGGCATACATTTTAAATCATGGGCTGTTGGATTTTGTTTGGCTGTTGGGTTTTGTTTGGCTGTTGGGTTTTGTTTGGCTGTTGGGTTTTATTGGGCTGTTGGGTTTTATTTGGCTGTTAGCTTTTATTGAGCTGTTGAGTTTTGTTGGGTGTTGGGTTTGTTTGCATGGGTTTTCATTTTCATTGGTTCTATTTTTTCTACCCTCTGCTCTTCGTGGTTTTATATTTTTCCTTAATTATTTTTCCATTCTCTTTTTTCATGGTTTCGAGCCCACTTCATGTACGTGTGTTATTTTTTACTGAGTAACTTTAGGATTTCAGGTTGGAAAATTTTAGGTATATATAGATTGGTATAATAATGGAAGTGTATTCTGTTGATGTTTAGGAAACACTTCCTGGACTGATCCATACGCCCAACCTCAAGAAGTCCAACGTATTGTTTTACCTACGGCTCCCAGAGCTGCAAGGGCAGGTGCCGTCGACTTGTCTTCTCTGCCTAAGGGACCGCCATACACAGCGTTTCTTGGTAACTTGCCTTATGATGTTGAGGAGGAGGACATTTTTCACTTCTTTCAAAATGTTCAGGTACCAAAATTTTATATTCGTTTTACCAAAATTGTGGCTGCACGGCGTTGGCGTTGCCTGAAATAACGAGGCCTGAAATAATGAGAAATGAGCCTACATGACTACTACGCAAAGTACCATACTACCATTATTTGTAAAACCATTACCAGGTGGTTACAGCACGGACCAACAAAATATCGCCATTCCCACAATGTCGGTTTCACTACGTTAGGACTGTCACCACATTCTCAAATGTTTTGACGGGAAAGCATGGCACATCAATTTGGGAAATACTGCAGCTTTTGTAACAAATTCACTTCTTGTAATTATAATTATATATTATTCTGAATTGTTATCTCATGCATGACCATTGACCAAAATGAATCTGAAACCATCAAAATAGTTGACAAATTTAACCAATCATTTTACTGTATACAATAACAGTTAAAGTAGTGGGATATACGCATCACAAAGAAAACGGTATTTATTCAAGCTGTTATTCCTTTTCTGCTACATGTATAAATGACGAATCTCATGTGTTTGAATAGCCATCCTCTGCGTTGCTGTCCTTCTTTCTTATACTCTTCCTATTTACATTAGTTTACTGCAGTGAAATCAATCATTGAATTTGATCGTTAGATAAGATTAAGGCAGTGAACTCTAAGGGGACTGGAACGATAAGTTGGCCGCCATCTTTGAAGCCAGAGTACGTATGAGTTTGTATGCATTTCATTTAGGACAGATTATCTCAACTGTTTTAGGGTAAAATGACCATGGCGGTCAACATGTCATATGTGCCCGAATCCGGTGCGAAAGTCCTGAAAATGACCACGCCCAGAAACGGCACTGCCGACATAGCTTCATCTCCTGAACCATCAAAGCTACAGACTTTCTGAAGTGCTTCTAGTGTTTAGAATAGTTGTTTTTAGGGGTGCTCACTGGAGGGTGAAATTTGTCTAGGTATCATATTTTACAAGAAAATGACTATGCACTATCCCAGGTCAACTGCTAATTATGCATCTTATTATTCATTCACCTGGCAAAGTCTATGTTTTCTTATTTCCTAAAATTTTTTGTCATAGGATCAAAAACTATACTTATTCCAATATTATAATAATAAATTTCATGAGGGTTGATATTGTTAAGTTGAGATACAATACAGTTTATTTCATTTTACTCCCAAACACGATTTCAGCCATATTTTGTCGTTTTATTCGCTTTTACTACCGAGGCTCACATATTATCCACAAATTATACTTGAACATAATGATAGTTGACTAAAGAATAATCTGAACCAAGTTTCTTCAGGTTTTGAAGCATATATTTTATCTTCGAAATCATAGAAGCGATGTTTTGCCCAATTATTTCGCGTTTTATTCGCTTTTATCACCGAGGCTCGCATTGTCCATAAATTATACTTCTGAAACATAATGATAGTTACCAGCAATAACAACCGTTTCAGGTTTTGAAGCAGTGCAGTGTATTTGACTGAAACTTGGCAGCTGGATAAGCCATTCCACCATCGCGCCAGTGCGCAATGTCTCACCGCTTCTCTGCCTGATTTATCAGCACTTTTTCGTCGTCAAATGTAGCCAGATTACAGTATCCAGAAATACTTGATTGTAGAAAGTTCCAATCGAAAAATTGATAACCTAACTGGTCAATCCGTGGCAAATAAATGGCCCTATGTGTTTATAACATAGCTGTGGGAATATAATGCTCAGCAGCCTTGAAACACTCCATGAAACATCTCACGAGTCCCACATATTGTCTGGATTTATCACGCACTTTTCGTCGTCAAATGTAGTTAGATTTCAAAGTATCCAGAAATACTTGATTGCAGAAAGTTCCAATCGAAAATTGATAACCCAATCGCCAATCCGCAGGCAAATAAAACGGCCCTATGTGTTCATAACATGAATAAAAATAGTAATGCCCAGTAATTTGAAAAACATGCGCAGCTCACGAAAACACAAGGTGGGTTTACGACACAAATTATGCTTAGACATAATGATAGTTGACTAAGAATAATTCAATAAGTTTCTTCAGGTTTTGACAGTGGTATATTTTATCTTCGAAATCATAGAAGCGATGTTTTGCCCAATTATCGCGCCAATTACAATGTCACCCTTCTCTGCCCGATTTATCACACTTTTTCGTCGTCAAATGTGGTTAGATTACGAGTATCGAAATGCTTGATTAGAAAAGTTTCAATCGAAAAATTGATAACCTAACTGCAATCCAGCTGGCAATAAATGGCCCTATGTGTTTCACATAACATGAATAAAAAATATAATGCCCAAATGTTTGAAAGTCACGCAATCTTCGAAAACACCGCGTGGAGCAATGGCAGAGGGGAATTTTTCAGATTTTTTACGAATACGTTTGTGACCAATTTGTGACCACTGTCAGACTTGCCGTGTTGACGAACAAACGTATTCGTGAAAAAAAAAATTCAAAATTAACCCCTCATCAAGCCCACGCGGTGTTTTCGGAAGATTGCGCGTGACTTTCAAATTACTTTGGGCATTATATTCTATTCGTGTGTGTGTGTATTATTATTCATCTTATTTAAAGCAGTAGCCCTTCAGATTAAACACTGCTTCAAGGGACCGTTAGGATATTTACAAATATGAAAATCTATTATACATATGCTGACTATATAAAAAGAAGCTGCATGCAGTAGATACTATATATAAAACTTAGAATGAATCACGTATATAACTAGAAATAGTATGTTATATTAGCCCTCCCAGACTAAAAATTACTCCTTCGGATCAATTCTCCAGCAGGATCTCTCCAAATTGGTGAAATAGTTTGTGGATTAAAGTTTTGGAAGTTATGGAGGCTCTTTGTAGTTATTGGCAACATCATTTGGAAGATTGTTCCATGATGCAGCACCTCGATAGCAAAAACGATTTCTTTGAAGTCTGTTTTAGGTTTTTCCAAGTAAAAGTTTACAGTCATTACTTCTTAACGGGTACATATCATTTTGGCAAATTTTAAAGATGTTAGTCATACATTCTGGCAGTTGGCCTTATAAGGCCTTAAATGTCATTATCATTTCTACTATTACTAAAGTGGTTTCAATTGGTTTCCCAGTGTAAATAATAAATATCCTTCGATCTAATGACCAAGTTGACCCTGATAATTCTATAGCCGCTCGTTTTGCATTTTTAAAAGCTTATCCCAGTATGTGTACGACTGCGTCATTCACGTATTGGAGCAATATAGGTAAAGTGAGGTAAGACTAGTGGAGTTTTGTGTTAAATTAGCGTTTGCAGCTATCAAATCCGTTTGGCTCGTCTTAATAAGGCAATGCTCTTGGATAGTTTTTGCATTGAAGATCATTGTGTTTATACCATCTCAATTCATCGTCTAAAGTAATTCCCAGTACTTTTGGCTGGTTACCTGTTTGATGTTATGATTACCAATCAGTATACCATGGGTCATGTGAGAATTGTTTCAATTTTCGTTTAGAGGGCTATTAGCATAAGATTCCAGTTTTTAACGTTTAAAATGGCTTGTTTGCTATTAGCCAGTTATTGACGTTGTGCAAATCGTTTGTTTAGTTTCACTTCTATGTCCGCAGGTGAATTACAGTCACTTGATATATTTGTGTCGTCTGCAAACATAGATGCCTCTGTTTGTTCGGAACAATGATTAGGAAGATCGTTTTATGTACAGTAGGAATAATAACGGTCCTAAATTTGATCCTGTGGGACTCCGCAACTTATCTTTTTCAGTTGAGATTTGTACATGGACTGTACATAATTGACTCCTATTGGTTAAGTACGATTTGGAAAGTTAAGGCTACCTTGCTCCAATAGTTCAAGTTTAGCAAGAGAAGGATTTTGTGGTCGACTGTATCAGATGCCTTTTTGAGATCGAAACAAGACACCATTTATTAAGCCTTTATCCATGTTGTTAAATATTCATTGATTTGTTTGCAAAACGCAGTTTCAGTAGAGTGATGTTACGACAGATTGGCGTTTTGCAATTATTTGTTGTCATTCAGAAAATTGAGAAGTTGGTTATATAAACTATTTTTCTCTAGCATTTTTGAAATTGCCGATATGACGGATATAGGTCTGCCGTTTCCGCATTCATTTTGTCACCTTCCTTATAGATATAGGCGCGGCTTGGCCTGTTTTAAGTCGTCTGGAGTATACGCGTCTAGGATCAGGTTAAAAATATAAAGCAAGGTTTCACATATGGTATAGCCTGCAGCCTTTAACAGTTTGTTGTGATTTTGTCGAGTCCTGCAGCTTTCCTAATTTTATACCATCTAGTCTTCTATAATTCTATTGAGTGAAATTTGTCTAAAATGTAAACTTGTTAAATTAGCAGTAATGTAATGAAATTAAGGTCTGTGTTACTTGCTGGTATAGTTTTGTGACTTAGGGCCTATTTCACAAAACCATTATAAACTCGTTTGCTATATTATCGTTACCAGTAATTGTTTGTCCATTAGCTGTGATCTGGTTGATTGTTGTGTAGTCGTTCTCCTGTTGAGTAAATGATTGTCAAATCTCCAGCTATCTTTACTATTTTTGCATTGTTCCAGATTTGTTTTATAATGGTGTGCTTTGCATCCCTAATAAGTTTGGTAACTTGGTTTTGCATCTTTATAGAAAGCCTCAGTATAAGCATTGAAGATTTAAATCAGCACTGCCTTTTTTTAAGGAAATCTCGATGATAGCTAGTTTTAATTTCATTATTCAACCATAGGCAATACTCGTTTCTAACTTTTCTAGTACGATGAGAGCATGGTTGTCAGAAATGAACAAATATGTCCTTCCACTCCTGCCAGGCAAGATTTGGATCAGGGTGTATGTAAAGTGGTTAAACGCTTGTACTAAATCTTGGCTTGGAATTCGTTTTCCGTTAAAATGTTTAATTGCCTTATTTCTGCATGGCATTTCCTCTGCGTGCTCCTATTTTCTACAAATATACACCAGATCATAGTCTACTTATTCCCCAAAGCAATGCTCTGGATGAAATGTTTTGGTATTGTCACTTTTGTAATTATAATGTCTATTAGTGTTTTTGTCGAGTCAGTTGTTCAGATTTGGCTTATCAATGTGTTGCTGTAGTTGTTGGATATCTAATACGATTGTCAATCGTTTGGAGTTATTATTCCCCTATAGTTGCTGTCCAGCATGTGCAGTTAAAATCACACAGCCATGATTATTTCTTTGTTTTCATTGTCAATCACTTTTGTAAAATTTTCAAAATCATTAAAGAATTCCATATTAGAGTCTGGTGGATACAAGTACTAATTAGGGCGACAGCTTTCAGACTTTTAAATTCAAAGTGATTACTCTGCATTAACTGGAATTAAGTCAGCTCTATTAGTATAGGGAATAACATCCATGGGTAGATAGCGTATATCCTCCATTGCGGTTTCTATCGCTTTCTTATCAGAGTAACAACCTGTTATTTTAACCTCAGAGTTGTCTATGGAAGTCGTCAAGTCAGTTTCGTTGATACAAATTATATCAAAGGGGTTTAGCCAGAAAAACCAATAATTCGTTTATGCGTACCTGGAAACTTACAATATTTAAATGCCCTATGTACACGAATCCTTGGAGTTTTGGGTAAACCTTTTATTCATACATGATATTATTAATATTATTATTCATTCATTTAAAAACGGTAGCCCTTCAGATTAAACTGCTTTCAAGGGGCCTTAGATATTTACAAATATGGAAAATCTATTATATACTACCATATAAAAAAAGAAAAGCCCATGCAGTGAATACTATATATAAAACTTAAATGAATCACGTATATAATCCTAGAAATAGTATGTTATGTTAACCTCCAGACCTTAAAATTACTCCTGATCAATTACTTTCCGGATCTCTCCAAATTGGTGAAGAAATAGGATTAAATGAAGTTACTATGGAGAGTTTCGGCGTTGTTATACATCATTTGGAAGATTGCTCCATGACGCAGCACTGATATGAAAACGATTTCTCTGGTTCACTTGTGGTTTTTCCATAAAGTTTACAGTCATTACTTCTTAACGGGTACATATCATTTTGGTAAATTTCCAAAGATGTTAGTCATATGCCCTGGCAGTTGGCCTTAAGTACCTTAAATGTCATTATCATTTCTTTCTTAAGAGTGGTTTCAATTGGTTCAGTGTAAAAATACAATATATCCTCTGATCTTACTTCGTAAGTTGACTCTGGTGATAATTCTAGCCTGCTTGCATTTTAAAAGCTTGTCAGTATGTGTGCACGACCGCCGTCAATCCCACTACTGGAGCACAGGTAAAGTGAGGTAAGACTAGGTTGCAGATGTTAATTAACACGTCTCTTGGCTAACAAATCGTTTGCCTGTCTTAATAAGGCAAATGTTCTGGATAGTTTTTTGCATTGAAGATCATTGTGTTTATGCCATCTCAATTCATCGTCTAAAAGTAATTCCCAGTACTTTTTATTGGTTAATTACTGATGTTATGATTACCAATCAGTATATACATGCACAAGTGTGAGAATTGTTCACTCCTTTCGTTTAGAGGCTATTAGCATAAATTCAGTTTTTTAACGTTTAGCAAGCTTGTTTATATTAACCAGTTATTGACGTTGTGCAAATCATTGTTTAGTTTCACTTCCTATGTCCGCAGGTGAATTACCAATGCTTGATATATTTAAATATCTGCAAACATAGATGCCCCTGTTTGTCTGGAGATAGTTAGAAGATCGTCGTACAATGAGAATACAATGTCCTAAGTTTGATCCCCTGTGGACTCCGGGCAACTTATCTTTTCTAGTTGGGAATAAATTGGACTTGTATATAATTGACTTATTGGTTAAGTACGATTTTATTAGGTTATGGCCACACCCCTTTAACTCCGTATATTCAAGTTTAGCAAGAAGGATTTCGTGGTCGACTGTATCGAATGCCTTTTGAGATCAAGAAACAAGACACCATTTATTAAGCTTCTTTATCCATTCATTAAATATTCATTATTGTTTCGTAAAAGAGCAGTTTGTGCAGAGTGATATTTACGGGAAGCCAGATTGGCGTTTTGTAATTATTTTGTTGTCATTCAGAAATTGAGAAGTTGGTTATAAACTATTTTCTAGCATTTTTTGAAATTGCCGATATGACGGATAGGTCTGTAATTTCATTCATTTTTGTCACCTTTCCTTATAGATAGGCGTAACCTTAGCTGTTTTAAGTCGTCTGGAAGTAATACTTCAACGTCTAGATCAGTTAAAATATAAAGCAAGAAGTTTCACATATGGTATAGCCTGCAGCCTTAATGAGTTTGTTTGTGGATTTTGTTTATCCTGCAGCTTCCTAATTTTATACTCATCTAGTCTTCACATAATCTTCTATTGGTGAAATGGTCTAAATGTAAACTTGTTAGAATTAGGCAGTAATATATTAAGTGGGTCTACACACGCTGGTATAGTTTGGTGTGCTTTAGGGCCTATTTCTACAAAAAAAAAATAATTATTAAACCTGTTTGGTTATATTATCGTTACCAGCAATTGCTTGGTCCAATAACTGTGATCTGCTGATTGTTGCTAGAAGCCGTTCTCCTGTTGAGTAAAATGATTGATAAATCTCCAGCCATCTTTACTATTTTTGCATTGTCCTGTAGATTTGTTTTATAACAGTGGCGTGGCTTTTGCATCCCTACAAGTTTGGTAAACTTGGTTTTGCATCTTTTATAAGCTCCCGGCATAAGCAGAATTTAATCACACTGCCTTTTTTAAGGAAATCTCTGATGATAGCTAGTTTTTTTAATTTCATTATCTGAACCAAGTGGGCAATACTCGTTTCTAACTTTTCTAGCAATGACAGGGAGTATGGGGCTGTCAGAAATAGACAAAATATGTCCCTTCCACTCCTGCCAGGCAAGACTTGGATCAGAATTGGTATGTAGTAGTTAAACGCTTGTGCTAAATCTTGCTGGAATCTGTTTTGGCAAATGTTTAAATTCAGTTTTGTTTCTCATTTATTTGCATTTCTCTGGGTACTTATTTTCCTGGTTAAATATACACCAGATCATGGTCACTTATTCCTAAAGCAACTACCCTGAACTAGATGTTTCGGTACAAGGCTTTTTGTAATTATAGCGTCTATTAGTGTTTTTTGCTGAGTCAGTTGTCTGCTAAGGACAATGTGTTGCTGTAGTTGGTAGATATCTAATAGTCATCCAATCGTTTGAGTTGTTATTCCCAGAATATTGTCATGTCACAGTTAAAATCACCTATTATGATTATTTTTGTTTTCATTAATAATCACTTTTATGAAATTCTTCAAAATCATTAAAGAATCTCCATATTAGAGTCTGGTGGACGATACCAAGTACTAATTAGAACTGGCTTAGCTTTATTTTTAAATTCAAGACAAATTGCCCCATTAACTGGAATTAAGTCAGCTCTATTAGTATAGGGAATAACATCCCTTAGGTAGATACAGCTGCCACTCCTCCTCCATTGCTTCTATCCTTTCTTATCAAATCAAATCTGGTATTTCCAACCTCAGAGTTGTCTATGGAGTCGTCAAGTCGAGTTTGCTGATACAAATTATATCATGCGGGAGTTTAGCCAGAAAAACCAATAATTGTTTTTTATGTTTTACCAAACTTGGCAACATTGAACGTTCTATTTTGAATCCCTTGAGTTTTGGGTAAACCTTTTCATTCATGTTTATGAAACACATAGGGCCATTTATTGCCACGGATTGGCAGTTAGGTTATCAATTTTTCGATTGGAACTTTTCTACAATCAAGTATTTCTGGATACTGTTATCTAACTACATTTGACGACGATAAAGTGTGATAAATCGGGCAGAGAAGCGGCGAGACATTGCACTGGCGCGATAATTGGGCAAAACATCGCTTCTATGATTTCGAAGATAAAATACACTGCACTGCTCCAAAAGCTGACGAAACTTGGTTTAATTATTCTTTAGTCAACTATCATTATGTTCAAGTATAATTTGTGGATAATGTGTGTGAGCCTCAGTGATAAAAAGCGAATAAAACGGCAAAATATGGCTGAAATCGTGTTTTGGCGTGCGGTAAGTGAAATAAACTGTATTGTATTCAACTTAACAATATCAACCCTCATGAAATCTATTATTATTATATTGGAATAAGTATAGTTTTTGATCCTATGACGAAAATTTGTAGGAAATAAGAAAACATAGACTTGCCAGGTGAATGAGTAATTTGATGCATAATTAGCAGTTGACCTGGGATGGTGCATAGTCATTTTCTTGTAAAATATGATACTTAGACAAATTTCACCCTCCAGTGATCACCCCTAAAAGCAAGCATTCTAAACACGAAAAGCACTTCAGAAAGTCTGTAGCTTTGATGGTTCAGGAGATGGAGCTATGTCGGCAGTGCCGTTTCTGGGCGTGGTCATTTTCAGGACTTTCGCACCGGATTCGGGTTTTGGCACACATGCCATGTTGACCGCCATGGTCATTTTACCCTAAAACAGTTGAGATAATCTGTCCTAGATGAAATGCATACAAACTCATATACAGGTCCTAGACTACACTTGGAAAACATCGATTTACTCAAGTTTTACAGCAGTTAAAGCAATGACTAAAAGCTAAAATAGACTTCAATACTTGGACTTTAGTACAAAACAAGTTTTGGGACTGTCGAAATGTTTTAAAGTAGCTTTTTATGAAGTTGAAGAGCTAAGTTTGCTTCGGCACGTTCATATATTTGCCATTTTTTCGTATACAAAACTGTTACCCCTCGAATTTTTGCTGCAACTAAGTGTAGAGCAGTGAGAACTATCCAGAAAACCGGGAACAGTTATTTTAAATTGAAGCCTTCGGATGAAAAAATGACTTTTCTTGCTCATTTTCGCTCAAAAACAAACTTTTGATGGAATTTTCCACTCCTCGAAACTCTCCGTAGTCTTTTTGAAAGTGCGTTTTCCCCGCGCGTTTCCCGCGCTTAGCTTCAAATTGGCTTCATCCAATCACAGGACTTGATCACTGGATTAAGGCCGTTTTCCATTACGGTCGCTTTGCTCGCGTAGGCGAAGCGAGCTTGCTTTTTGGCATGCCCAGTTGGTGTCTTGTGTAAGAGGTTTACGTCCGTTCGCGGACACGCGATTGAAGTTAAAATGTTTTCAACTTCCCATGCAGGCGAACTCGCGCGTTCACGAGTATCCACAGAAACAACGTCGCTTCGCCCGTGCGGGCAAGCGATCGTAATGGCAAACGGCCTTTAGGAGGGTCTGAATGGTCCTGTAAATTTAGGCTTGTTTACCCATAGATAGCAATGGCTATGTTATGGCTTTAATTTGGGTTTTTTTATAAATAGGTCAAAGATGTTCGCCTACCAAGAGAATCTGATAATGGCAGACTGAAAGGTTTCGGCTACGCAGAATTTGATGACGTTGATGTATTTTTAAGAGCTCTACAGTTAGATGATGAGGTATGGATGTTACTGCTTGAGATTTATTATATGGATATGAGTGAAATACTGGAAAATATGCCACTGATATTTTCCATATTTCACTAGTGAAATATGAAAAAAATATTTGACGCGTGTGTTTTCCCCACGCTAATTCCCGCCATTTTGTCTTTTCTGTTTTGTATCACAATGTGGCAACTTCTCGACAGTTTGTCAATAATCCATATAATAAAAAGAACATTTAACGGTGGCTTTGGAAATATGACTTTTTTATTTTCTCGTGTTAAAAACAATATTTTACTCCCTCGCTGCGCTCGTTCGTAAAATATTGTTTTCACCACTCGAAAATAAAAGTCATATTTCCGCGCCACCGTTAAATATCCTCTATATATTGATATAGGGATTCTCCATATTTTAGTTTGCTTGATATGGCAATGAAATACTGTACATTTAAGACCTCGCAAGCGATTAAAATACTGTATTTTCAAAGATGGCAGTCTCAGCTGAGTCATAATATAAAGCTACCTCTTCAACATAGCTAAAATCATTCCAATCTAGTGAAATTATTCCATTGACCAACGTCCGAACTGTACACAAATATGAACAAATAATAAAAGGATTGTGGATTTTTTCTCTACTATTGCAGTTTAAAAGGAAGGCGAATATGAGTTGATGTTGCAGGACAATCACAGGGAGCGGTAAGTACATGACATGTACAGTGTATCTTTATTGTATTGTTCACGCAATAATGTAACATGAACTTACCAATACAAATTGAATTCAGTACATTACATGTATAGATCAACACTTGACGTTTTCTTCAGATAAAGAAAAAGACAGTAGAGGACGCGATCAACCTTCGGAATCCGATGGGGATTGGCGTTCTGCGAGAGGCTCTGCTCCTCCTCCTGGACGGGACTCGAGAGACATGGAGGGTCGGGATCAGAAACGAGGATTTGGGAACGATTCTGGCAAAAGATGACCGAGCTGATGACAGAGAGTGGAGGTCATCTGGGGATAGGAGGTGATGTTGGTGATCGAGATGGAGGCAGAGGTGGTGGATTTGGAAGTAGGGATAGGATGGGTACAGAGGTGGCTTTGATCGAAATAGAGGTGGTGGGTTTGGAGGTGATAGATATGGTGACAGGGATAAATATGGAGAGAGGGATGGTTATGGTGATAGAGATGGTTTTCAAGTAGAAGAGGAGGATTTGGTGGTCGTGATGGTTGTGATGATAGAGGATATGGTGGAAGAGACAGGAGGTTTTGGAGATAGGAAGGGTTTTGGTGATAGGGGTATGGTGATCGAGATAAGGGCTTTGGTGAGAGAGGATTTGGTAATAGAGACTGGGGATTTGGTGATCAGGATGGAGGTTTGGTGACAGGGATAGAGGCTTTGGTGATAGGGGCAGGGATTTGGTGATAGGACAGAGGATTTGGTGATAGGATAGAGGATTTGAGTGATAGAGGGTATAATGTTAAAGAACCTGGTGATCGTAGAAGAGATTACGGAGATATTCGTGAAAGAAATGACGATGGTAGAGAAGATGAACCGTCAAAGGAGACAAAAAGATGAAACAAGGTTTGTTGTTTGTTGTTGTCTGTACTACAGTACATTCCGCCATATATTTTGTGGTGTTACTAGATGAGCTTTGATATACAGTAAGTTGGAAATTGTTCTACAGTAGCTGATAAAATAGCTATCATGTGTTCATTGATGGATATTCACCGGATCAAAACACTCAAAATTACCAACTCTTACTTGCCAACTCGTGACAGTTACAGTGGCGACATCAATATTCCATTTTGTCTAAGTTACCGCACGAATATGTGAAAAATGTTGAGCCGGTATTTGTTACAATTGGTCAATTTACTCAAGAGTGGTTTACATGCGAAGGTTTTCGACAAAATGTATTCCTGGTTTGCCCATATTAAGAGAAACATGACAAAGAAACAGTTTTCCAGTTTGCTCTGGACCCTGTTCCTTACAGAAATTTGTGTGTTTCTTTTCCTTCTTTTATTCATTAGTTAAAGAACCACGCACAAGAATATGCTCGTAAGTTTTCAATTTCTGTTGCATACTATAACAATTGTTGCATGCGTAGTCGAGATTGGACTGTGCAAACCAAAATATTACTTTCTTTAGACCGAATGATAAAGAGGAAAGAAACGGCGGTGAACGAAGGGAGGAGACTCGACCTTGTAAGTGTGACTGTGCATGCCTGCCAAATATCGATAATTATTAAGTTCTCACCAGCATGAAAAGTCCAAAAGTAGAATGTCGAACGCTGGCACTTCGCCAGTGAGTTAATAGGAAGATACCATTGTAGGAAGATTACAGAAAGATACACATAATAGGTATAATTGTTTTATAATATAGACAATATGTCAATAACTGCATCCATAGACTTTTCTGAATTGTATAATATTTTGACAGTTTGTTCAGCCACAATGCGTGTCGCAACTTGATCTAAAACGTTCAAATTTTTTTGTGATGTTTTTGTTTTATGAAATGTGAAATGGTTTCTAAATATATCTAAAGTTTTTAAGCAAAATATGTGCTTGTTGACTGAAAATTTATTTGTCTTTATCTCTGCTCTTTTGGTTTTATCTCTTCAAAAAATCTATATTTACACATATTAGGGATTATATAAGTACTATTTACAACATGAGCGGCAGTGTTGTATCGGATATACAAACTCGAGCCGAAGGCGAGCGTTGTATATCCGATACAACACTGCCCTCATGTTATAAATAACTTCAGAAACTCTTGATGAGAACATTCGTATTCTTCAACAATTTAAAATAAATGAATGATATTTGGTGAGAAAATTGAACTTAAAGTTTATGTAAATAAGCATGATTCTGTATCAGATATACAAACTCCTTCACGCTGATGATTTCTTTTGTGTTTTGTTCATGAATTATTAAAGAGTTTTACAAATCTATTTGTGAACATGTAAACCATTGCTGGGAGGTTTTTCGTTGTTTGTATTCCTATTAAGGCTATAAAAACTTGCTGTTTTCTAGTTCGCAAAACTCCAGTAGTTTTTGTGCCACCATTTTGCTTTCGTTATTCACTCATTTCACTGTATACGAGCTGATATACGGCGAGTAGCTCAACCAGTCAGATTGCAGAATGCTCATATGCAGTGGATGGCTAATGGCCCTGGCCTTACTAATATTCAATATAAATAAAATTGGTTTTAGTTTAGTTTATGTTTAGTTTAGTTTAAAGCTGCAAAGCCAACACGTAACGAATTGACTGAACTGGACATGTATATGTCTGATATTTTCTGCTTTATTTTACTTTAGCAACCAGAACGACCGCGTTTGCAACAAACCTCGGTCTAAACCAAAAGATGACGATAAATCCAGTGACACGAAAAGTTCTGCGTCATCCGCAATATTTCAATTGGAGCAAAACCTGTCGATACAGCGACGAGAGAAAATGAAATCGCCGCTCGGCTGGAAAAGAAAATTCTGGAAAGGAATCGCGAAGTTGCTGACGGGAAAGCTGGTGATCGTCGTAGATTTAAATCCACGGGTAGCGAGATGGCGAGAAGAAGTTTGAGAAGGGGTAAGAAATCAATAATGCAGAGTATCGTGGAAATACACCGGCCTTTCCACTTGTACAATTGTGTTTATACTTTCAGAAGTTGTAGTGTATTTATTATTTCTTCCCCGTTTATAAAAATTGCGTTGGAAAAATTGTTGGGCAAACCTGCTTCAAACTTACCCTGGTCGAACCCGAGTAAAGACCATTTGCACTTCAAACGCCGGTTAGAGTTAACTCGGGCAAGCTCGAGGGTTATTTTTCTTAGTGTGAAAAGGGCTTATCGATCTTGATCCGCATCCTCAATTATTAACACACATAATATTAATATAATACACATATATACACAGTATTATTATAATTCACATATATTTAATTCGTCAAATTACCAAATCGTGCATTTTAAATGCGATTTTTACATGCAGTCATTCGCCATCTACTGTGAAACGACCAGATGAACTTGGTGATACAGAAGTAGGTCGTGATGGATCTAGGGCAGATAGAGGACGTGGTCGTGGAAAGAGTCCAGGACGAGGTGGAAAGCGAGAAACAAAGGCCGTTGAACCGAAGAAGTACGAGGAACCAGAAGTTAAGGTACGAGTGGATTCTGAGCTAATTTAAAAAAGTATCTTTAGTATAACAATTTTATGATAGCGAGTACAATTAGCGAGTGCATTTGGACATCTCACTCGACAACACACAATGTTAAGGCTTTGCGCGCTTCTTATTTCATTATCTCCCTGCACCACACTGCTTTGTTAATATCTTTCGACTCTATCCAGATTCAATCCGATTTAAATCAAGTTTAAGTTGACAATACAATGTTGCGTTTTTTCTGTGAATAAATGGACTCTATTCCTCTGAGATAGAGTTTAAACATCGTGCCATCGCAAAATAACGTTTCTAAGTTAATTTGTCGTTGAATTTGTGTTCTCCCAAGTTCCCTTGGTAGCTCAATTGCATAGCTCAATTGCCGCGTTTCGAGTCATCTTTATGTTGACAATAGAGTTTTGGGTTTTACTATGAACTTTTTATGATTTTTATTTTAAGGTGTGGGCAGCGAAGAGCAAGTTCTCTGCACTTCTTGATGCTGACGACAATGATGTTGACTTGGGAAGTGATAATGATCAGGAAGGTGAAGACAGAGAAGGAAAAGAAGTAGAAGGAGAAACCATACAAGATGACGGTAAAGTGGAAAACGATGGCGAGGAATTGGCAGTGGATACGAAAGAAAATGAAAAGGAAAATAATGAAAATATAGGTGAAGATAGTAAAGAAACAGAAACGCAAAATGTTGAAGAAGATGAATGACAATAGCAACAAATAAACACATAAATAGAGAAGGACATGCAACTATTAGTAAATTTTCAAAGGACAGTACCTGATGAATGCTGGACTTTGTGATCTGCGAAGAATAGACCAGCCAGTCTTCGATTCTGTTCAGAATAGGTCTTTGCAGGAGTGGGCGCTTTTCATGACATTGAAGCTAGCCTTGGCCAAACTAGGAAAAATTGTTGCGGAAGCATTGCTTCCTGGCCATGTTTCCCAAAAGTGTGCACGCTACGAGACATTGTTTCCACAACAATACTCACACTTCGGAAACAAAATATTTTTGGAAAACATTTGTTTCCGCAACAATGTTGCCAAGGATGGGCAAACAGTGAAGTTATATATTTGGATGTCCTGCGAAAGGCCTGTTTTGTAATAAACTATACGTTAGTATAGAAATTCACAATAATATCGTACAGTATATAAATTGTATGGATTTTAACTTTACCAACCAGGATACCCATAGCCTCTTTTCCACTCTGCGGGAAGTTACTGTCAGCTTGAATAATATAAAGTCCCAATTTTCGAGTAACTACCGTATGTGTTGGATTATACCACCGAGTGAAAAGAGCTGTAAGATCAGATGTTGAATTATTATTTATATTTTTATCATATAGGAATATTATTTTAACTGAGGAGTATTAATAATAATATTACTCGCGTTTGGCATGCTACATTGTTTTAATAGGAAATAATTAAAATTTCCTCTCATGAAAACACTTGATAAATTGTGTTTGAAAATACACAAGCCCTGGCCCTGACCTGATTTCTTTTCGGATTCAAAGTACAACATAAAATTCACTACCTGTAAAATCAACATCAGGCAACATTATTAGTGCATGCGGGGTATTCACTATTCAAAATCATTCTCTGTATTGTTCAAGAGTACATGTAACATTCGTATTGCATGCATTGTGCACGAAGTAGTAAATAATTATGTATGTTGAGTAAATAATATTTGTACAGAATTTGCACTATTCACTGTAACTGCTTTGGTTGTCCATTTCTATATCGAGCGTAAGCTTTTAACTATTTTTACATTAATCAGTAGCTTCTGGCCTCACTCCGAACCACAGGCACAGCAGTGTCAGCACTCTGTAACCATGCTGCTACATCAGTTTAGAACTGAAATAACTTAACACACAATATACATTCTGACTACAAACAACATTTCGAATGTCATTCTACTCGTCTCCCTCAAACATTTTTGTTGATTCTTTCAAACTTTAAATTATTCATCGAAGTTGTATCTGCTTCAGAAACTTGGTACTTCCGGTATATCATGCCTATGTTCGTCTACATAGACGAACTTAGGTGTGTAGTTCGTCCATAGTTAACATATACTGTAGAGATAACATGTTAGCAAACTCGTCAAATTAAAGCAGCTAACAATTGAATGGGTTTTATGTGCTGTCAGTACCTGACCCAAATGCACAAATCTTTTATTTTACATTCATTAATATTTCAGAAACTCTCGGTTTGGAAGTTAAGTCAAACATTTCCTAACCATGTTATCTCTATAATAATAACTATGAAGTCGTCTTGACGGATGACCAAATCTACGTGTATAAATACGGCATTAGACGTTCATTAGACGAACTATCGGGAGAAAGCCGATACATCGCTACTTATAGCGGGGACAGTTATTCTCACTAGTTTTGTCTGGATGGTTCGTCTCGTGTTTCGACTAAGACGGATGATCTGTCAGACGGATGATTCGTCTTGACGGATGATCCGTCTCTAGTATCATCCGACCAATGTTTCTTTGGTGAGAGGAAGCCCTAATTGCGGAGTGCCGAAGGCTAAACTGCGATAAATATTATATGAGGTTCAGTCTCGTCTGAACTGGTTTAGGGGTCGCGCATATCAGATCCATGACAAAAACCCCGCGAGCCAAAAACCCCACTGACAAAAACCCACTGACACCAAGCCCCACTGACAAAACCCCTGATAAAAACCCCAATTGCAAATTCAGACAAAAAACCCACATTCTACGTTTTCATATTATTTTCAATAAAAAAGTTGTGGTTTCGCCACTGTTATTAACGAACATCTGGTGATGTTTCATCTGATGTGATGTTTCAAACAATAAGGAATTTAATGGGAATTTAATGGAATTTAATGCGACTTTAATGAAATTGCGTTGAGTATTTGCATTCCCTAGAAGTGAGTCATCGATTGAATAATACTATATAAAAAGCTGCTTTACATTCTCAATTCTGTTACAAACAACTCCCAATCATGGAAGTCATTCGGAGCAACAAAGGCGGTTTCATATTTTAATATTTCATATTTTAAAATTAAAAAGATTGAAAAGAATTGGAGAATGTGGAGTTTTTGTCTGAATTTGTGGTGGGGTTTTGTCAGTGGGGCACATCGATAGGAGATTTATGTCAGTGGGGTTTTTGTCAGTGGGGTTTTTGTCAGTGGGGTTTTTGTCAGTATCCCGCGCATATCGCATTACGCATGTTGGCCGCCATTACTCTGGCCAGTCAATTGCTTTTTCTGGCCAATCAGCACGCTGAACTGGCTGGTCCGCCATTACTCTGCATGGCCAGTAAACTGCATATTTTTGCATAAAAAACCGAGGACACGTTGCACCATGAGTGGCCCTTCTGTATAGATCTTTATTCTGTGGCACAGGCTCGCCGAAGGCACGAGCACAGAATAGAGATGAGAGAGTCGGAGGATGCCCGGAAAATTTTAAATCTAGAGTCTCTGAAATGCCATTTCCTGGACTTTGGGGAAGATTTACAAATTCTGACTGTCAGAAAACGACATTTTAATATATCAAGAAAGAATATATATTTTGTTGTTGCGTTCATGCATTTTCGTTTCTCAGAGTCTTCCTGTCAATTTGTTTTGCTCTACCGTCTGAGCTTGGCTGCCTGAGGCCCCTTTGGGCCATTTGGGTTGGAGGCGAGGAGGGAACAGATACTACAATGCATTGCATCTCATTAATATCCACATTTGTATGATTTTCAAAGTCAAAAGTTAGGTGCTCGAAACAATAAGCGTTGAGCCAATTAGCTTTTTAAACAGAAACGGGTTGTTCTTTATATTAGTACTTTAAAACCTTTAAATAGCTCCACTAAATCGAGGAGTAATCGCGGTTTGAAAATTTTGCTGTATTCTAACGCAGATGGCGGAATAGACCGTGCATTGTGACTGGTTATGGCGCGAGGAATCTTGTGTAATGATGCACTATTTTATATTGCATTAGAAACACTACGCTTATATGTTGCTATATATTTTGATTCTCCTGTTTAATACCTGCAATATATATTTAACTGTAACTGACTGTATTTTTCTATTCTTTTTTATTATAGAATTCGGGAAAAAATGGAATCTTGACGACAAATAGATGTTTATAATATTATTGGACATATTATTGATGAGGAAAATGATATATATAATATGAGATAACGAGAAAACCTGTGACTGGAAGTCACGAAGAGTTGCACGTACGGAGAATTCATCATCCAGTTTCGAGCTTTGTTTCAGAGTCCTGGAATGTCACCAAAGGTGCAAAATTATACAAAGGTTTCATTTATATGCACTATGCTGTATATATACAGATAAAATACAGTACAACTGTTGTTCAACTGAAAGCTTATTTCTTTAATAATTGAATGTAGAATCGGTTTTATTTAGAAGTTTCCTAGTAGAAAGATATCCAGAAAGAGGAAACTTAATACTCCCACAAAGAAGTCCCCAGTAAAATTTCATCAATGGACCTTTTTGAGGAAGACAAGGCATTTGTTGAGTTCATAGTGATTGCCAAAACAGATCCAAAAATATGGAAAAATGTCTGTTGGAGAGTGGCCAGCATTTGGTAAAAAGAACAGTTTCTGGGACGATGGTGCCAAACATATTAGTGGTACTTCTTCTTAAACATTCTCTTATCAAGTAAGTTAATGCTACTGTTAGATGTCTAATTCATTAATATATATATACAGGATTTCAGAATTAGTTCAATACAGACTGTTGTGATAATAAATTAGCAGGCGTGTGAATGTGGATTTTAAGTTGTCTGTTATTGAAATTGTTCTAAAATTTGACCGCTGCTGAAGCGTAAAGTCATAGTAACCTAGCAAGCTCATAGTGCACCCAGCTGCCGCCGGCTTATTTTGAAAGCCCCTTAGTAAGACTGCAGGCTGATGTTTTTTAAATATTGATTCAATCAGGTGATATGATGTTACTTCATTCTTGTGTTCATGCCTTTATATAGATTGCCGTCATGCGATCACACGGCAACTGTTGGTGTACAGGAAAAAAGTTTGCAACATTGGAAGATGCCTGAAATCCATTATGGTTTGATGATTATCTGACAGTTTAAAGCAGAACTAGTGATTGATAAGAGGCCACCACCACCTCAGCACCCCCATCAGACTACCACCCTTGGCACCACCACCACCCTCAGCACTCCCACCACCCTCGGCAACTCCACCTCAGACCAAACACCTCGGCACCACCATCACCACCTCACCCCCTGCACCACCACCTCGGCACCCCCTACCAACACCACCCTCTGCACCACCACGAACAGTCAAGTGATGCCCAACCATCACTTCTATGATTGTTCAAAGGCCTAATTAACGAGTCATTCACGCGGTAATACATGAGATACAGCTTGTGATTGGTTGTTGTACTACGCCATAGAAGACACATACGCTATGTATTCACCATGCTCTCCAGATGGTATGTTATATAACACCTATTTGTCATGATATAATAAAAAGGGAAAAAACGAATATCAGTGGCATTACGCCCACATAATTTTTCATTAATATAAGTAAATACTATTGGCCAGCTTTAAATCATATAATGACCAATTTTATCAGCTTTTTACGTGACACAGTTCTGTGCGCCTGGGTCCTGATACTGTATTATCACATCCTCAACCAATGAAACAGTGCAGATATACATCATAGAGCCGGATTTTCTGGGCCATGATATGCACCCACAGAAATCCCCCTGCCAAATAGAAATTTACAGGAGCGATGTAATATGATTGAAATAAAGTTTAATTCCTGTTACACCTCCTGAGCAAAATTGGAAAATCCATCTATGAGCAAAATATAGACAGTGAATTGTTTCTTTCAAATCAGTTATGACTTATGGAGGTTGTCCAATTTCTCACCCAGGTTGTTAATTAGGTAGACAATATAATAACATACACACAGTGAATTTTTTTATGAAAAACAATTTATTCCTTTCATAAAATTCAAGTTACAAATCATATCATACAATTACAGTAGACCTCTGAAATAAGAAATGCATAGGCAAATGTTTAAGAAATGTTGCACCATTTTCATTCAACTAAAACACATGGGAAGAATTAGGTTGATTAAGAAAAACAAAAAAGATAAAAACACAATATACAATATTCTAGTAATCTATATCACTGTTATAATTGTTTCTTGGATCATCTCTGTCCCATGGTCCACTTTTCACAATCAGCAATGCTGTGGGCATGTATGTGAGAGTAATGTATTTTCCTGGGAGCATATCTTCTCTTTTAAACTTTCAAGAGAAACTGATTGTACTGCTTCTTATGCATAGCTCCGCTTAAGTTTAGGTATTTTGTTCAACCGGCACAATAAACCCAATAACATGCCAACTTGTTGTTGTGAAAAATTGAAAATTTCAAAGCATTTTGGCTTCTTAACATTGTCTGGTTCATAGATTCCATACAATTGGAAATCAAGCTTTGTTTATCTCTCTTTGGCATATGCAGCTTGTAATTAACGCAGAAGCTGAACAACATGAATGAATTTTTCAAAATTAGCATTTTAAATTCAATATGTCGCGAATGTATTTACACAGTACATTTTAGGTGTACAGTTCAATACTTTTCTAAATTTGCTATAACTTTGAAGTGCTAGATTGATTTTGTAAAGCTCTGGTGTTCAACCCTAGGAGAGGGCTGTTTGAAAGAGTACCCCAGGAGGAGGGAAATTAAGCACTTTTAAACACACCAAAGTCCCGGATGGCCGATGAGGGGGTGCATAACTCTCATTAACAGTATCCGGATCTCTGAGGTTGGAACTGCTTCAGAAGGTGTTGGCAGAATATCAAAATTCCATATGTATAAACATAAAAGACAAGATTTTGTCCTTTTTCATCTCAGCCGAGGATCGTTGAGGTCCGAGAACTACAAGATATGAGAACAATATTGGTAGTGTAGTAAAGACTAAAATTGTAGTAAATAGGCAACAAAATAAAGTCTTCTCTATAACTTCTTTATAGTAACTGGATTCCCAGCCATAAAAATGCATATAAATTTGAAAAAATAGACAGCACAAATATTATATTATGCCAACGTTGGTTCAAGACGTTGGTTATCAGAGTATGAATCATATACAAGCCCAGAAATCTGAAATTAAAAAGCAAAAAACGGGCTTTGATGACAGGCGAAGCCTGAAAGTCAAAGTGAAAGTAACCTATAATTGCTTTCAATATTTGCTTTTATTTCTAATACATGAGTATTATTTTGTAATTTGTAATACGTTTCACTGGATTAAAACAAATACCTACCTTAAAAATACAACTGGAATGTGATTCAATCTGTACGGACTACTGCAATCGGCGAACATTTCGTCAACTTTTTATGCCATTAACAGTTGTTGGACAAATAGCGATTCTTCTGATGTCCAAACTATCCAAAAACTGATGTGAATCTCACGACATTCAAACTGAACACACGATAACCCATTGGGAATCCAGCAGACATAGGCTCCGCGATACACAACAATGAACAAAAAGAAGCTCATGTCCTTCCAAAACTGAAGTCTTTATGGCCGCGAATTGGGCTTTATAAAATCCGCCATATCACTTGTGTTGATAGCGACAGCTGCCGAATAATGAGCGCGCTCGTCCGAAAATGAATAATATATCCATCGCAAAAGCATCACGGTGTCACCTATTCCTCCCCGAGTTCGCCCGGTCTGAACCCATAGTAGTTACGCCACTGCCTCACTGTAAATCGTGATGACATTATCACCAAAACGTTTGATCAACTGTACATTTCCATTCATCATTTTAATATGAAACTTGAATTTTTAATATGAGACCCGAAAAAGGTGTCAAGCAAAAGCTAAAACCATAATCAGACAATCTTTACTATTAAATATCAAAAAATAATTTTTGCACGCAATATTGAACGCACAAGAGCACGCTAAAGTTGGAATACCTTTTTTATACACCCTGTCAATTGTCATACAAGAAAACTACATGCATAAAATACATTATTTTGTCAATTTTACCAGCTGCATTATTGGGCATTTTAATGCGAAAGTTATTACTCCAGTTAACTATTGAGCTCACTGGGTCAAATTGTAAACAAATATGGCGGCTTGAATATAAAGTTTTGTACATAGGTTTTGTAATTTGTACCACTGCAGGTTTTGTACAAATTTGTATCGTTCGTTGAAATGAAGATCTTTTTCTACATTGGTCACTAAACAAAGTGAATATTCATTCTGCAGATGCCGTGGTATCTCATTCTATCTATTGTCTAATCTATTTCCTTCAAGTCCAACTTCCAAGCCCGATCCAAGGTACGTACGGATTAATAATATGAGAATGATTATTTATTAATATGATATTTAAATAATGTGATATATTAATATCAAACAAATTTTAATAGTGAATAGATATACATTTCAAGATAATTAAATATTAAAAGTGCAGATACCTGATTTCCCTACTGTAGAAGGAAAAACGAAAATGATGATATCAAATGTAAAGAAGTTACAACAATCGAAATTTTTTGCTGCCATTGCTGATTGCTCCATGGCATTTTCATATATGGTGTGCTAATATGACCAACTCCGTCCTGCGGAGGATCTCGATTAGGAAGCCCTTCAGGTACAGTCTGGCTATATTCTATATTAATACAATTTTATTACAAAGTCTTATTATACAGTATGTTGCCCAATTTCCGGACAGTGAATATTTCATTCACTATATTCTACTTTTTAAGATTGCTAGGAACATTGAAACCTAATTAACAGATGTCGAACACCCAGTGGTCTGTTGAACACCCAGTTTCCGAACAGCTAATCCAGTATATGGACACATAATTTTTGTAAATATCAGACTTGACTTATATGCAATGAAAAAATAATCAAAATACATAATTAGGTATTAAAATGCTCATAATTACTGAACTTGGGAGATTGAACCTTTTATGTCCTGAAATGGTGTGGGTGAGATTAGCCTGCATAGCCGCCCCTCATTGGAGCGGGAAAAGAGAGAGAGAGAGGGGACGAAAGTGGATTGGGATAAGAGGGCTTTCAAGGCTGAATGCTGTTTAATTTTTGAACGACGAATTTGATTGGTCAACACCAAGTATTGATTGACATGTTTACAACAAGCAAATACATTTTTTCATCTTGATTGACACGTGGAATTCACAGAAGTAGACACATTTCTTTCTGCTCAGGTTTCCACTCAGGTAGACTTTTGTTGGTCAATTTTAACAAGCCCTATAAGACATTTAAACTTAGTCACAAAAGCTGGGTTCACAGAAAGCCTCTTAGTTACTAATATAAGTGAAAAGTCAGGAGTCAGAACAGGATGCAGCAATGTCAGTTACCTCCTTTGGAAAGAAATGGAAAATACTAGTGCAAATGTTTCATACATATTTCTCCTTGCAATTCATGTTACAGTTAGTACAAAGTTTAAATTATATCTTGGGAGGGTATGTTCCTCCCCTGCCCATCCCTCTCACAGGCCAGTGCTTTGCTCATGCCTCCAAGACCTGTGGTAACCATAACTCTGATTATTATTATCAACTTTATTTCAAGTCTTAGAGGTACTTACACATAACAGTAAACTGATAAACCAGTGGCCCTCCAACAATGCAGTGGCCTTCCCATATAGCTACAACCATAATCTATAACCATATAGCTACAGCCATAATTTCCATATAGCTACAACCATAATTTCCATATAGCTACAGCCATAATTTTCCATATACTTCAACCATAATTTCCATATAGCTACAACCATAATTTCCATATAGCTACAACCATAATTTCCATATATAGCTACAGCCATAATTTCCATATAGCTACAACCATAATTTCCATATAGCTACAACCATAATTTCCATATAGCTACAACCATAATTTCCATATAGCTACAACCATAATTTCCATATAGCTACAATTACCATAATTTCCATGCATATAGCTACAATTACCATAATTTCCATGCATATAGCTACAACCATAATTTCCATATAGCTACAACCATAATTTCCATATAGCTACAACCATAATTTCCATATAGCTACAACCATAATTTCCATATAGCTACAACTTCCATAATTTCCATGCATATAGCTACAGCCATAATTTCCATATAGCTACAACCATAATTTCCATATAGCTACAATTACCATAATTTCCATGCATATAGCTACAACCATAATTTCCATATAGCTACAACCATAATTTCCATATAGCTACAACCATAATTTCCATATAGCTACAACCATAATTTCCATGCATATAGCTACAACCATAATTTCCATATAGCTACAACCATAATTTCCATATAGCTACAACCATAATTTCCATGCATATAGCTACAACCATAATTTCCATATAGCTACAACCATAATTTCCATATAGCTACAACCATAATTTCCATATAGCTACAACCATAATTTCCATATAGCTACAACCATAATTTCCATATAGCTACAACCATAATTTCCATATAGCTACAACCATAATTTCCATATAGCTACAACCATAATTTCCATATAGCTACAACCATAATTTCCATATAGCTACAACCATAATTTCCATATAGCTACAACCATAATTTCCATATAGCTACAACCATAATTTCCATATATAGCTACAGCCATAATTTCCATATAGCTACAACCATAATTTCCATATAGCTACAACTATAATTTGCATATAGCTACAATTACCATAATTTCGATGCATATAGCTACAACCATAATTTCCATATAGCTACAACCATAATTTCCATATATAGCTAGCCTACAGCCATAATTTCCATATAGCTACAGCCATAATTTCCATATAGCTACAACCATAATTTCCATATAGCTACAACCATAATTTCCATATAGCTACAACCATAATCTATTTGTAATAAATACAATCCTAACCCTTATCCTATAGGCTATAGCTAGTCCTTACCTGTAATCTAACGTTAACCTTTTTACGTCATTTCGGGATAGTAGATATGTAAGTCTGAGTCACCTATATAGAGTGATTAATACCCTGAAACTACAAGTATTTTTTTCCGAATTAATCGGATAAGGATTGGGATTCAATTGCAAAAGTATGAGTACGCTTTACTCGAAAAATCGTGGCTATAAAATTCGCTATTTATCAAATTTAATGATCATTGTAACATATAGATTATAGAATATTACACAAGGCGCAGTGGCCGACCTAATCTTAATGGCCCTGGGGTACCGCGGGCGCGAGGCTCCCTGAAAACTCTGGGGACCGTTGAAAATTTGGCTATAGAGTATAGGTCGGTTAAAGCCGAACCTAATTTAAAAGACCTAAACTAATTGTTTGAGCTAGTCATTTGCATTAAGTTTGGCACACGAAAAGTTCGACGTTCGAACTAGGCCTAAGTATTCATTTACAAAGAATGGATTTTAGGTTGACAAGTTTTTTAGAAGGATTAAGACAGCGTTTATGCAAATAGAAGGAACGTGCGGTGCCAGTGTGGGTAGAGTATAGCAAATACGGCGGTTGACTGTTGTGTAAAACTACCTGAAAAATACAATGAGAACTTCGACGTTTCGAGCGAAGGCCCTTCGTCTGGAAGTTAGTAGAATGGCTGCATGGGTCGGGGGAAAAACATGTGCTTTTATAGTGAATATACAAAAGCGATCACGTGATAAAAAATAAACCAATCAGATGGATTTAATCAAAACAAACTATAAACAAAATATGGAAATCACATCACAAAATATATTAGCATAATTATAAGGATCAGCGAACAAAGATAACAAAGCAAGAAAGACAGAAAGCAAGGAACGAAATATTAGATAAGGTGAGATGTAGAGTATCTGCTGATGGCAGGCATAAACAGATAGGAGTTAAATGTAAGAGAGGCGCTCATTAATGTCGAGAGGATGAATGGTGCCAAGTTGGGAAATGAGACGCATTTCTTGGCTTTTGCGGCTATCATTACTACCAGAAATGGGACACAGAGCTCGAATTTTCATATCTCAACTCGGAAACACTGTGATTGCGTACTGTATGATAGCCTATAGAGTATAGGTTTATATTACGCCGTTCGGTAGAGTAAACTCCGCAACGGATTGGGTACCGTGAGCAAAATCAGTGCCTCGACAAGCAGAAGAGAAATCTGCATAGTCACAACATCGCTTCTAATTTTATATATTACTTAAAGTTGTTTAAAACTTCAGAATGATGTTGAAATGTTGGAAGGCTTTACCCAGTTCAAAGATGATTGATGATATACCAAGAGATACGTGAAAATATGGAATACCGAAAGGGGAAAAAAGAAACGCACGAAACAGATTTTTGTCCGGATAAATATTTGTGCGGATGGGCTTCGCTTTTACACGGGACAGCCGTCTCCGGACAGGTTTTTGACCACCCATCCGTGCATGTTTTTGTCCACTTATGACAGCGTGTTGGTATTTTTGTCCGGTAGGCGTTGTCGTGCAAACGCAATACCGACGTTCTATTGGTACAGATTCGTACACAAGCTAAGCGAATCATTTCAAAGAAAAAGATTATTGGAATCGACTGCTATTTTAATGCTTTTGTTAAGATGTTCGTTGTGCCTTGTGGAGATGTTTTACATGGCTTTATGCCTTTGTTTAATATTCTTAATATCCAACTTACGCCAAAATCGAAAACGAAAGTTAGTTGGTATCATTCAAGTAATCAAGATATTTTATTTGTTTAAAAGTTAGCGGAATCTCTCATATATTTAAACGTAGCCGAAGTATTATAGCCTGCTCGCAGCCTTCATTTTTGAAACGGAAATTAGGAGTCCTACTAACTCTCCTGGCGAGACGCCTTTGCTGGAAACGGCGAGTATATATTTTAATTTGTTTAGCTCGAGTTGCTGTCGTGAAATCCAACAAAGCTTTATATTATTCTACGCCGCGGTCAACTCTAGGCCTAGAAGTCTAGAACCCCAAAGTTTTAAATAATTAGGGCCACTTGGCGTCTATGCACGCTTCGTTGCCCATGAGCGGCCCTTCAGTATCCATCAAAATCCACTAATATACCAGTGATATACCCTGTGCATTCTAATGACATGAGACCGGCCATATTGTTGATTGATTTGTGACAGTGAGATAATTCGTCCAGTGTAAAAAAATGTTACTATATTTATTATGTACGTGTAAACACTGTTGGATAACAAAATAGAAGATCTCAAATACTCAAGAAACAAAGTTCGTCTATTTAATTCTGCAATAAATACGTCTATAGTTGGTGTACCAAAATACAAGAATTGAAGTCTCCCATATATACGTGTAGAAACTAGAAGATATATTAAAACTTCAAGGCTGAATATACAAATCTCTGGCGAACATAAGTTGGTGCACCAAAATACAAGAATTGAAGTCTCCCATATATACGTGTAGAAGATATAAACTTCAAGGCTGAATATACAAATCTCTGGCGAACATATATTAATTATAGACAGCAGAATGGAGAGTGAGGCTGGTAACACGACATTTTCAAGTAAAAACGATTTAGAAATGAAGCATACTGGAGACAAACCTCATGAATGTGATGTTTGTAACAAAAGGTTTTCAAATTCAAGCAACTTTATAAAACATAAAAGAACACATACCGCAGAGAAACCTCATGAATGTGATGTTTGCAACAAAAGGTTTTCACATTCAAGCAACTTTATAAAGCATAAAAGGACACATACCGGAGAAAAACCTTATGAATGTGATGTTTGCAACAATAGATTTTCCCAATCAAGCCACCTAGCAAGACACAAGAGAACACATAGTGGAGACAAACCATATGAATGTGATGTTTGTAAGAAGAGATTTTCTCAAGGGATTCACTTGGCAGACCATAAAATTACACATACTGGAGACAAACCTTTTGAATGTGATGTTTGCAAGAAAAGGTTTTCCCGATCTTTTCGGTTAACAGAACATAAAAGAACACACACTGGAGACAAACCTCATGAATGCGATGTTTGCAGCAAGAGATTTTCAAATTCAAGCAACTTTATGAAACATAAAAGAACACATACTGGAGCTAAACCTTATGAATGTGATGTTTGTCAGAAAAGATTTTCCCTCTCATTTAACTTGGTAGTTCATAAAAGATCACATACTGGGGACAAACCTTTTGAATGTGATATTTGTCATCAAAGATTTTCTCATTCAAGTAACGTAACATCACATAAAAGAAAAATACATAAAGGAGAAAAGGTTTATGAGTGTGATATTTGCAAAAACAAAGAAATACAACAATGGTGCAATACTTGCAACAGAGAAATTAGTCAATCTCGTGACTTACAAGATCAGGTTTTAGAGAAACCTACTGTCAATCATGACTGTGATATTTGCAGCAAACAGTTCCCTGATTTAAATCTTTTGATACAACATAAGGCAAGGGATCATGGAAATGGTATGTCTGAGCAATTTGATATCTGCAGTGAAGAACCAGAATCACCAGAACCAACCGACATTGGATATGTTTGTTCTCTGTGTGGCATTGCGTTCAATTTTTCAAGAGAACTTGAACAACATATTGATATGCATGCCATGAACCAGGCTGACTAACTAACTAAGGTGCATCATAGAGTTCCTGACTTATACTGTCTGTAAAAGCTAATTTGTTTACATATATATATATATTATATATATATATATATATATATATTTTTGCTTACCTCAAAACTTGTCTGCAACAGGCTGTTTCATCTGTAAAAGAATCATCAGGTTACAGATGAAACAGCCTGTTGCAGACAAGGTTTGAGGTAAGCAAATATATATATATATAATATATAACTATATGTTGTCGAGCACTCTTTGCGTTTCGTAGACCTAAACCTACACGTATATTATATATATTAATATATATATATTATATGTATAGTTACACAAGACAAACGTGGTTTACTTCATATAAATTTTAATCATTACAAATTTGTTTCGTATGGTAGGCAAAGCCTACCACACTCATGGTGACAGCAGGTGGCGTCATTACAATTATGAATAACTACAATTACGAATAACTAATAGTTGCTGAGCAAGTGTTTCTTTGTATGCTTACAAGTTGTAACAAGTTCTTTTCGAGAGTTCAATGAGCTTAGTTTTGGTTGACAAATAATAAATTTTTCATGCAAACATATATTACATTTCTTGGTGTTGCTTGAATAGGCTTTACATCGATGTAAGATTTATATGAAGTAAACCAAGTTTGTCTTGTGTAACTATTCCGCTCTACTTCAGTATTGAGCACTCTATTCATATGGTTTTTAACCCAAGTGGGTTAAAAATATAAAGATAAGTGTCTATATTATATGTATATGTACATGAACTTCCATAGTTTGTAATGAGCATTTGAACACTTCAATTTACTTAGCGAACCCATGATTTGGTATAAAAGTGCTATACCTGTGACTTCATTAATAATTCATTTATTTATCTATTTCTATATTTTATAATTATTAAATATTTGTCATCTAGTAGTTTTCATTCAGGTTTTTTGGTATTCATTAATTTTAATTCATTCCACCATAAACCTGTTATTCATTATTCCAGATTTTTTAAACTCACATATTCAAGACATTCATTTACCTTATGACCCTGAGTGTTTCTCTGTCATTACCTCGGCTATTACGTAGCGAAGTCTATGTTTCCCCATGTTTCTGTTTTAGTTTTTTGTCCTCGAGAATTCAATTGTTAGCTGCTTTGTAATTTGACGAGTTTCCTAACCATGTTATCTCTAGTAACTATGTTCAGGTGTTAAAGGCTAGTTCTCATATGTTGCAAGAGTCGGCGATGTCCATTGTCGCCGGTCATTGGTGTGTAAAATGCTTTGTCTGTCGGCAGAGAATACAATAGATCGTCGATTAAGCGCCGCGTTATTGTGCACGATTAAGGGGCCGATTACATGCATGCATGGACCGGGCTAGCCCGCCTCATCGGACTAGCCCGCTTACTATAATAATCTTATATAAATTTTGCATTGTGATTACATGGAAGCCGGGCTAGCCCGCTTTGGCGAGATCTCGCTTGTTGCAAGCCGGCTAGCCCGGTTTGCCGGGATGAAAATCGCCATGTAATCGCTTCATCCCGGCAAACCGGGCTGAAAATCGCACACGCACGGCTTTTTATATTGAAAATGTAAACAAATAACGTTAAAAGAAACTGAAACTAGCATTAAAACATTGTTTTTGTATTTCATAGACGCTTAAAGATTTCAGACTGAAAAGCGACTGCATTTTACGAACGTACAAGCGAAGAAACTGTTCATATATAGCAACGATTGATGGTTATGAGGGTTAATGAGTTTATTTCATCCCGGTTTACCGGGCTAGCCCGGTCCATGTAATCGTAATTGAAAAGTTGTCTCGCTTAACCGGGCTAGCCCGGTTCATGTAATCGGCCCCTAATAAGTGCGGAATTCGAAAAATATTCCCTTAATAATAAAATGTACCTCAGTCCTTACTGTATCTTGCTTTACATGGAAGACAGATTCCGCCAGACGGTATAGATATTACATTATCAGACTCGTTAATACGAGATTAGACGAAGAGACGAATTGAGAGTAATTCTCCCAAACTTTTAGCAGATATCTTTCATCCATAATTTCATGATTTCTTAGATGTCGTCAGCTGAAAAGTTATCATCTCATTCAAGTTTCAATGCAGTGTCTCTCAGTGCCGACCCAAAGGATTATCATTGTTTAAAACAAATAGGTAAGTATTGAATGGGTACTGTGCACTTGTGAAATGTTTGGAAATAATGTCCGCAACGGCGTATTAAAGTAGCAAGTTAACATTACATCTATTTTATTATATACGTGTTTGCAAATTTCTGATGCAAGAATCTTGCCTTGTAATTTGTATGCATGAACTAGACCTGAAAAAATATTCCTGGATTAAAAAGAGTAAATTGAAATTTTACTATCTAGAAATTTCTTATGATTCTCCCATATATAGTACGTATGAAGAATTATGTCTGTGTTGTCCGCCTCAGCTTTCAGCTTCAGCAGATAACACAATCTTCGGCTTTGATAATTCTTCATAATCATGCTTATAACAAGCTCATACCCAACAACCAATAATGATGCACTGTTTGTGTCGTCACTTCGCTCCATTCCATATACCTAGCTACATTTTTAACTGTCGTGTAATCTTTTCAATGCAGGTTCTGGATTTGACGATTTAACATCAATATGGCTGGCTCGATACAAAGATTTTACCAAGAATATTGTTATAAAAAAAACCTACCTTGACATTTCTGACAGCGACAAAATTGATTTGATGAGAGTAAGTTCATGGTTACTTCTCTGCTCACGATCAGAAATTAAGGCGAAAAATTGACACCTAAGGCTAAGGCTAAGGCTAGTCAACTTATCCTCTGTCTCTGAGCATGGCAGATTGTTCATGTTGAGTTGTTCTCAATATTAATATTTAGGGCATAAGGCGATCAACAAATTATTTCAATATATAGTCAGCAATGTTCTTGATATATTGGTTATAAAAATACAAGGTAAAGAAAAGGCTAAAGGCGTTAAAACAATATATCGAGACTCAGGCATGTTTAATATCACTTAAAACTTACGATTTGAGACTCAATTCATTATATTATGTCAAAGCAAAGCAAAGCAAAGCAAAGCAAAGCAAAGCAAAGCAAAACAAAACAAAACAAAACAAAACAAAACAAAACAAAACAAAACAAAACAAAACAAAACAAAACAAAACAAAACAAAACAAAGAGCGCACGAAGATTCCTGTCTGAGCCCACGATGCCGTTCAATGAATGTTCAGCGATATTGCTATTTTCTGTGCTATTTCCGGTCGTGCGCTGTCGTGCGTATATAGTTCGTCCAGCTCTATAATGAAACATAACATGGTAAAACAAACGAGTACGATCCCGTCACTTTCTAATTCCTATTGCAGTACTGGAATGACAAATTCTCAGCGTATCTAACTTTTTTTGTCTTTACGCGATTCGTTTCAAATTTGCATATTTAATATAATTTCTAATATATTCTTTTCATAGAAACAGTTGTTTTGTCGTTCGATTGCACATGATCCTGAACCTCGTCTATATAGCTTACTTCTTTCCACACTGTACCTACCAGTTGCTCTTTCTATTTATTTCTTAGCATGAAGTTCACCTGTCCAGACTTTTGGCCCACCCAAACATCCTCCAGAGTCTTGGTGCGTTTGTATGTGATAAAGAGTTATGGACAGTAAGTCCTTTCATGCAGTACGGTGAGTATCTTGTACATTGTTGATTCGTAGGTAATTTTACATTTGCTTAGGAGTGCACTATAATAATATAGGGTAAATTTGAATGGCGATAATTTGTAAAATAACTTACCTGAAAATTGATGAAATCGGAAAATATTTTAAGCAAAAAATATAAACAACTGCATGGCCATGGGTTAGTTATCCCTTTAATTATGCGATATGACAAAGTAAAAATACTTTTCGCGAGAAATTACCAGAATTAATCTTGCGAAATGCGGTCGTTTGTTACATTTTATTGCATAGAGTTCTAGAAAAAGGTAAATTGCTTGATGGAAACAAGTCATTTCTGCATGGAGATCCTGTAAACTATATTCTGCTTACATGAAGCAGTTCAGTTTGTGTCTAGAGTCGCTGTCGACACACTTACAGTTCTTGTATTAATAAATTAATAGAGATACCGAACGATACTTTTTAGGTTCATGTGACATGATAATGACAGCTGGATTTCCACATGGTTTACCAGAAGCAGCCATTGCATATATATTACGAGATGTTTTGAAAGCTCTTGATAACATTCACAGGATGGGTTATATTCACCGGTAAATTAATCATTCTACATTTTATTTTTTTGTGTTCAGCAGGTGATATATGTTTTTTCAGCTCATGACTGTACCTTGATAAAAACCCGTACCAGCCGACATTTTTTTAGAAATAGAAAATATAACACGATCGAGTTAAAACAAGACCAGTTATTCTGTTGATGACTCTCATTCTCGTTTTGTTTTAACTCATTTCTTGGGTTTTAAGATGCTAATCTTCGGATTGTGTTCTACTTTGTACCTTATTAAAAAGTACGGAATAAATCATATATTTTATAATGGGAAAGACTATCGTAAAACTTTGGCGAACAAAATTATCATATTAACTGAGTACATTTTTACATCGTACAAGACTCATTTCTTCGTAAAATCTTACCATTGCTGTGGTTGAAGAATAATATATAATTTCGTGTCCCGGAAAATCATCTAAGTTTTTCTCTGCGTCCTTTGTTACTCTCGAACGGCGTAGTGAGTGACTAATGAGTATCAATTCTTTTCGTCAATTTGAATATTAGGCAGTTTCTCAAGTTTGAGGTGGTTGGTCATACAGATACAACACTGCACTTACACCCAGACCACAAAAGTCTAAATTTGACCAATGCTGATGAACGATAAAATTCCAGTTTTCTAGAGCTTATTAAATTATGGAGCTTTTTTAAAAATTACGCGCACCATCTATATGATACCATCCTAAGATATGTTTAATTGGCTTCAATTGGATCTTATATCTTTTGTGTTCTACTCTTTAAGTGATTGCAAATATATATGAATTTGTAACATTGGCCTCAACGCGCACAACTTTCGCGTCTGATGCGTTGTCGGATTGGGAGAGGGAGAGGAGTTGGGCGATGGAGCACGAGTGAATGTCTATGCAGACGTTTCCATTTATTTAGCAATACAAAATTTATAATTTAATTAAAATGCTTCTAAGAAGACCATAATTGTAAGATTCCACTTAATTCTAAGTAATAATGCCTATATATGCAATCTGCATATCTTAACAAACAGCGGGAGTTAAGCTTTCGTTATCACATAATACGTATCGGTCATGTTGAATAGGAACGAAAACGAAAGACTTTATGGGAGAGTGTTCTGAAAATACAACACTAGTTAATACTAGCTACTGTATTTTAGCGATAGCTACTATAGATACGGTTTAAGATCTATATTCTGTCTAATCAGGCAAAACTTGCTCTTTGTTTATTACCAGCATGGAGATGCTACAACAATGGGATACCAATTGAGATAATTTTGCGATAAATTTTATGTATATGATAATATGTGAAATTAATACGTATGTCGTAAACATAACAGACAAACAAGCCACGAAGATTAATACCTGAACGTAACTAGATGACACGAGTGTTATATCGAAGTGAGTATTAGTTTGCCGTCAGAGTGAAACATGCCGTTTCCTTTATTTACAATAGCCATAGAGGTGGCAAAGTGGTTACTGCTTGATATTGGTGTTAAAGTAGGTCGGAATTTTGCTGCGAATTGCCTGGAAGGGGGAGACGTATTTAACGAAGCAATAAGGGCTGGGATTATTACAGAACTTCGAGATATTACGTCAAAACTCGATGCTTTTTCATATCGAGAGCTTAAAAGCAGCATCAGCTTTATCAAGGATGGATTTACCGCACTAGAAAAAGCCATAGTTTTTAGTGGTGATTCAGAAGACCGAAATGTAGAAATGCCAAGTGAGGTTGATGAAGGTGTTATCTTAGCACTTAGGCTATCGGCTGCTGAAGCGAATGTTCTGTCAGAAAAAGACCTTGCTGAAGCAAAAGAATGTTTTAAAACATCGCTAGTAGACGCTACTAGGGCATTCAACAACGCAGGATTGACAATACAGGACATTATAATAGCGTGTAAACTACGTATTATCAGCAGAGTTTTTTATCATGTTGACGACCTTGATTCCGCCGCGAAATACTGTATAAATTATCTCAAGGAACTGCACGATATCCAGCAAATAATGTCAACTTTTGCTGTTCATGATCGTGGCGGAATAAGAGCTTGGTTCAGAAGAAGTAAAAGGTGTGAAATAGTGAACAGTGTCAGTAGGATTAATTATGTCTTGTTTAATTTTATCAGCGAGTGTACGGCACATAAGCTTGGTGTATTCGATTGGCCTATGATATATCTCGGTGCCCAGCGCTGTTACCATCCCATATGTGAATGTGGAGACGTGTTAGAAAGTACGAACAGGAAAGTACCGTGGGAAATGGCTTTTATTTACAGTCAAATGCCTCATCGAAGTAATTATGTTTTCGCTATAAATAGTTTGGGTGAAATAATTGAAGTGGTTAATGGCCAGAATATAAAAATCACGAGGTTAACTGGTAAGATTGATGTCTTTTGTAACCTTCCAACTGATGAATCTATAACTTGGTACATTTGTTCGTTGGCCGTGGACAAGCACGACGATACGTATGTAGCCTGCGAGTCCTGGGATCGGCAGAATGGTAGTTACGTTTACATATTGTTAATATTTGACCAGAAAGGCAAACTAAAACATCAAGCCCTATTAGAGTTTCTTGGTGGAAAAAAGAAGTCCATCCGCATTGCTGTAAATAATGACAAAAAGGTCGTTATCCGCGAAGGATGTAAAAATCGTCTGTTCATTTGTGACAGCAATAACGGAAAGATTGATTGCACTTTCTGCATGCCTTCAATGACATTTGTACTGTGGAGTATTTCTAGAAGGAATGAATTAATTCTGGCCAACTTAGAAATGGATACTCTTTGTATATACACTGTAGAAGGAACCCCAAAACTTACTATAAAGTTGCCAGAAGATCATCTTGTAAGCAGTGCTGCTTTCCATGGTACAACTGGTGATATATTGGTTTACACTTGTAAAGCTAAAGAAGACCCAACATCTTTTTATATACTGCGTTTTTCGGAAACTGGTGAATTACTACGATCGCATTCTGTACGCACTTGGTGGAACAATGACTTCTATTATCTTTTGTCGCATCCAAAGGGTGTGATTGCGTTATTTAGTCATCGCAAGGCAATCTATTTATTACTATAAACCCGAAATTTATATTTTAACGTTTCCCATTGACCTTAAATCCTTACGTCATGCCACTGTCAAACAATGAATATTTGACCTGCATGTATCCCGGCCCACCTTACATTGTGTATACCTAATGTTGTGGGTAAATATCAAGATTTTGTTGGCATCACACTCGATTGAATAATAATTGAAGAATTTTGTAGATGGAAAATTATTGAGTGTAAATTATATACATTTTTTAGACCTAACCAGGAACAGCTGCGAAAAATGCAACTATAGCTCCCTGGCAGGAATCGAACTGCGGCCCTGCAATTATACCTTGCAGGGGCCGTTCATTTTTTATTTGGGGTGGGGCTGGTGGAATTAGGGGGTGGGCCATCCAGAAAAAGGTGGCCTTAAAAGGGTGGGCCACGCGAAAGGAAAATTAGCAAAAGGGGGGGGGACACAAAAAATGATACGATGTTTTGTTGTTCTTTTGCAAGAATGTCACCCTGAAGGCGCACGAAATTGCCATTTTAGGCACGAAATTGTCATTTTGGGCTATTAAAATTCAAAATTTTCCCGGGAGCGTGCCCCCCGAACACCCCTAGCTATGCAAGACCCATAGAATGACTACGCAATTGGGCTCAGTCTTGCAACTTCTGCTTAAATAAATTCTGACACATCTTGAGCATATCAATGATGTGTTCGACCATATCAATGATGAGTTCGACCATATCAATGATGAGTTCGACCATATCAATGATGTGTTCGACCATATCAATGATGAGTTCGACCATATCAATGATGAGTTCGACCATATTAATGATGTGTTCGACCATATCAATGATGAGTTCGACCATATCAATGATGTGTTCGACCATATCAATGATGAGTTCGACCATATTAATGATGAGTTCGACCATATCAATGATGAGTTCGACCATATCAATGATGTGTTCGACCATATCAATGATGAGTTCGACCATATCAATGATGAGTTCGACCATATCAATGATGAGTTCGACCATATCAATGATGTGTTCGACCATATCAATGATGTGTTCGACCATATTAATGATGAGTTCGACCATATTAATGATGTGTTCGACCATATCAATGATGAGTTCGACCATATCAATGATGAGTTCGACCATATCAATGATGATTGATGAGTTCGACCATATCAATGATGAGTTCGACCATATCAATGATGATTGATGAGTTCGACCATATCAATGATGTGTTCGACCATATCAATGATGAGTTTGACCATATCAATGATGAGTTCGACCATATCAATGATGTGTTCGACCATATTAATGATGAGTTCGACCATATTAATGATGTATTCGACCATATCATGATATCAATGATGAGCTCGACCATATCAATGATGATTGATGAGTTCGACCATATCAATGATGTGTTCGACCATATCAATGATGTGTTCGACCATATCAATGATGATTGATGAGTTCGACCATATCAATGACGAGTTCGACCATATCAATGATGTGTTCGACCATATCAATGATGTGTTCGACCATATCAATGACGAGTTCGACCATATCAATGATGAGTTCGACCATATCAATGATGTGTTCGACCATATCAATGATGAGTTCGACCATATCAATGATGAGTTCGACCATATCAATGATGAGTTCGACCATATCAATGATGTGTTCGACCATATCAATGATGAGTTCGACCATATTAATGATGAGTTCGACCATATCAATGATGATTGATGAGTTCGACCATATCAATGATGTGTTCGACCATATCAATGATGTGTTCGACCATATCAATGATGTGTTCGACCATATCAATGATGAGTTCGACCATATCAATGATGAGTTCGACCATATCAATGATGATTGATGAGTTCGACCATATCAATGATGTGTTCGACCATATCAATGATGAGTTTGACCATATCAATGATGAGTTCGACCATATCAATGATGTGTTCGACCATATTAATGATGAGTTCGACCATATTAATGATGTATTCGACCATATCATGATATCAATGATGAGTTCGACCATATCAATGATGATTGATGAGTTCGACCATATCAATGATGTGTTCGACCATATCAATGATGTGTTCGACCATATCAATGATGTGTTCGACCATATCAATGATGATTGATGAGTTCGACCATATCAATGACGAGTTCGACCATATCAATGATGTGTTCGACCATATCAATGATGTGTTCGACCATATCAATGACGAGTTCGACCATATCAATGATGAGTTAGACCATATCAATGATGTGTTCGACCATATCAATGATGAGTTCGACCATATCAATGATGAGTTCGACCATATCAATGATGAGTTCGACCATATCAATGATGTGTTCGACCATATCAATGATGAGTTCGACCATATCAATGATGAGTTCGACCATATCAATGATGTGTTCGACCATATCAATGATGAGTTCGACCATATCAATGATGAGTTCGACCATATTAATGATGTGTTCGACCATATCAATGATGAGTTCGACCATATCAATGATGTGTTCGACCATATCAATGATGAGTTCGACCATATTAATGATGAGTTCGACCATATCAATGATGAGTTCGACCATATCAATGATGTGTTCGACCATATCAATGATGAGTTCGACCATATCAATGATGAGTTCGACCATATCAATGATGAGTTCGACCATATCAATGATGTGTTCGACCATATCAATGATGTGTTCGACCATATTAATGATGAGTTCGACCATATTAATGATGTGTTCGACCATATCAATGATGAGTTCGACCATATCAATGATGAGTTCGACCATATCAATGATGATTGATGAGTTCGACCATATCAATGATGAGTTCGACCATATCAATGATGATTGATGAGTTCGACCATATCAATGATGTGTTCGACCATATCAATGATGAGTTTGACCATATCAATGATGAGTTCGACCATATCAATGATGTGTTCGACCATATTAATGATGAGTTCGACCATATTAATGATGTATTCGACCATATCATGATATCAATGATGAGCTCGACCATATCAATGATGATTGATGAGTTCGACCATATCAATGATGTGTTCGACCATATCAATGATGTGTTCGACCATATCAATGATGATTGATGAGTTCGACCATATCAATGACGAAGTTCGACCATATCAATGATGTGTTCGACCATATCAATGATGTGTTCGACCATATCAATGACGAAGTTCGACCATATCAATGATGAGTTCGACCATATCAATGATGTGTTCGACCATATCAATGATGAGTTCGACCATATCAATGATGAGTTCGACCATATCAATGATGAGTTCGACCATATCAATGATGTGTTCGACCATATCAATGATGAGTTCGACCATATTAATGATGAGTTCGACCATATCAATGATGATTGATGAGTTCGACCATATCAATGATGTGTTCGACCATATCAATGATGTGTTCGACCATATCAATGATGTGTTCGACCATATCAATGATGAGTTCGACCATATCAATGATGAGTTCGACCATATCAATGATGATTGATGAGTTCGACCATATCAATGATGTGTTCGACCATATCAATGATGAGTTTGACCATATCAATGATGAGTTCGACCATATCAATGATGTGTTCGACCATATTAATGATGAGTTCGACCATATTAATGATGTATTCGACCATATCATGATATCAATGATGAGTTCGACCATATCAATGATGATTGATGAGTTCGACCATATCAATGATGTGTTCGACCATATCAATGATGTGTTCGACCATATCAATGATGTGTTCGACCATATCAATGATGATTGATGAGTTCGACCATATCAATGACGAGTTCGACCATATCAATGATGTGTTCGACCATATCAATGATGTGTTCGACCATATCAATGACGAGTTCGACCATATCAATGATGAGTTAGACCATATCAATGATGTGTTCGACCATATCAATGATGAGTTCGACCATATCAATGATGAGTTCGACCATATCAATGATGAGTTCGACCATATCAATGATGTGTTCGACCATATCAATGATGAGTTCGACCATATTAATGATGAGTTCGACCATATCAATGATGATTGATGAGTTCGACCATATCAATGATGTGTTCGACCATATCAATGATGTGTTCGACCATATCAATGATGTGTTCGACCATATCAATGATGATTGATGAGTTCGACCATATCAATGACGAGTTCGACCATATCAATGACGAGTTCGACCATATCAATGATGAGTTCGACCATATCAATGATGTGTTCGACCATATTAATGATGAGTTCGACCATATTAATGATGTATTCGACCATATCATGATATCAATGATGAGCTCGACCATATCAATGATGATTGATGAGTTCGACCATATCAATGATGTGTTCGACCATATCAATGATGTGTTCGACCATATCAATGATGTGTTCGACCATATCAATGATGATTGATGAGTTCGACCATATCAATGACGAGTTCGACCATATCAATGATGTGTTCGACCATATCAATGATGTGTTCGACCATATCAATGACGAGTTCGACCATATCAATGATGAGTTCGACCATATCAATGATGTGTTCGACCATATCAATGATGAGTTCGACCATATCAATGATGAGTTCGACCATATCAATGATGAGTTCGACCATATCAATGATGTGTTTGACCATATCAATGATGAGTTCGACCATATTAATGATGAGTTCGACCATATCAATGATGATTGATGAGTTCGACCATATCAATGATGTGTTCGACCATATCAATGATGTGTTCGACCATATCAATGATGTGTTCGACCATATCAATGATGAGTTCGACCATATCAATGATGAGTTCGACCATATCAATGATGATTGATGAGTTCGACCATATCAATGATGTGTTCGACCATATCAATGATGAGTTTGACCATATCAATGATGAGTTCGACCATATCAATGATGTGTTCGACCATATTAATGATGAGTTCGACCATATTAATGATGTATTCGACCATATCATGATATCAATGATGAGTTCGACCATATCAATGATGATTGATGAGTTCGACCATATCAATGATGTGTTCGACCATATCAATGATGTGTTCGACCATATCAATGATGTGTTCGACCATATCAATGATGATTGATGAGTTCGACCATATCAATGACGAGTTCGACCATATCAATGATGTGTTCGACCATATCAATGATGTGTTCGACCATATCAATGACGAGTTCGACCATATCAATGATGAGTTAGACCATATCAATGATGTGTTCGACCATATCAATGATGAGTTCGACCATATCAATGATGAGTTCGACCATATCAATGATGAGTTCGACCATATCAATGATGTGTTCGACCATATCAATGATGAGTTCGACCATATTAATGATGAGTTCGACCATATCAATGATGTGTTCGACCATATCAATGATGTGTTCGACCATATCAATGATGATTGATGAGTTCGACCATATCAATGACGAGTTCGACCATATCAATGATGTGTTCGACCATATCAATGATGTGTTCGACCATATCAATGATGAGTTCGACCATATCAATGATGAGTTCGACCATATCAATGATGAGTTCGACCATATCAATGATGAGTTCGACCATATCAATGATGAGTTCAACCATATCAATGATGAGTTCGACCATATCAATGATGAGTTCGACCATATTAATGATGAGTTCGACCATATAAATGATGAGTTCGACCATATAAATGATGAGTTCGACCATATCAATGATGAGTTCGACCATATTAATGATGAGTTCGACCATATCAATGATGAGTTCGACCATATCAATGATGAGTTCGACCATATCAATGATGAGTTCGACCATATCAATGATGAGTTCGACCATATCAATGATGAGTTCGACCATATCAATGATGAGTTCGACCATATCAATGATGTGTTCGACCATATCAATGATGAGTTCGACCATATTAATGATGAGTTCGACCATATCAATGATGATTGATGAGTTCGACCATATCAATGATGTGTTCGACCATATCAATGATGTGTTCGACCATATCAATGATGTGTTCGACCATATCAATGATGATTGATGAGTTCGACCATATCAATGACGAGTTCGACCATATCAATGATGTGTTCGACCATATCAATGATGTGTTCGACCATATCAATGATGAGTTCGACCATATCAATGATGAGTTCGACCATATCAATGATGAGTTCGACCATATCAATGATGAGTTCGACCATATCAATGATGAGTTCAACCATATCAATGATGAGTTCGACCATATCAATGATGAGTTCGACCATATTAATGATGAGTTCGACCATATAAATGATGAGTTCGACCATATCAATGATGAGTTCGACCATATTAATGATGAGTTCGACCATATCAATGATGAGTTCGACCATATAAATGATGAGTTCGACCATATCAATGATGAGTTCGACCATATCAATGATGAGTTCGACCATATCAATGATGTGTTCGACCATATCAATGATGAGTTCGACCATATCAATGATGAGTTCGACCATATCAATGATGATTTCGACCATATCAATGATGAGTTCGACCATATCAATGATGTGTTCGACCATATCAATGACGAGTTCGACCATATCAATGATGAGTTCGACCATATCAATGATGTGTTCGACCATATCAATGATGAGTTCGACCATATCAATGATGAGTTCGACCATATCAATGATGTGTTCGACCATATCAATGACGAGTTCGACCATATCAATGATGAGTTCGACCATATCAATGATGTGTTCGACCATATAAATGATGAGTTCGACCGTCTACTCTACGGTTTCGAAATTTGCGTCGCCGCACATGTTCCATATAGAGATGTTGACGATATTTCTATTATTTGGCCGACGACGACTGTAAATTATTCATATCTAATCAATTGTTATTAAAATCTATTTGGCAGTTTAAGCATATATTTTAAGAAGATAATATAGAGTTGTCCAAGAACAAGTTCAACAAAATCAATACTTTACCACCCCGCGTTACATTTCAGTATTGTAGAGATAACCAGGAAAAAAAATTAATACCCTCAAATCTTACTTTCAAGTTTGATGCTTCAGTACACTGTTTGTCACTTTTAGCTCTACAGACCGTACTATTAGTTTATCTTTTCTTATCTTGCGAGGTTGTTAATTCAGCAAATATCTGTAGTCAGCAACTGACTTTTGTGAGATATTCACCCAGCTGAAGGAAAGAAATTCTACTCACTTTGATTTTTGTGTCTCAGGTTACATGTATGCTTCGTTGCTAAGATTACATCCGATTCCCTCATTTTCGTTCATTTTCATAATATGATCTTTAGAAGTCTTCTGGGGTACAAATATTGAAGTGCGATATAATCTGTAAAAAATTTAAAACGAGAAGAGCTTTTGCAGCAGTTTCTATACTTATATGCTCCAAGTCTGGCTCTTAAAGGGTTTTTATTGGGGAGTTACATTTTATTGGGAGGACAATGATGCAAGGTGATAGCGAGCAGACGTGTTTTATTTGCTCCGTTAAATCTCGAACAAATTTATAGTACATGAGTTTTAATAACGCTCAGTACCACTGTATTCCGTTATTAATCGAAATTTGATAATCTTTTAATGTTTAACACCTAAAATGCCACCGAAAAAGAATGCAAAATCGAGTCAAGATGTTGATGCGGTGTCAGCCTCCGACAACCAGAAGCTTAATATGGCGTCGTCTTCAAGCTTGGAAGACTTCCTTGATCGACGATTGAAACAACAATCTGAACACATTAATGACTTATTTATGAAATATTCTACAATGACAAAGAAGGATCTAGACGCCGTCAAGTCAAGTCAAAGTTTTCTTAGTTCTAAATTTGATGACTTGATTAAATCGGTGGAAGAAGTTAAGGGCGAAAGCAAAGCGCTTCGAGTGGTAAACGTTCGACTACAAGAACGCGTTGCCTCACTTGAAGGCCAAGTTACAACCGCAGAGACTGATATGGAGAACCTGAAACAGTACTTGCGGAGAGATATTATTGAAATTCATGGTGTCCTGTGAGTGCAGACGAAGATACTAATAGCATTGTGAGACGTGTTGTCGAATTAGTCGATTCTGAAATTAATTTGGACGATCGTGATATTTCTATCAGTCATCGGCTTCCCGTTTCGCCTGGGCGTATTCCGCGATTATTGTCAAGTTGACACGTCGCGATGTTCGAAACAAAATTTTTAATCTGAAGCATAATCTCAGGTTTAAAATGCTCGAGATCTTGGTTTCCAGCAAGACTCAAAGTTATATATTAATGAAAGTCTCACACAGAAATGCAGGGCGTTGTTGAAAACAGTTAAATCGTTCAAAAGGAGAATCAGTTCAAATTTGTCTGACCAGGATGGGCAAAGTCTTTCTACGAAAAGACGAAAATCAATCTTCTCGCGTTTGGTCCTTCACGACGTTAGAAGAGTTCGAACGCTTCAAAGTTGATTACCAACGGCGCTAAAACGAATAGATCGTACATTCAGTTAAGTTTTATTTAATTTGTGTTGTCTCGAATTCGCTAATGTTTTACCATTTAGTCACCTAGATGATGACGAGTTTCAATTAGTTTTGTACGAACTTAACAACGGTCCAATAAACTTTGACGTAGATCGTTTAAACACTATGATATTTAATCCTTTATTATCCGGTTGTCACAAAAGTTTAGCCCTCTCTACCGATTTGGACCCTGATTCTAATTTCTATACGAATGAGTTCAAATGCGATTACTACACAGAACAGAAATTTAATGAGATGATGATAACAAGTATAACACCTACCAATTCGCATTGTTTATCTTTTCTCCATTTAAATATGCGTAGCCTCACTCGTAATTTTAGTAATTTGACAAATTTACTTGCTAATATTGATAATAGGTTTTCTGTTATTGGCATCTCAGAAACATGGTTATCTAACTCACAACACACTTGTGATATAGACGGTTATAATTTTGTGCACAACCATCGTAATCATAGAACCGGTGGAGGCGTCGGTATTTATTTAGCTTCTGAGTTGGATTTTAGGTATCGTAATGATATAACTTTTGATGACCCATGTATAGAATCAATCTTTATAGAAATCTGTCGTCCCAAGGGGAAAACATTATTGCAGGCGTTATTTATAGGCCTCCAAACCAGAGCGTGGGTGAATTCGTTAAAAGTACTGAGATTTTAATGACAAATATATCTAAAGAAAATAAGCTTTGTTATTTGATGGGTGATTTTAACCTAAACTTAATGAACTATCATTGTCATCAATTTACAAATGAATTTCTGGATATAATGTACTCTAATATGTTTTTCCCTTTGATAACGCGTCCTACTAGAATAACCTCTTACACAGCTACGCTTATTGACAACATATTTACAAATCACCTTGAGAGTTACTGTTTTAGTGGTTTATTATTCACAGATATATCCGATCACCTACCAGTATTTTGTGTTCTTTATGACCAATGCACCTCTGTTGATAAGGAGGCGTATGTCGTTTACCGTGACAAAAACAAAACAAACATTGCTAAATTTCATGACAAATTACGAAATATAGTTTGGTCTGATCTTCCGGAATATAATGACCCTAAACATGCATATGGTAGTTTCTTGAATAAATTTACCGAAACATTTAATTATTGTTTTCCATTGAAAAAAGTAAATGTTTTCAAGTATGGCTTCAGAAAACCTTGGTTAACGAAAGGTCTTTTGAAGTCTATAAAAAGGAAACACAAATTGTTTAAAAAATATTTGAGTATTCCGTGTCCGATTAATGAGAATGCCTACAAAAAATTTAGGAATAAACTTAACCATTTGTTACGGATTGCCAAACGTAAATATTATGAAGGAAAACTTGAGAATGCTAAATCAAATACCAAAAATACTTGGAAGATCTTAAACGAAGTGCTAAATAAGAAACGACGACCTAGGAAACTACCCTCCAATTTCACAGTTGACAATCAAAATATTTCTGATCCAGTAGAGATTGCAAATAACTTTTGTGATTATTTTACTAATATTGGTCCAAATTTGGCAAAAATAATTCCTAGAACGTCTAATTCGTATAAATCGTTTCTCACAGGCAACTTTGTGGATTCTATATTTTTAGATTTAACTACCGAATTTGAAATAATAAATATTGTGAATTCTCTTCGTTCTGGTATTGCAGCAGGATATGATAAGATCTCTATTTGGTCGGTGAAAGATTCTAGTGCCTTAATTTCGAGCCCTTTGTCACATATAGTTAATTTATCCTTAAAATCAGGATCGTTCCAGATCAGTTAAAAATTGCTCGTGTTTTGCCATTATTTAAGTCTGGTGATAATAATATGTTGTCAAATTATCGACCTATATCGGTTTTGCCCATCTTTTCCAAAATATTTGAAAAAGTTGTGTATAATCGTTTAATCACCTATTTTAATAAATATAATATTTTGTTTAAAAACCAATACGGTTTTAGGAAAGGCCATTCAACATCTTTAGCCCTTCATCATTTATTTGATAACATCACTAAAGCAATCGATCAGAAAGAGTATACTATAGGTGTTTTTATTGATCTCTCAAAAGCATTTGATACGGTAAATCATGAAATATTGATTAATAAGCTAAAGCACTATGGCATCCGCGGATTGGCCCTCGATTGGATTAAGAGCTATTTTGGTAATAGGCAGCAGTACGTTGAATATAATGGTGCCTATTCATCTTACAATAGTATAAAATGTGGAGTGCCTCAAGGGTCAATTCTTGGTCCATTGTTGTTTTTGATCTATATTAATGATCTCTGTAACGCGTCAAATATTGTTGAACTAATTCTATTTGCCGATGATACAAATATATTTTTCTCTCATAACAATTTGCCACTTTTGATGAATATAATTAATTCTGAAATGAACAAGTTATCTGAATGGTTTAGGCTAATAAATTATCAATCAATGCTAAAAATCTAACTATATGATTTTTAGACCACGTCAAAAAAGGCAAATTCTTGACTTAACATTAGAATTAAATGGCTATAAAATTGACCAAGTAAAGGAAGTTATGTTTCTGGGTGTAATATTAGACGAATGCATGACGTGGAAACCTCATATTTCGCATGTTGCTAGTAAAATTTCCAAATCAGTAGGAATTATACATAAGTCAAGCTTTTGCCTTTCCAAATCAGCATTGCGTTTGCTCTATTATGCTCTTGTATACCCTTACTTGCAATATTGTATTACAGTTTGGGGTTCAACTTATCCTTCTAATTTATATCGTATTGTCTTAATTCAAAAGCGTGTTATTAGAGTTATTAGTAAGGAGGCATTTGATGCACACACTGACCCCATTTTTCAGAAATTATGCATTTTGAAATTTATCGATGTCTATTTATTTCAATTAGGCACATTTATGTATAAATATAAAAACTTACTCCTCTAACTTTTGATAACTCATTTATAAAAATCAATCAAATTCATACATACAACACACGCACATCTAAACAATATTATATTCCTACTTGTAGAACCAAAATTCGACAGTTTTCCGCAAGTTATCAAGGTCCTTTATTTTTTAATTCATTAAGTTCAGATATTTGTGATGCCTCAACTGTTTCTTTGTTCCAGTCTAAATTAAAAATGTATTTATTCAGTATCTCGTAAATTTTTCTGTATTATAGTTGTAGTGTATGCCTTTAGTGTTATAGTCATTTACATGCACGTCTAATTTCTGTCACCTTATTATAAACGTTTGCTGTGTGTTTTAGTCAGGAGGATCCCAAAGTCTTTATAAGCCTTATGGTTTTTATTTGGGTTTCCTCGCCACTTCTGTAACTATATTAATGTAATTATGTGTATTTTTTGTGGCAAATTATTAAATTCAATATTAAATTCAGTTATAAAGATCCCCATGCAATCCTAGTTAGTTGTTAAGACAGTCTTGGAGCAAGTCTAATGCTTCTTGTGCATGTTTCAATATTTTTGTACAACCTGTACGTATGGCACGAGGTAACACTGACAGAGACTACGGCTATTACGCTGAACCCACACGTTTGAGATAATATATCTTGTCCTCTGTTCTATTACAGATAGAAAATTCGGATGTTTTTCATTTGACCTATTGTACATGGCTTTTATTCGTACTGCATATGGATATAAATCCTGCTAAAAACTGCTATTTTTGTAAGTGCCACTAAGGAGAATACAATAATTGTTGTGATAGTGTTACCCTCGTTAAATAAAGTTTATTGATTGATTATTTTTAGTGCTGTAAAATGTAGCCATATTCTAATCGATGAAAATGGAACCGGTCGTTTAACTGGCCTACGTGAATCTCATTGTCTCTCACCAAATGGTTATAATCACGCATTTGCTTACGACTTCCCTTTTCATGCAGTTGCATCGTTACCTTGGCTAGCACCAGAGGTTCTGGAGCAGGTAAAGATTATATTGCCAATATTATCGGAAACTGTGCAGATTGGGGGCTGATGACGTAAGTGACGTATCACTTGAACATTTTAGGCGTTATAATATTAGTACTTAGACATTAGGGGGTTGTTGTAATTTTGTACTTGTGACTGTTGGGTGCAAAAATATCTGAAAAACGTGTTCCCCACAATATTTCGTAAAACAAGCTGTACGATATGTGTGTGGACTAATCGTTGGTTGAAATTAAGTTTACTTCAATGTATTTATTGTTGATTGTCAATTGGTGTTGATAATGATAACGATAACCTGCCATTTGCCATGTTTTTCTATAATTAGATCTAATTCAATAGAGTCACATTACCTTGGGCTTGGCAGAGTGTTATAAAAGCCTAGTATAAGTACCAGTGGAAAGCTTCTATATAGCTTGTGGTTAAATGAAAACTGGGCCAGAGAAAAGTAGATTTGGCATTACAGTGACACGAGAATTGTCAAGATACAAAATAATTTTACCCTAGTTGTGGTGTCATGTATGTACTCGACAATGGATATGCATATCAAAAATGGCGGAATGCGCAATTATTATTTTTCTGGAAGGAAGAATAAAGATTAATTTGTCATTATTTACTAGAATATTCTTGGATATGACTACCGTTCTGATATATACAGTGTTGGTATCATAGCTGTTGAACTGGCATATGGTGTTGCACCTTACAAAAATATGAGTGCGACTCAGGTATGGCAGCATTTTAAACAACGTACATAATAATTTAAAACAGTTTTCATCAAGTTTTAGCAATCTATTTCAAGCGATATTTAGTATCTTATGATTTTAAGCTACGCCCCAACCTTAGCCAGTCTTTCCAGCACCCCCCCCCCTTCCGGCCCTTCTACTGTATATTTCTTAGAAAATGCCTTGAATTGCACTATTGCAGAGATATTAACGTACGGTAACCACTATACCAACTACCAAGTAATACCTCTGAACATTAACGAGAATCGTATGATACACTTACTTACGGTGCGAGAATCGTTCATGTGGCGGTACCATGCACGATTATGGAATTATTGGAATATTATTTCACTCAGTATATTGTATAATCACGCCCATTAAAATGTTCAAAAAGTATTTTGAAACATTAGTCTTTTGACATTTAAAATTGGTTAAATTGTATCAGTCACACTTGATAATATGGTCGTTATCGTCCAATCATGGATCTAATCAGGGCGCTTATAAGATATATCTTATAAGCGCCCTGATCTAATCTATTAATCTCGAAATACTTGATCTTCTTTATATTACTAATGTTAATGTTGTATTCATTGTCTGACAAAAAAAATCGATCCTTTTTACATTCTCTTATTTCCAAAAACAAGCTGTGTTCCTTATTCATGACGTACTCATACTAGCCAACTACAGTAAGGTTAGTTCTCTTACCATGTCAGAGGAGAATTTTGAAACAATTTCGTAAAAAATGCAGTTGCTGATACGTCTATTTCGAATGACTAAAGCCCAGTGAACTCAATTTGTTAACCTGGAACGATAACTGGCGGGTGAAAAGTGAAGCCAAAATAACAGTGCCTACGCCATCAAACGTGGTTGATTTCACAACGGCCAAAGTTCACGAAAATAGAAAAAAAACTTGAATATCTGTTAAAACCTGCACGATAGCTTATCTTATCCCATATTTTTATGGCTTTCATAAACTTTTTGCACAAACTAGCTTATACGCCTCATACGACTGACAAAAAACAAAATATTTTCGCGTTTGAACAAAAACACTAAGAAAACTTGCTTTAATTAACTTACTTCAGTGACAAAGATATGTTTTCCTCCTAGTTTTCCTTCTGTAATCTTTTTTAGCCAGTTACAAAGGGGAAACTACTTCGATTTGCAAAAAAATAATACAAAAATAGAGTTTACGTACGGACCGCGCACTAAATAAGTTGTGGGGGACTGAAACTAACGTCCGGACCGCGCAGTGATAGCGTGAAAGGGGACTGAAACTGACGTACGGACCGCGTGAAATTGACTTTTGAGGGACTGAAACTGACGTACGGACCGCGTGAAGGACTGGGATTTAGGCTTCACTTTTTTCCGCCTGAATGATTGAATGTTATCGTTCCAGATATTAAAAATTTATGGAGTTCACTGCTAAAGCCATGTGCTGTTGCCAGGTATTCATAGCAACTGCAATGCCAAAATTATGTTTTCGACTGTAAAAGAGAGAAATTGATATGTTATAGGACTATTATCATAATTATTATATGATACGGTTTTAAAATCTTCATAGGTTCTACTGGCCAAATTACAAGAAAATGACATAACGTTGGAGTCTTTCCCAGAGACATGTCTTTCACCGGGCGGTGCATCCTCCGGTGTCTCGGATTCAGGTTTCGGAGACAGTATAGGAGTAAACAGCTGCGAACAACATGAGAAAGCAAAAAATAAGAAGTTCTCTTCGTCCTTTTGCCAGGTATATAACGACCTATTTAATTCATATTTTCAGATAACTCACGTGACTATATAGTAACATGGTAGCGTTATGATAATGTAAACATGACAATGTTCTACTACCCTTCACCGTAAAGCCGGGCGCACACGCTACGATTTTAATAGTAATAGTAATAGTCTTTATTTACCATCCTTGGTGAAAAAGTACAATGGTATTACAATATATGAATTAAGCTTATGTACAATAAGAATTACAATCGTTTCCATATATAAATATTAAATATGTAAGATTAAATTTTAAAAAATTATTTACAATTAGAACATCGCCTATTTCTTATGCAAAAGTCGAATGGCTCTCGGTATAAAAGACTGTTTGTGCCTCTCAGTTTGTGACAGAGGAATTCTAAAATTCCTGCAATTTATTTTCGATTATAAGATTATGATTATGAACCAGTATATTATCAGTAATAAGTTGGTTGAGGTCACCATTATCCTGAATTCTCATAAATTCTTTCTGAGTTTGCTTATCACGTCTCTGTGCAAGTGATTCCAAGGTGTGTTTAGGAAGACCAATTACGCTCATACAACGATCCTGTACTCGTTGGAGTTCATCTTCAAGATACCGAGGTAATCCACCCCAAACTGATTGGACTTGCATATTCAAGCAAAGGTCGGATATTTGTTGTATAGATGCAGAGACCAATCTCGGACGGCAGGTTAGCCTTTCTACACGTTCTTAATTTGTAAATCCTCTTGCTTGCCTTGCCAATAATACTTGATACATGGGTATTCCATTTTAGATCGTTCTGCATATAGGTACCCAGGAGTTTAAAATAATTTACCCTTTCTATTTCAGTATCACCCACACACAGCGGGGGTGGAATTGGACCCGATTTCTTAAAAGTTATCCACATATCCTTAGTTTTTTCCCCATTAATTTCCATTTTATTCCTCTGTGCCCAGATTTCCATTGCATTTATAGCACTCTGGATAGAGCTACTAGACCCTGTAGGAACCGACTGATAACGTGTACAATCATCAGCGTACTTACACGTTTCAGGAATTACATTCTGATCAGCATAGTCTTCTATGTCATTTACATACACGTTAAACAATGTTGGAGAAACTACGCCGCCTTGGGGCACCCCAGCAGGAATATGGCTTATTGTAGATAGTACTCAAGGAAGCTTCACTTGCAGAGTTCTATTTGTAAGGTAACTTTGTATCCACAACCAAAAACTTTTACGAACCCCATAGCAGCAAGTTTAGCCAGTAATATAGCATGGTCAACGAGATCGAATGTTTTGCGTAAATCCACAAAACAACGTGAACTCCGTCATTTAATGTATTAGAATCGGTGGCGTCGTAAAGATATTGGGTGAAATTGGCAAGTGCTGTGACCGTTGATTTACCTTGTAAAGGCATATTGCGTATTATTTATATTTAAATCTACCTTGTTAAGACCGAGTTGAATTTTCTCTAGCACTTTCGCGATTTGTGGTAACACAGATATTTGTCTAAAATCATTCTTCACATCTTCGGGGTTTTTCACTTTCGGGACTGGACTTATTAAGGCGTGTTTGTATTCTGTCGGATACTTGCATTGTAGAATACTGGCACAGATAATATCATGGATTACAGGTGCCAGTTCTTCACAGAAACGATGTAAGAGCCACGCCGGCACACCATCTGATCCAGTAGCTTTTTTTGTATTAAGGTGTTTTAACGCAGCTTTTACCTGTCCAATATTCGGAGTAGGTGGTGGGTGATCCTCCAGATCATCTGCTAAATCACTTACTAACAATGAATTTGACTCACGATTCTCCCAAGGGGCAGTAAAAGCCTCAAGAAGCTCGTTGGCCACTCTTATTAATTCAGTTTTATTTGGCGCCGTGGGAGTTGCTTTATGTTCCCTGGCACCAGCCAGGGCATAAATACTCTTATACCATTTACTCGAATTTGTGTAGCGGAGTTTCTGTGCTTTATCTTTATAAAATTTATGTTTGGCTTTAGCAATCAAATCAATCGGCCGGTTGATGGTTTAAATGCATGTTAAAACGAGAAACAGTTAGTGGTATGAACTTTGCGCTCAATATTCTCGCTTCTCTGCAACGGCTTTGTTAAATATCATGCACCGAGACCATATATAGATCGGCCGACTTAAATCGTAGCGTGTGCGCCAGGCTTAAGGTGAATGAGATGCCCACGTTGTTATGTATCATATAGTCGTCCATTTCAATGGATTGCTTACGTCATGCAATTTTTAAGAATACTTTTGGGTCAATTAATTTATTGTTTGAAAATTATGTGACGTAAGCACTCTGCACTCTATTAATTATCATCCTTAACTTTATACTTCGCTTTCGTTTCCAGTTTGTAAATACTTGCCTGCAGAAAGAACCAGATAATCGGTAAGTAGTATGGAAGTTGTATGAATGTTATTAATTTTGACTTAACATTCGGTGGTTGGATATCGATTGATGAAACGCGTTTCCTCGTGTTTTATATAATAAACAAGACACTCCCTGTATTACAATAAGCAGTATTAGTATATAATACTGATTTTATGCATGGTCCAGTTCAGTACCGCCGTAATTAGCCATTCTCACGCCTTATCCGCCATTTTTGGGTGGCAATTGTGAAAATATGGTATAATACTTTAATCGTGTAATACGATGTGAAAATATACGTATACAAGTCAAGAAAGGACCACATTGTTGCAAACCCCAAGCAAAAACATAGATAATTAACAGTTATTCTACGAACTCGAGTCGTATATGAGCTGATAGCCGACGAGGCTCGATAGCGCCGAGTCGGCTATCAGTCATACGACGAGAGTGAGTAGAATAACTGTTTTATTATATACACAAGCTCTGGATATGAACAGAACATTCTGGCGTACTTTTTTCAAGTAAAACTTGAATTTTCTCTTCATTTAATTGTCCAAATCTGCCAGCCATTTTTCTACTTTTCTCTACTAGCAGGATATGTAAGAAATATTATATGAGCTCGAGTCGGATATTGGCTGATAGCCAACGAGGCGCTTCGCCGAGTTGGCTATCAGCCAATATCCGACGAGAGCGAATATAATATTTCACTTATAATATAGCCTTGAGCTGGTAAACCATTCTATAAAATTAAACGAAAAATAAAATATGTTTTCATGTTTTGTTTTGTTTTTATGGCCAAATCAGGCAAATGCAAATTAAAAAGCGATTATTTTGCGATACATGTTTACTTTTCGTAATTTCTTTTTAAGTATAAATTTTATACACATTTACATTTGGCTTACCGTCAAAAACCTTCATTCCATTCCGTTGCCTTTTTTGTGTTCTTATGCGTGCTATTTTGAAGCAAAACTCCAATTTCTTCATCATTCATGCTTACAAATCTGGAAGCCATTTTGTTTTTTTCCCTACTAGTAGGATATTGCTCTACTAGTAGGATATCACAAAATATCCTGCTAGTAGACAACCAATCAGATTGCAGCATTGTGGTTGGCTATATTATAAGAGCTAATATCCTGCTAGTAGAGAACCAATCAGATTGCAGAATACCTCATATCCAGAGCTTGTGTATATAATAATGATTTATATTGTACTTTCATTCAGTTATCTTGGGTGTCCAGTAACTATTGTGTGTAACTTACTATAGCACTACGTTATGGACATTGTGTTTTGCTTCTTTCATCCTTGCAGGCCTTCGGCTAGTACCCTGCTGAATCACTCCTTCTTTAAACACGTGAGTAAAGGACGCCTTTTTGGCGTTTTACTATTTTGTATCTTTTGTTTGAATCTATCGAACCATGCACTCCACATAAAGTGAAAATGTTACCTGGGATATACTTTATTACTTTACTTTCATGTTGTAGGGCATTTTGTAGACAAGTAGTTAAGTAGATTTTGGAAAGTTTGGAAATATATTTTAACCCTCCTTTGAGAATACTTGCTCTTTTTAATTGATGTATATTACAAACAAAGTATTGTTATCGATATTTGTTGCATCCAGATTTATATAGCAGAAAGATGTGGGTCATAAACGAAGTTATGTTATGCTATAGAATTTGTAAATCTATCCATGAATTTGTTTCTATTATAGTAATTATTGCATGATACCATCTATTGTATTAATATCCCTATGAACTGTGCTCAGTGACTGTGCCAAATTAGACAGTGACTTGGGTATAAGGTTTCCGCTTCATTTTTCTATTTTATCCTTAAGGAGGAACAAAAAAATTTATTGTCTCATTTGAAAGAACGTTTAAAATTATTTGTAAAATCTTGTTACTGATTTTTCATATCTTGCTTGGTTCTTGAAATATTTTGACTGAAAGCAATGAACTGTCCACCATCTTGGATTATTGAGGATATGCATGTTACGTCACAAGTGGGGTCACGCTAGTTTTTTATCGTGACAGCCAGTGATGAATATGAGCCCAAAACTCGAGTTTTGGTTGCTATTTCAAATTTAGAATTGAATAAAACGTTTTAAACAACTTTTGATTGTTACTCAGTAACTTAAAAGTAATTTTATAAGGCTAACCCCACTCCTGACGTCATCAAAACGATAGTTAATGAGGTTAATAATTAATTCAAGATGGCGGACAGCTCATTGCTTTCAGTCAAAATATTTCAAGAGTTAAGCTTGTTACGAAAAATTTGTAACAAGATTTTTTAGATCATTTTAAACGTTCTTTCAATTGAGACAAATTTTTTGTTGCCAATGTCCTTTAATATCAACCTCGCAACCCAGGCTCTTTGCCTCTCGGAGCGAAGGTACCTGGCTCGCAAGGTTGTTGAATGTAGGTAAATATATTATTAAAAATATATCTTATGCCTGCGCAATTACGTTATTTATATTAATGTGGTAAGAACGTTAGATATTTGTTATATTGTTTAGGCTAAAAAGAAAGTGAAAGAGACCTTACCTGATCTCTTGTTACCTGTTCTGCCAGCAACCTTTGATAACAATGGTAAGTGTTGTATGATCTATTGTCAGGATTGGTACACGCCCTGGATTTACATTCATTTGTTAGAACTACATTGAACTTATACGATATATTTGTTATGCCAGTTTTGGTCATGATCATGTAACTTTTATTTTCTTGTTGGTTTTAGAAATGAAGAATGTTACAATGGTAACGTCTGTGGCAGACTCTTTGGATAATTTAACTGTTGAATCATGGAACTTCTGACTTTGTTAGTTCAGTCATAGTTAGTATAATAATGGATTAACAATTAAGGCTTGGAAACTAGTTTGAAGCTTGATGCAGCTAGAAAAACACGATATGAGTATTAATGTAGGTTATGAAAACATGTTGTCCTTAAATGCTCCAGCTTACAGTAGATAGCGAGTTCACGCCTTGCATGACTGCATGAGTGTGCTGAATTGCAGTAATGGAGGCTTGTTAGGGGTCCATCTATAGTTATCAACATTTTCACAAACGTACAAACCGTACGCTGGGAGGAGGGCGTTCATGACCAATGTACGCTTTCTAAAAAAATCAATGATAGACCCATTATGATCATTCCCAAGGTTTCACATTTAAGATTATACTCTGGGCGGGGGGAGGAGTCGAAAAAGCAGTACCTTGTGAAAATGTTGATAAGTAAGGATGACCCCTTAGGTTCGTGTATTGCAACATAGAATACCAATTCCAATAAGTGCATCAATACCATTTTAAATATGTAGAAATATTGCTTTACGTGAGCCAATCACAGCAATGGGTCCAGTGGGATGAGAAGTCAACTGAACAACACCTTCGACAGGGAAATTTATCAGCCGAAATGACTTGAGAAGCTCACTAGATTTTGAATAAACTAACAGACGATAACTCGTTTGGTCAAAGAGGAATGGATCATACATAAGCACGAGTACATGTTTTCTTACAGGATCAAATACCACGCCTCGTACAGTGTGGATTAGTTCTTTGGTATTGTCTTGTGTTGCAAGCCTGATCGTCTGTTTTAGTTCTCCTCCTTCTGTGTAGATTTTCACACTTTTTCCACGAGGATAATTCACAATGATGTCATTCTCCTCAGTTGTGCTTAAGTAAGAGCATTCTACCGATGAATCGTAATCAGGAAGATTATAATAAGTTTTTAATGAACAGTCTTTGCTGTGAAAGAAATGCAGTCGTCCTCCAGAGGAACAAGTGATAATCTTTTCTTTGATAACCTTAAGACAAAAATCGCTTGCAAAATATTCATCTAAGGCAAGCTTGATATCACGTTTAATGTTTCCATTTGTATTAAACACTAATACTCGTATGCCATTTGAGGACGTATCCAAACAACAGATGCCAAGATAAACAACGTCGTCGACATCGACAGTCAAAGAGGATACAGAATACATCAGACGTTTTTCTTCTAATACAGGTTCACTGAATAACTGAATTTCTCCAGATCTTCTTACTACTTTAATACTGGCTAAGCGATTCCATTTACCGTCAATTATAAATATTTCACCTTTGCTATTCACAGCACAACTGTGGTATCCTTCAATAGTCAATCTTTCATCAAATGTAGTTTCCCAAGTTGCTTTCAACCCACTTTTTTCTACCTTTCTTAAATTTTCACCATCATCGAAGATTGGATGAAATGTTTTTCCGCGCAGATCAATCGCAGGCCAGTTAAAAACACCGACGGTTGTCTTTGTAAATTTCGAAATGAATTCAAGCATGGTAATATTCAGCATAATTATTGATCGCGATTTTTCGAGTCTTTTTGCTTGGTTAAGACGCGATTTCATTCCTCCTTTCACATGGACGGAGAATATTTCCCGAACTGCAGGCATGTTGTGCAGTTCTTCAATATACAGTAAACAGTCATGAGCGGCGGCGTCCGGATCTTGCAAGCCTTCAAGAATGCGACATGCAATGCGAAGTTTGCTAGCCATTATGCGATCATCAGTGCTTAGAGCAACATTGTTGAATGCTCGAGTTGCTTCTTCTCGAGAAGTTCTGAACGATTTCTTAGCGGATGAGAATCGTTCTTCCGAATCAACTTTCAGTTCTCCGATAACATTCGATAGTTTTAATGCGCCATCAAAGAGGAAATCTTGCTTTGAGCTGAAAGTAGCGCCTTCTGATTCGCCTCTGACATTGCCTGGTTCAACAACAGGTTCCTTGCTATTGCTTGTGCAGTTATCCTGAAGGCACAAGTTTAGTCTACAGATTCCCTCTTTAAAGAAACTAAGACTGCTTAGAAGGTCTTTTCTCGCTAGGCCTTCGAGTCTACACTTAATATCATCGAGTTCTCTCACAATTAGTTTTCTAAATTTTTCGTCCGTCAAGTCACCTTCACTGAGCCGACTTGCGGTAACATCGCGAATCTTATCGCATAATATTCCGACGGTAAAGTTGAGAAAACACGTTATTAAACCAGACATGTTTGTCTCTTGAAGCAAAGACTGAAATGTAATAGCAGATGTTATACGTTTTGCTTAAGTCACTGTCAGGTGTATAATATATGGACTATATATTGTCATACTTGGCAACGACGACCTATTATGTTTCCTTTAAAGGTACCTAAGACAAATATCCAGCTGACCACGCACGTAAAACAATATATAACAATAACGATAAAAATATACACTGGCATGCGTGCACACTGATGTAATGCTAATTTTCTCTCGAGGAGCAACCTTAGTCAATTTTTATAACTAAAATCAAACGGTCAATGTGCAGTGGCGAAAAACAAGTCATAACATCAACCCAATACAGAGAGTCGAGTTATACATGTAGGGTGTCCTAAAAATGTCCCTTTATGTTTTCTGGTAATAGAAAGTACAGATTTTTAAGCAGGATGAAATATTAACTATATCTGTTGATATTTTACTGATCAAAATAACCGCCAATTGTGTTTAAAATGGCGACAACAATATTCCAACTTGTCCAAGTATGCTACTTAATATAAAATCAGGAAATGTTTTATGAAATTGAATAATTAGAATTAATTAACTTGGAGAGGTTTGTCATTTAGAAGGCAAATCTTATCATATTTGGCTATGATTCGTACGAGTCTTCATCCATCTTTTCTGCCGTTCCAAAATAGGAAGTTCATTTCTCTGCCTGGGCTTCAGCCTCATTTTTAGCATTTCTTTTACGTTAAACGAAACATTGATGTTTAACAATAGATAGGTAAGCATTCTCTCTAAATTCCCTCTAAAAGGATTGATACTTTGACCTAATTTCCATAACTTGGACAAGTTGGCATATCGGTGCATGTCTCTATGATCGGCTTAAGTGATTCAAGAAAGTTGGCCGTTTTGGTCAGCTAAATATCAATGGATTAATGTGATATGATAGATATTTTATCAAGTATAGAAATCTGAAACTTGTATCAAAGCCAACAAATTAATAACACAAAACATATTGGGGAGGGGGCGGGATTTTGGACAATCTGTATATTTCACCACTGCTTTTGTATTTAAATTAATGGCCACGGAAGCTGTTCAATATTTTATACATGTTGAAAAGTTGGAACGCATATCTGCTCTGTCAAGAAGAATGTCACAAGTGAATCCGGAATAATCATTCCACTAATTGCTCAGAACAATGTTATATATAATAAATTCTTATTCGGCTCCAGTGTGGCTTGGCTCGTAACTTTGGTCCATTGTGTGCTATTTTCAGTTAATGGGATCATTGGCAAGTGAAATGTTTTGATTCAATTAAGTAAGTGCGCGAAGTCTATTTCAAGTCTATTTTTGAACCATTCCAAAGATATTGCGTAATCTGATCAATTTTAATGATAATTCTAATATGTTTTCATTAGGTTTTTCTGCCATTGGCATTGTTTCGATCGAGTTTTAACAAGTAGTTGCCTAGTTGGTGCTGAAATGATGCATCCGCGCATGACTGGCAAGGAGAATGTTGAGTTACCCATCTAACCGGCACTAAGCGCCGACGTCTATAAGTCAAGCTAAGTATAAGGTGCCGACGGCCAACGGACGATCACTATGATTGGACGGTCTTGGTGTAATGAACACCTTCAGTTTCTCTGTCTTGTTCTCTTGTTGATTAAACATTTACTTTACCATGTCAGGAACAAAGTATTAGAAATCAAGCTTAGGCTACGTCTGCACACATCGACCATCTACATTAGTACTGGGAAAACGATACGTTTTAATACTGTATCTGTGTGTGTCTGCCTTGCATTTTACTTGCATTAAACGAATCACAGGGGTATAACGGCTATGAAGGAGTATGAGATACCGTGCCTACGACTTGAAATTCACATTTTTGTGTCGTAAAACCCACTTCTTGACTTTCTCTATTCAAACCTCCCGTTCAAATATGTCCCCTTCTCCAACAAAGAAACACATGGGTACTGATTAGATTTATTAATTAGCCTCGCCGAGTTTATTGTGCGCCTCCTCTTTATACTAAACACACCTCTACAATAACCCCCCCCTCCAAATGCGTTATGTGTCTGGAATAAATAATTCCCCGGGGGATAATGTACGTTTAGCGTACCTATTTTTCTGCTGTGGACACGAGGTAACGCTAGGACACGCGCGTGCTCACGCAAGATGCTCGAAATGATCACACATGTGTTGAAAGTGTTGTGCAACAAACACGATTTGGAAAGAAACTGAAAGATGTCGTTGTATAATTTCAAGAAAATCACCGTCGTTCCTACGGCAAAGGTATGTTTAAGACAAAATCTGTCAGCTTTATGATTATAGTTGATAGTGACTTCTTGATCTCTCTTCTTTCTTGCCAGGATTTCATCGATATAGTACTGTCGAAAACCCAGAGAAAAACACCAACTGTTGTTCATAGGTTTGTTCGTTTCATACTTTTATAATCTATATTTCAACGCGTGTGTTTGTCTGTCTTGACTTTCTACTATTGTGGGCAGAGATGTTGTGCCATATAGAAAATCTAGAACAGTTATTGTCCATCCAAATGGTCTATTTGAGTGTAAATATAGATATGATTCAATATGATATAAAATTATAAATGTGACGATGCAAATATATGATGTATTTAAAATATTTTTTACATATATTTTACCATGGCAATTACTCTGCGTGTGAGAGGTTATTCCATGTTTGCAGAAGTACTGCATATTTAAAGCTTCGAAAGTGAGTGCAAGTAGCGAAATCATAAAATTTCACATCTTAATAATAATAATAAATAATATTATTATATAGCAAGTGTCAAAGTTCAATTTTCCTGTTTGCCGATTGGACAAAACCATATCACGTGCCGGTCCACAAAACGTCATGTTCGGCAACCGGTCAACAATGAAACAATTGTTGACCGGTCAACAATAAAACCGGAAGTGAGGTGCGAGCTGCTCGCGTCTGCCGGTCGGTTTGCAAGTCGTTCAGAAGAAGATATTAATCTATTATTAAGAGATAAAGACGGAATACCAGATGAATTATTGAGACTTTGACACTTGCTATATAAAGTCATTATTATTATTTATCACTTATTTACTGAGACCGATGGAAACAGCGTGTTTTGTGGCCCCGAGGCGAAGCCAAAGGAAACAACGGCGGTCGAGGGGCCACAAAACATGCTGTTTTCCCGAGGTATCAGTAAATAAGTGATAAATAATAATAATAATGACTTTATTTCATTATATCTACAAGGTGGCTCTTCACCTGAAATATCTATCTACAATAAATTTAATAGCTATATAGAAAACAAGTCAGAATAATTTATTCTTGACCCTATCGTCCAAACAATTTGAGATTTCCAAACGTTCTCCAGATCTTACAGCCATGCGGTCAAAGACACATCATTTTCTGACATTCTGTTAAATTTATACTGCTGAGAAAAACTAAAAGTAAGCTGTAGTATAAAAGTATTACTACGAATATTTTGTGTTTGTTTCCCAATGTGGTCATGTGGCCAAAAGGTTAAGGTCTTCCACTTTTAGCAGATGTTTCTGTGTTGGTGTTAGGCACCTAAATGCATCTCTCTTATTTATATTTGCCCATAGTATTTGAGTCGTTTAGGGAATTTTTGGAGATCTCGAAAAAAATTTAAGTCAAACTACAACTTGATACAATACGCATACAATAATTAAAAACATAAATAATTTACAAATACGTGGAACTGACCCAAAAAAGAATTATCAGTACACAAGAGATCATGGGCGATTTTTCAGATCAAGTTGAGAGTAGCAAAATGATAGGATGGTCATTTTATTTTGTCAGAATCAATAACAGATACTGTATAAAACTTGATCAGTTAAAAACTTAAAATATCAAAACCCCTATTCTCATTGGACAGCTGGTGTCTATATGCCAATAATTCACAGTGTTAGCTGACATTACTCATTTTAAATTATATACACAAACATTTCTATATAGTATTTAAAAATACATTTACATATCCATGAAATATGTTGAGAGTATCAGTCCCCAAAAATTTTATGGAGCCCTCCTTTGGACAGTGACTGCCTTCCTACACATGTGAGACCTGAAATATTTGGTTATCTTGGTTTATTTGTGAAATTTGTCAAATTTATAGGAAGTCATATCGGTTTCTTGAAAGCCAGTGGCATCACCATGGGGTGGACAGTGGTGGACATTTTCTCCTAGACAATATTTTTAGTTTCTCCAAATTTATTGAGAAAACATTGGGGGAGGGTGCAAACCAAGTCTTGGTGTAGTGCAACCTAAATTAGGCTATTGATTTGTAGAAAATATGTGCCAGACATTCTATACTTCTTGAAATATGATGAAACTGTGATAAAGATTTTTCCAGATTTTCAGACAAAATTTTGAGGTCCTGAAATGATTTTCTTTTCAGATTTTTTAGAATCTTAACCTGAAATTGAGGAAATGGCATTTTCTAGAATGACCTCAACCCCCCTAAGTGTTTTGGTGCCATAAACGTACGGTATAGGGCCGATCAATTTGGGCAAAAAATTTGCCCAAATTTTTATGTAGGATTGTAATTAAGTAACCTGAATTTAACACGTTTTGTAATAAATTTGCTTGAATTGTCTTGATATTTGCCAAAATTTTCTTGTTTTCAAATATTTTTTTAGGGGGAGGGGAGGTCTATGTTCATTTATCCACCCCACTTTTTTCACTTATGTCAAAATACCTGACATAATATTTTCCATTGGCATTTGATAAAACCTCAAATTGACGCTATGTACAAATCACAATGTGTAAACATATCTTTACATCTTTATCCTTTCCTGTATATCCTTTGATACAGTATATGTAGTGTAGCATTTTACTATACCTTGGGTGAATTATAACTCAGTCCTATTCCTAGAAAATTGTTAGGTTTTAGGTTAGGGACAAGTTTTAAGGATTTAGTTTACAGTGTAGGATTAGATTTATGGTAGGATCTTATAGTTGCTACAAGTCCCTCTCTCATTTCTGTATCTGAATATAACTGAACAGAATAGAAAACTGAACAGATTTGTTTTATATTAGACAGAATAAAGTTTATAAGGGAGATTTCTGCAGCTTATTTTTTCACGTTTCTTTTTCTCACTCGCTCTCCCACACGCATGCTGCTACGCAATAATCATGATTATTCACACTGTAGTGTAGAGACACAGAACTTCGAGAAAGAGGGACTTGGAGCAAGTTTATAAACGGTTTTAGTTTTGTAGATAGTAAATTTACCTGCATACTCTGGAGGCTTCTATTTTGCTGAAAATGTTCATGCTACTAATATGAATAGATAGTTCGATGAGTAGCTTTGCAGCTTCTTGGAACAGTGATTTTCATTGGCGTCAATTGTTTTTGTGTTCACTGCAATATAGCCGCTACGTTCGTTATGTTAGAAAACATTGTCCAATTTAGAAGTCATCTGAGCAGCTGTGAAATGTCCCAGTTAGATACATGTACTGTCATAAAAGACCTTGTAAATGTATTATTTTCGATGTCGATTTTCTTATATCAGACTATTTTCATTTTATTGTCTAGGCACTACAAGATTGGACGTATTCGACAGTTTTACATGAGAAAGATAAAATTTACGCAACAAAATTACCATGACAAGTTAACACAAATAATAACGGATTTTCCACGACTTGAAGTAAGCATAATATTGAGTTGTCTGCCGATCATTTTACGTTTTGCCTTGACTTGGTGTTTGGGTGTCATAGTTTTACTGTAGGAGAGGTGGTGTTGATCTCAAGCAGGGCTAAAAATAACGGCCGGTAGGTCGCCGGTCAAAATGACCGGTCAACTTGATGTCAGCTCGGTGTAACTATACAGCAAATTCTCAAAAAAGAGTACTACTAATGTGTGATATATGATTTTATACGCATACACTTACGAGTTATGGTGAAACAAAAAATAACAAATTTGTTTGGAGACATCGTTTTTATTGTCTCATGACCTGTGAGGCTAAAAGTGACCAGTCAAGAGGCATTTTTGGCCGGTCATTGTCCAATGACCGGCCGTTATTTTTACCCCTGCCAAGGTCTTTGGCTCTTCCTTTTGTGGAATAAAATCAACTTTAGTTAACAAATATACCCGAGTGTACGTTATTAACTAAAGATGCATGCAGACCTAATCAGTTAATGCGTGTTTATTCCATTTGCTATTCAATTCACTCGCATGCAGAGCTGCTCCCGATTTATCGATTATTTTTTGGCAATCGATTATTTTTAACAATTATCCGATCATTGAAAACAAACCATGATATTTACCTAAACTTTCTTTCTGGAATGAGAAGAATGTGAAGACATAAGCATTCTGACGCTCTCATTGCAGTCAATTTAAGATAGGCCTATTAAAATACGTCATTGCAAAAAACGGTTGAGGGGGAGTTTTCGAAACGTAACGTTTTTTCGTTAATTACGTCACATTTTGGGCGTGTGATGATTTAATTTATTCAATACGATTAATCAATTGTTGACAGCGATTAATCGATTACGAAAATCTCCCGATGGGAGCAGCTCTACTCACATGCTCCATTCTATGCAGTGGTAACTACAGATATATGAGCTTAGCAATGGGCATAAACATGTGTTAGCAAATGAACTCTACATAAACTGATCAAGTGCTATGATTGGTTGAAGCCAATTTGAAACTACGTGATTGTAAGTGTGGTAACCACACAGTCCCTTTAGAACTAGTTCACTGGCGTTACTTCATTAGGTCTTTTGGGGATTTTAATGAAAATTTGGCAGTGAAAAATTTGGCAAGCTGTAGATCTTGAAGTTTATACTATTAGGGTTGTGGCATAATTGTAAATTTCATTACTGCAGCACAACTCTTCACTAATATGTAAAAATTGATAAGCATTGAGTTGAACGTAGAGCATGCAGTGATGTCCAGCGAATTTTCCTATAATTACTTTTAAACTTTAGTATACGTAAGTGGCCCTACTTGAAAACGTAAGTGATGTTCATTGGCTAAATTAGTACATTTGTACAAAACTCGTCTCAGAATGCGTACCGAAATGCAGCAAATGCTATTCTCTCATTAACTAACAGATTTATATATTTTTGGGAATTATTTTAGGACGTCCACCCATTTTATGCAGACTTAATGAATGTATTGTATGATAAAGACCACTACAAATTAGCTCTTGGACAAATTAATACTGCAAGACATTTAATTGATAAGTAAGTAGGTTGTTGGTATTATTGTTGTTGTTGTTTTTTCTCTAACTTGTAGTTGTTTCTCTTGGGTATGTTGTGCTTCCATATTTTTCAGCTAACGCACTTGTTCTTTTCTCAGTGTAGCGAAAGATTACGTGAGGTTAATGAAGTATGGAGATTCTTTGTATCGGTGCAAGCAACTGAAACGTGCTGCACTTGGAAGGTAGTGTAAAGTGTTGTGAATTCATGTTCTGTAACTCATCAATAAAAAAATCAATCATTAAATAATATCTGGATATATTTTGAAGATGGTAACACTTGACAGTTGAATAAACTGATTAATTAAATTGAGCCTTTTGTCATCTCCATGTTCCTAATCGTTTTCCTCTCTTGATAATTATATTCATGCAGAATGTGCACAATTATGAAGAAGCAAAAACAGAGTTTAGAATACTTAGAACAAGGTAGGTATTTCATTATAATAACATGATTCAGTGTTAACACACTGCATGTGTAAGTCTTGAGCTTGTTCTCAGTGCGTTTGTTGAACGACCTTTTCGTGGCAATCAACAAAGTGCTGGAGACAGTCGTGTGCACCTGAAACCGTTTCAAATATTCTTGAAACTATGATTCCTAGTCTGTCCACTGACAGGATGTGACTCTAAATGCCAAAATTGGTCAATTACAGTTAAAAGGTTGCTTCTAACTTGAGCATGTTAAAATTCTTCTTAATATACACATAAAACGGCATAAAAGTGTTTGTAAGTTTTAAGTTACCTTACATTTAATATTAACTCAAGTGTTTCTTTTAGTTCGTCAGCATTTATCTAGATTGCCAAGTATCGATCCTAATACCAGAACGTTATTAATATGCGGGTAAGTTGGTCGTCAATTTCGTCTAACGAAATATGAAAACTTGTATAGAGAGTAACTGTATTTTGTATTCTGCATTTAGTTTTCCCAATGTCGGTAAATCAAGTTTCATTAATAAGGTTGGTGTCATTTCAAAACCTTTCTAAATTATAATTCTGTCAACTGGCATTTTTGCATATTACTCTTAACCGTTTAATATCACAGGTTGGGCAATATATATACATGTAGATATATAACTTTGAACAAAATTTTTAGGAACTGAGTCCGGGTTCATCTGTTCACAAGTTGTTAATTTTAGAGTTTCATGCAAAACAAATATTTCCTTCAACTTTTTATATTTGTTGCTTTTGTTTTCACTTTAGATCACTCGTGCTGATGTAGAGGTTCAACCTTACGCATTTACAACGAAATCATTGTTTGTTGGTCACACTGATTACAAATACTTGAGATGGCAGGTAGAGCGAAACAATGTCTATAAGTTAAAGGAAATTTCCAACAACATTTAATTTTATCTACTTAACAAATTGCTTTATATAGAAAGAAATCGTTCGTGACGTGTCCGTGCTGCATTGAGTTATTGAGCACGCACGTCAGCCAATTAAAATATTTCCTATATATATCGTAAAACCGGTATCTATATTCTGTTTCAAATTCTCTTTATTAAATAATTATTCACTCTTGTTTGTTTTGGTTTCGATGGGTATGTTCTACATTGTCGGAATTTTTCAACATTTCATCCTATGACGGTATATATACTGTATATATAGAATTACAAAGCGCTAAAATTAGGGGCGGATTGCAAGATTGTAATACGTATAAAATAATATAACACGTTTTCATGCACGTTATCAAATTGTTAAGTTCTGAGCATCAAAACATTTCTAAATGGGAGTAATCTGATTTGTGATTTCCAACAGTAATTTTGTTTAGGATTACATTTTCCAAACTGTTGATTGTCGGTTCCTTTATTGTGTAGGTTGTAGATACCCCTGGAATACTTGATCATTCTCTTGAAGACAGAAATACAATTGAAATGCAGGTAAGTATATATGCTGCTAAAATACAAGAAGTGCTTCTGGGGAACAGCACTAGATTTGTGAAATGGGCGACGAAATCTAATGGCAGCAGAATGTGTGCATTGCACATGTATGTTGTATCTTACATACAAATTCGTTCCTTAGTGATCAGCTAGTATTTGCCAGCTAATCCTCAATATCACTATATCATGCAGCGATCACTTCCACTCTGTAAAAAAATGGACAGAGCTATCCAAAAAGCGGACAATTATTGGACGCTGTGATGTTAGTTTAGCAAAATAAATGTTGAATGCACCAGGTCCAAAACGCGGTCGGTAAATCGTTGAGTACAAGTATATTTACAAAACGCTATAATAAAAGTGGCTTGCAGTAAATTTGAACTAAACAGTTAATTTCGTTGGCTTTCGAAATTTATTGCCTTTAGTTTTTGTTCTCTATATCCCGCTTTTTTCTCCCGATAACAACAAGCGTTTCTCCCAAGCAACAAGTATTAAACTCACTTCGAGTTGGCAAAAATATTTATTCCTTTTTTTAATCCATTTGTTCAGGCCATCACAGCTCTCGCTCATTTGCGAGCTGCTGTCCTGTATTTCATGGATCTATCAGAACAGTGTGGTCACACCATTGAAGAACAAATTGAACTGTTTACAAATATCAAACCATTGTTTGCAAACAAGCCTATAATTGCTGTCATGAATAAGACTGATATAGTAAGACCTGATGAACTGGCTGACGAGAACAAGGACCGCTTGGCGTACTTCAAAACTGAAGGTACAGTATGTAGATCTACGGTGTTTAGACACATAGTCGCCAAACATTTCAATGACCTGCCTTAATTTTTGAGATTGTTGAAATTTGTTACAGGTTTGTAATACGAGATATTCACGCTACAGACGCGTGATATTAGTTCATGTAAAGGCCATCGGCCATTGATTTTTAGATTATCTACTTAGTAGAAGCTCTCTTTACGTTTGGTCAAGACAGCGGGAGCATGAGTATTATTGTGAGTTATGAAGTTTTGTGTGAGTTATTGTCTGAGATCTCTTCGAAAACATCTGGATGGAAAACGGCTAGCAACAAGCAAATGAATTGTCAAGAATTTTCGAACCGAGCAAAATATAAACACACCCGTGATAACCAACAGCATTCGAATAACTTGAAAGATATTCATATGTTATTGGTAGTTCGTTGGTTCTGTTCGTTGCAATTTTGGCCAAGTTCGCCATTTAGCAAAGGCCATCAACCATTGATTTTTAGATTACATCCACTTAGTAGGAGCTCGTAAAACTGTAATAAGAATTTCTGTTTCAAGCTATTGTACTTACTATTTTATCAGTTTCTTTTAGTATTGTTTTGTTTTGGATGGTTAAGTTCAATAGTTTCAGGGTTTATCACGATTACAAATTTTTACCGCCAATGACAACATAGATTCAGTTCATGTGCACACCAAACACCACAAAAATGTCGACAAGAAAAAGTGTCCCGATAACTACGCTATATACAGCACTAACTCAAAAGCTTGAATATTCCATACTCTATATTAATTCATGAGGACATTTGCCAATCATATTGCTTTATTTTGGTCACATGATGATACTGGTGAACCTCGTGGTCAACTATATTTAATCCGATCATTAGGCTGGATCAAAATTAATTATCTGCACCTTTGGTAATGATTTGGTAGAATGAGATGTCATTTCCAAACCTCAAAAACGGACTGGAATCGCAGGTCATTGTAATCTGTTCCTGCTTGGAAATATCACTAGAAGCTAAATATGCGCCAAATATGGCTACAGTGCCCACATGCTGTACGGATGCTAGCTCGCTCGCTGGTCGTAATTACTGGCATTGACCAGTTCTTAGTGGACGTCACTCTATTGCGTGTGATGATCGTTTTCTTGAGCTTGACCGACACACCATTCGCTGAAACAAATGTTTGAAAGCTTCTCCATACGTGTGGTCAAGACATGCCTAAATAACAAGATTACATGCTGTAGATTGTTGAATAGCGGGAGCATGAGTAGTATTGTGTGAGTTATGAAGTTATATGTGAGTTATTGTCTGAAATATCTTCGAAACCGTCTGGAGAGTAAACCGCAAGCAACAAGCAAATACATATTTGGCCCCAGCAAAATATATACGATAGCCGCGATAGCCAATAACATGCGAATAACGTTCAGATAACTTGTCAGAAAGTTGTGCATATGTAATTGGTGGATCGTTGGTTCTGATCATTGCAAGTTTTGTCCAGCTCGCCATTTTGCAACTTTTTGTCGTCTATGTGCAACGAAGAAAGTGAGAACGTACATGACTACATGTATGGTGGCTAGAGAGAGTCCTTTATTTGGATCATAGAATGCAGCAGCTCTCTTTCTGTGTCGTCCCTCTTTACAGGTATGCACGAAATGAGGAGAGGCATGCAATGGCAAGAAATAAGCACCAGAAATGGATTATTCTGTTTGACTATTCAAGAATAAACCGCTGGAATTAGCCTGCCGCATATAAAATGTTATATATTCGGCAAATAACATAATAGTACAGATGTTGTGATATTTGCATCTTTTATCATTCTTTTTCATACATTTTTCATTCATATTCAAAAATACAACATGTAAAGTGTACTACTAAAGACAGAGAGTGATAAAGAATGTTAAGATACTGAGGTAGTCTATCCCCGCCTGGACTTGAGGATTTTGTACATACTTACAGAACACAAACAAACAACTAAAATTGTACGAAATGAATATGCAACGCAGAAGTACTAAATTGAGTTTATTGAGTTTCTCACTCATTGGTGAGCGGATTTCCCAACAGGCTATTGCCCAATTGATAGGGGATCCGATGTACCTACGATTTTAACGTCCTTATTCGAGAAGACGCGAAAGTCTAACCATTTACTGATGTCAATGTAAAGGTAGCACTTTCTCCTCAATTATTTTAAGACCACGAGTAGAGGTCCGACCAAGGATTGAACCCAGGTCTCCCAGCTTGAAAGGCAAGCGTGGTGACCACGACACCACTAGCCACAATATAGTCATGTACGTTCTCACTTTCTTCGTTGCACTAGTACTAGTAAATGAACTAAAAAGTGATGATCCTTATTGGACCTTTGTGAAAAGGTTTATAAAGTGTAAAACCCATGATATACCATCTAGCATAAATAGAGCTACCCTGCGGTTGTGTCATTATTTCTTTTCATGTAGGAATAACTACTGTATGTACGAGCACTGTCACTGAAGAAGGCATAATGGATTTAAAAACCGAAGCATGCGAAAGACTACTTGCACAGCGTGTTGAAACAAAAATCAAGAGTAAAAAAGCTGATGGTATTTTGAATCGTATCCACGTTGCTACTCCGGCACAGAGAGATGCAAAAGACCGCCCTCCTTGCATACCAGAGGCTGTGTTGAACCGCAAGAAGATGATGGAAACAGATGGCAAACCGAAAAAGAAATTAGCGAAGGAAATTGAACAAGAAATGGATGATGAATATCGCTTGGACTTACAACAACATTGGATGTTGGAAAATGAAGAAGAGAAAGAAGATACTGTTCCCGAGATTTATCTTGGTAAAAATATCGCAGATTTCATTGATCCAGATATTATGAAGGTAAACGAAATGCGGATGACGGTCTTTATATCCTGCTATTTGTTCTATTATTTCGTTAATTGTTTGTTAACGCAGCGTTTTGTAGTGGTAAACTAAAAAGTACCATATATTACTGAATTGTAATATAATTTTCATAACAACAACATTTTGTGTTTTATTCTTAGAAACTTGAAGAACTAGAAAAAGAGGAAGAACTTAGGGAAGCAGCTGGAGAATATGACAGTGATATGGTAAGTCCCTCTTTCGCATCCCTTAAAGATAGTGTCACACTAGGGGATTGCGGGCTGAGTAATGGGTTGAGTAAATCACTAGATCTGGAAAAGTTTTTTTGTAATCCGTCGTATGTCTTAACTATCCTTTTTGAATCCTTGCTCCTTTTGTCTGATTTTTATTGAAAATGTATCGAACAAAGTATTTTTGTCGCCATTACTACTTCTTGAATTAAGTCTTTCATCCATTTGAACCTTTCGTTTGTTGTCACAGGAAGAAGATGACGAAGAAACAAAAGAAATAAAGAAACAGGCAGCAGAGTAAGTTTCCATTAATTCTAACGTCAACGAAAACAGATGTAACCGACTCTGGATTAATTGATTTCTTATGTTTTTCGGATAATTTTAACAACAATCAGTGTTAACAGGGTTCATGCAGGTATACTTGAACCCCTTGAAAAGTACTTAGATTGAAACATAAATCTCAAGGGCACTTGAAAAGTCCTTGAAAAAACAAAAATCCTTAAAAGTGCCTGAAAGTCACGCAAAATATTCATTAAGAAGTAAAACGTATCTAATCAGGACATTTTTCATAATTTCATCTGGTAAATATTGTAAGGAAGTCGCTGCTCTACCTTCTCACTACTTAATATGAAGATCGCTCATTGAATCTACATGATTGTATGATTATGCAGTAGTGGCATTGACGAAATGATTTTGATATAATGAAACAATTCAACACAAGAAAACACTATTAGACATGCACTCATGCGACGTACACTCTGTCACAGTCTCGTACTCTTTTCCTTTACTGTTTGTCCTTCTTGTCTCAAAATCGGAGCGATTTCTAGAACGATTTCGCTCCAGGATAACAGCAAAATTAGTTTGAATGCACCACCCACCGTTGACGCATCTTGACCTATTTAATATAGATGATCAATAATTATCAATCGATTGTGGAGAACGATTATAGGCACAGCCGAAACACTGGAATCATGCTTGTATTATTTACTTTTATACTTATTGCCTTCTCCATGTGCGTTTTATACTTTATTGATTTACAGAATACGAACGAAAAAGAAGTTGATAGTTCAGCAGCATCGTCTGAAGAAGGCAACGAACCATGCTAAAGTGCCTCAGAACATCCGAGCTAAGGTTTGCTTATTAACTAAATTGAATTTTTACAAGTTTGAGTATAATTTCGTGCTCTAATGTCACTTCAGGCTTTTTTCTGACTTGGAAACTACCAATATGCTGAGCATAAATACAAAAACTACTATACAGTCGTGCGCATGTAAAGAGTGTTTGACTGTGCCTCGATCCCCCTTGACAAATTAAGAATCATAAATCTGAAATTTCCAAAAATTTGAATTACATCTATTTCTGTTCAAATTATGTATGCCATTTACATTGTTGAAAATTATTTTGATAAATCTTATCTAGTCTTTATCCAGACGAGCGAGGAGGCAGAGTTTGGCATCTGATGGAATGGAATGGGACAATGAAGATGAGTCGATGGTAAATCCAGCTACACTAAATTTTTCATGTTTATTCTGAATATTACCGATTATAATTTGAAAGGTTAACTTTATCTGTGGCATGTCCAATCTAAATTCTCAAGAAAATGGGGAAATTCATATAGAAATGTATTATAGCATATTGTGCATATTAAAGACCATGTAAAGTCCGTTCTGCGCATGTGCTATGAGGGGTCCCACGATGTAAACAATGCCCAAATTTCGCGTTGTTTCGATTAAAATTCGACATCTTCTAAATCAGAAACTCGAATATGTATTTATTTAAAGCATAGCGAACCAGAACACATCATAATTTTTTAAATATAGCGTGTTTAAAATGTAAACAAACGGACGTTGCCGGTTTGTTTACATCGGGACTTTACATCATCTTTAAAGATTTATTTGGCTTTGCAAGCGAACATCTCGTTCTTCAGTGACTACGACTGTAGTTTGTTCTATTTCCAGGCATTTTAAAAGTGGAGGTAAATTTCGCCCGGGCTATTTACACCCGCGTGTTAAATTTCATGTTTGGGAAGCAATGTTTGGGAACTATTGTTGTTTGGTTAGAAAGGCGAGGGGTTGCTCATGCATGGATGCCTGTATTTCAAGTAAATAATGGAATGCATAATCAATCATTTAGGACACGTCAGAAGGAAGAAGGACAAGATCCCGTACACCCGCTGGTCGTAAGAGAAAAAGAGAGGAGACTGTTAGTGAAGTACGCAGTCATTCAAGACCACCGAGGGATCAGTCTGGCATTTCTAATCCAGAGGTATTGTTACTATTTTAAAACAGTGCAACACGTACCCTATACAATCGTATTCTTATGGTTATAATATGGTAACGTGTAGGAATATTTTTTTTCAAACGAGTGTGGCGAAATATTGAAATATAATTAGAAATGAAAATCCAAAATCTACAAGAAATATCATATGATTATCTCCTTTAATATTTTCTGACTACGCTGTTTAATTGTTGGCTTCACAAACCTGTTTCTTTGATAACAAACAAAGAAAATGAATAGATTGCCACTCGTATTAGACTGCCATTTTAACATTTTCAACAATTTTACTTGTGCTCGTAAGTAATGTTCATGTAATAATAAACTTATTTATATTCAAGAAAAAGAAAAACGCGAAAAAGTTGATGAAAACATCGCAAAGAAACATGAACAGAATGGGAAAGCAGGTTGGTAGAGAATTGTGTATTCTATTTTCTGGAGATTGGTTTTAGTGGTGCCAGACTAAGTTCTCGGCGGTGTAACACTGGCCGTTGCGTACATGCGATTGATTTGACCTTACTTGCCGGAAAAAGACATTAACACGTATTTTCTCGTAAGAGTCCCTTATAGGATTTAGTGCCGACTCAAGCTATGCGAATGAAAGAAACTGTTAGCTTATATAGATTTTGGACTTTTTCTCGTGCTAACCGCTTGCAGTTATCACTACTCCGTAATGGTAACAAAGTGGTTAAATCAGATGTTTAGTTGAGGTAATATATCAAAACTAGTTGAACAGGCAATGAATTAACGAGATGTAGGTTGTTAATAAGTTTTATGAAACGATGCTTTCTTTGTTGTTTTAGGGGAATCTGATCGTCATATTGGCTGCAAAATGCCCAAACATATGTTTGCTGGAAAACGAAAGGCTGGAAAAACACAAAGAAGATAAGTCTGTTGTGTGATGTTGTTGTGAACTTATCGCAGTATATTTTAAAGAAATATTAATGAAATTTTGAATTCAATTACGCGAATTCTATACTTATAGAAAATACGCGAATTTTACTTATAGAATGCACTCAAATTAACCAGTTCCATTTCAGTATCTTCGTTTGTAATAAAGAGTGTGTTGAAAGAGTTAGTGAGACACAATGTCTTTCAAAACCGCGAACTTATCGAACTCTTCCTTGCTTCGACCAAGACACTTTCACATATTTCGCTATCCGCATTTATTGTATACATGCAGATATTGAAACGCAATGTATTATATTATGCATTGCTTTCTAAAGGTATAGGTATATATATATTGGTGGTTGACTGTTGTGTAAAACTACCTGAAAAATACAATGAGAACTTCGACGTTTCGAGCAGAAGGTCCTTCGTCTGAAGTTAGTAGCCTAACTTTCAGACGAAGGAACTACTCGAAACGTCGAAGATCTCATTGTATTTCGGTAGTTTACAACAGTCAACCACGTATTTGCCTCTCTACCTACTGGCACCGCACGTTCGAGATATATATTAGTGCCTGTCGCTGCCAATTCAGAGATTGAAAACATTGGTTGTTAATATGCAATAGTTTAAATCGGCCAATTCTCTAACCATCGAGCTTTAATTATTGTTATGTTTTGTCAATATACAAGGTTGAGCGTTAAAACGATAGAATGTATAATATAACTGGCCTTCTATAATATGGTCTGTTAGAACGTCTAGCTATAAATATAAGTTAGCACCTACCAGTATTAGCAAGAGGATTGTATTATATTATGCGTCTGCGAACACTACAGCACATCACCGACAAGACAAAGTAGTAAATATACGTTCAAAAGAGAAATATAGTGTTCTTCTTGCCATATGTTTTAGATATTATCATACATCCTGCATACATAACTGCTTTCCATGACTTAACTCCAGTACCCACGGTCATGCACGTTTTAATCCAATGATATATACATCTTATATAAGAATACGAAGTAACACTGTTTGTTTAACTACATTATTTTATTGTCAACATCAATCTTACATACTTTGTCACTACACATGTAACTATGCATGTTGCATATTTTCCATATTTCCCGATATATGGTCGTTATATGTTGCTAAATTATCACCAATTTACTGTTATATTTACTTTCCCAAATTTAAGGTTAGGACATCTTTGGCGGCTCTGCAGAGATTCGTTAATGCGTACTGCATATAGAAAAATAACTACATGGCGCATATCAAAACTTTCTTTGTTTATGCAAATACTGATCTGAAAAGGGTGTTTGAACGTTTTCGTTTTGTGCTCATCTTTATATATGCTGGACAGAATTTATGTACAACAGCTCTTAACCACTGATCTCAAAGAGGAAGTAGAACTGGATATATGATATGCATGAGGCATTGACAGCCCATATGTTGACCAGTATTCATCTACTGTGGTGTTGATGACATGTTGGAAAAAGGTTCTTACAGTTTCTGATTATTCGTGCGAATGAGCAGATGTTGTCTAGATATAGATCGGTCATCAGTGCCCCATCTTCCTTCTTAAATTTGCCAATGAGGTCAAACCAATATAGTCGCATCAAGTCTCTCCATTATCCATGCTTTAAAACGTTCTAGAAAGAGGTTCATTCATGGTACCTAGACAAAGGCTTTTTCGTCAGGAATCAAGCTAATTTAAACATTCAATTATTTGATTTATACAGAAATTCACAGATTTAAAACTAATTTAAACATTCAATTGCATGATTATATTCAATAGAAAGGTCAATCAACCCTAGTTTTGAGATCAGTGCTTATAACCAATGGGATTACCAGAAAGGTAATTCGTTTTCTGATTTGATAACCAAAAATTGTGGTTGAATTTTACCACATCAAAGATACTCTGTAACCTTAAACGCGGCGAAATCTTACTTATTGTATATATCTTATTTAATTTTAATATAAAAGAACCCCAATTCTTATGCCCCGCTTACATCGTGAGACCGGAACGAAATCAGAGCGGAATGTTTACATAACTGCAGACAAGACTACAGACAACATCGACTGCATTAGTTTTTGAAATGCGCAAAAGTTCGGTCTCATCAAGAAGAAACATATTTGTACAATTTCGACTTTTGTCCTGCTCTTACTTTCGTGCCGATTTCGTGTAAACGAGGCTTTCCCCTTTCCCTATTGTAAACGTAATGCTTATAATTGTACATATAGATACATCTAACGACAATATATTGAAAGTCACTTGCGTTATTTACAATACTACATCTCAGTAGTGTTTGTATTTAGAAACTTGGATTATTCAAATTTACGCTTTATAACTAGTGAAATTTCACTCGTCTTTAACAAAGCTTTACAGCTCTTGCACAGTCGCACTGATGTATATGTTTGTATATAGAGCTATACTTATAGTTATTGATCTCAATCAATCTGTAGTAGTCATGAACAATTTATCTTCAAAGAACTATACATTACCATAGTGTAATGCTTAACATTGATTAAAATTAGCAAGTCGCTTCTGCTGAAGGCGTTCAGAACTCGTTGCCTCAACTTAGATTGCTGCGTCATTTCAATTCTTTGCTGTACTCGTTTATTGCATATTAAAAATTACTACCGATTTATATCCCCACATGTTGCTTTGCAATTATCAACCTTTACTTTGTATATATATGTTGTACTTCCAACTTTTACTGTTATTCTCATTCGTTTAACAACACGGCTTCTTACTCCTCACGCGTCAGTCATCACCCTTCCGCCTATTTCTGCCATAGGGTGGGGTTTTGCCTATCTGACAAAGAGAGACTTTGGGTTGCTATAATATAAGTACATGCCTAAAGGCACCACCTTGGCTGCAGTCATAGTCCCTATCCCACTGCCTTTATTATTATTATTAACACTATTATTAATACTATTATTATTGATGTTATCATTGTTGTTGTAAATTACCTTAACTAAGCGAGGTTTACAATTTGTATGTTCTCTTAAAAAGAATTAAATCAAGATTTTCTATTAAGAATCAACTTCAATCTTGCACAGTGAAAATTATAGCTATAAAACTTATATAAGATATTTAGTGCCTTTACAATGTTAAGATTAAGAATTTAAAGTAGTAATACAAGTTAACATTGAAATACAAAAGCTAAAATTTCTAAATAATATTGGTTTGATGAATGTTCAATTACTCTGGCGTGCAATTGTATCTCACCGAAAATTGAAGTGATTTTTAGTATTATACAAGTGATAGATCACACTTGTTCTAATGTGCATAGAATTTTCTTTGAAGTAAACTCAATGCAAACTACCATACCATGCCTGACGATATCAATAACGATTTACACTTGTCGTGGCAGAAGAACTGAATATACATACGCCCATTATTCAGCCCCGTTGTAGGGCTTTTCAGTGACCGATTACATCAAGTATCTTGCTTTACCTATATTATGTGTAACTTATCCTACATTCTCTATTTTTACAACAATTGTGATATTACTTTCCTAATCTGTATATATCTAACCCACCAGTCAACTTTCCTGCTTGGGAGGAAGCTGGAGTGCCGGAAAACCGACTTTCGGCAGAGCGTTGACCTCTTTTCACATGGTGTGGTGAAGTACAAGTCCTCAGCGATAATCGAACTCAGAGGTGAGCGCTTGCCTGACGACTGCCACCAGAAAGCCCCACAATATATCAGCAATTTTTGCACCACTTAGTTTTTCGGATAGCAACTAATTGCAGATCTCCGTAAAAAAATGCATTATGTTGTTTTACTATATACCTAATATAATAATCGTTTGATCAGCCTAATTCCTGAATATTGCACTGTTCTAGACTGAAAGATCATTTCCTTAGCTTACAGCACGCATAATTGTAGTTATAAAGCCCAGCACAAACTGCGTTTAAAGTTCTATATATATACATTGATGATTTAATGACAAAACTGCTCCCGATCTCATTGTATGTGCATATATACATAGACATAACTACTATGAATTAAGACATTTATAAGTGCTAGTATATTTCGGTATTTGTAGGTTAATTTTCCGGAACAGGGGAAGAGGAAGATTTTCCTCAATTTATGCAGCCCATACAAACAAATGAAAATATATAACACAACATCATTCAAAACCAAAGCATAAGAACATTAACTTTTGTTTTGTGGTAAAATCCCGTTCTGCTCATGCGCGAGTTTTGATTTCACAATTTTTTTTTAACCATAGAAGCTTATTCCACCTTATTGTAGTCAACTTAATATACGAGGCGGTCTTAAAGTATTTGATTTACTCGTAAATTGTTACCCAGATTTTCAGTTGTTTTTAAACGCCTTAATTCGTTATTCAACTTCTAGAAACTACCCGATGAAATGCAAGGAATATTAGATCATGAAACCGATGAAATACACGTTTGTTTATACATCTGTTTTAGGACGTACTTCCTTTCATTATGTTTTTCGTTCTCAATAATTGTTTTAGGAACCTAATATATCTTCTCTTAAGCTGCTGAATTTAAATGCTCTTGTTATGCTATTTGAGTGCGTAGTGAGCCTTGTCAGCGGCACTAATCAGATATACAATCATTGAGTATTAATTGGAAGTAATCATTATTCAAAAAATGCAAAGTAAAACACGCGCATAAAGCAGAACGAGACTTGACCGGCACTTAAATTTTCCATGGTTACTTCTTGTCTTGAATTGCTTCCTCATTTAGTTTCGACGATTGGACGTCTCTCTAACTTTATGAGCAAAAACTTTCCCTGGCAGATGGGACATCGAAGTACTAAAAGAATAACGAAAAAATAACTTGAAACTTCTACAATATACTTATTTAAATAACCCAGTCATTCCATGACAAAAAATGATGGCGTCATGCACGTTTTAACCATTGAGTATGCGTAAACTGCGGGTGTAATGATAAGTTAGTGGGTGGGTGGAATTCTGAAGTAAATTAACGATGGTCTTATAGGTAGTGCCAGTCCCTTTTTACAATTTTTTTTTGAGAAAATATAGTTATTAAATCGATAAATTTTACCACTTAATTTCTTTTTTACTTACTTTTATTTTTCATCTTACACGAGCACACTAGTATGCAGTACTTATTATAACAAAAATGAAATTTATCCAGAAATCTAACAGCTATTTTCTGCACGTTTTTAAAGCTTTTCATGAGAATATGAGATATTATTTCGAAAAATATCAGATATCGTTTTAAGATTGATTTTTAAGTATCCTCGTACATACTTTTAAACAGTTAAAATATATATCTTTGTGAAAAAATTCAGTTACAACTTTTCATCGTCCCAGTCTTTTTGGACAACAGAGCGCAAATATAATTTGTTATTTTAAAAATATTTATGTAAACATATAAAAATCGATTTAATTATACCAATAAAGCATGCCATATAATTGTGTAGTCTAGTAGATGCCAAGGTGAGAATGATAGCAAATGTACACTGCATATAACAGGTGATTTTTCCCTCACCTTGGCAATCAAAACTAACTTATGATAGTGCCGGGCCTTTTTTAAATTGCCTTCCACGCTGAGAGACGTTTTCTTAAAAGGACCTTCGTGACCAACATATTTTTGTTTTCTTTGTTCTTTGCTTTTGCGTATTTCCAGTGTGATTCTGGACTACGTAAAAACTAAGAAAATAGATTAGTTGTACCGGATCCCAGCCGTATTTAATGCTGTGCGCGGAAGCAGAAGCCAGCCCTAGAAAAGAAGGCTGATTTTTCTCATTAAAACTTACGAGGTGAAAGCCAGCCCTACTGGCAGGCCGCTCAGAGACATTTGGGGGCCAGGGCCGTTGTAACTTTGCGCTCCTAGTGATTTTCATCATCGTCAAAGATCTTTGAAGTCATGTGCTCCTTTAGAAAACTAATTCCATATTCTTGAACCTTTTGGACAATCTGCTGGATTTACGTCCTTTTGTCCTTGAACTTGATTTTAAAATATTCTCAATTCGCACTTTCAGTACTTAAATATTTTTAGAATTAACTGAGGGTAATATTGTTCCCCAGGAAAATTTTAAAAATTTAGGATCTCAGAAATGGCAAATTCCTATATTCTGGGAGACTATCAGACTCATTGACAGTAATATCTCTGCATATTTCACTTTATTTCTATTTGGATGGCCCTTTTTTACTGGCTGGTGGCAGGGTCAAGTACCCCCCTTTAATCCAGTAAGGTTAACCTTTAAATGTGAACTCAATGTAAACATCCCCCCAAAAGCAATTTTTCCATACACACCTTTTTATGTTGTTATTTTTCGTAAGTTTATTTATTGTTGTTTATTTACAAAGGGGACTTTTCACTGGAGGGCAAGAGAATTTATTCTGTGAGGAAACTGACAAGGGAGTGGATTAGAGGCATTTGCACTCCCCCCCAACCTTATATGTTACAAAAGACCCTGTGACACATCGATAAAAAACAATGGCTCATTAACACAGTAATGACAGGTTAATATGTTAACAAATACAACAAATTAAACAACTAGAAAAGAATTCGAAATATTTATTAGAATATTTAATATATTTACATGTTGACACTAGAATAGTATACTTTGACAGCGGGTATAAATTACAAAATTAAATACAAATTATCATCACAACAAACTATCGTCTGGCAAAATGATAGGAGAGATGGCCGTGCAAAGACTACGGAAAGATGGAGAAAAGAATGGAGGGCAATATGCCATAGTCTTACTTGCAGTAAACACTTTGATTTATACGACTCACACAACCCCATCACCAACACTTACCAACAGGGACATGCATGATGCAGGCTTAACTGCTACCACTGCATCGTTATTATATTCCGAAAGACAGGAGTCAGTAAAATGCCAGTTTAGAAATGTACCAGAAAACACCCGCAAACCAAGAAAATATCTCCTCACCAGCTGCAAAAATTATGGACCACGACCATACAAACCATTTCCCAAAATCCCCACGGCAGATCCCCGTCATTAAACCAATTGAAAGCTAAGCGTAAAGTACCAGAATCTGCGACGGCGATTAAGAAGATGCAAAACAAAGATGACAAACATGGCAGACATAATATATCAGTATAATATCACTGGCAAGACGATCTAATTATGGAAACTGAAGTAGCTGACAGATAACACGCACCATTTGACAAACTCCAGTTATCACTTTTCTTATCACTTAACGCAAAGAATAAGAGAATCATTTCTCCATCTGGAAGAAGATACAAAGATGATATAAAATATCGCTCTGTTCCGAATTTCGTAATGGAGCAGTTTTCAGAGGTAAGTTTTAGAATTAGTTCGTTTAACATATGTTTTGAAGTTTCTTAAAATACAATTGACATATGACATCTCGTCTTTGGTAAAGGGACTTTATGTTCGTGACATATAAGGCTGCAAAAGGTGACATTTGGGGATGTATTATATCCGCACAGCTCGCTTTTGAATTCTTTCAACTTCTTTTAGATAGTCAGGACAGCAAAAACTTGAGAATTGGCAACTGTATTCAAGCAGTGATTGTATACATGTACAACTTGAGTTATTTTGGAGCTCTGACTTAGACCTCTGCTTTCGGCACTCGAAGAAAAAAGAGTCTTTTTTATGCTTTAGAGACTAAGTAAATTCAATATGTAAATTCCATTTGAGATCAGAAGAGAGATGCATTCCAATAATTTTTGGTGAAGGCACAGGTGACATACAATAATCTCCTATGAGCAATGGCTGAAGATTAGGTTTGTTTTAGACAGATGAAAGAATTAGTTTTTGCATTTAGAGACTTAGAGTGGCTCGGTGTCATGCCATTTTCAACACACCATTGACCGATCGTTGACGAGAGACTGTGAAGTACCGTGCCTGTCTTTTTCTATGGTTTCAAACAAACTAGTGTGATCAACGTATTTCAATCTGCTGCACGTTGTTCTGCTTGCTGGCTAAGTCATTCACCATAATAAGAAGAAAAAATCGGACAGAGGATTGCTTTAGAAATCATTCAAGAGACATTTGAATTATTGACAAGTGAAATGAAAATATCACCAATTTAAAAAAGGA